>JAYMYS010000033.1:1800000-2134611 GCA_037954015.1 Psophocarpus tetragonolobus | reverse complement strand
AACACAATTTTTTTTAGGTATGATTTTCTTGATTTAAAGTTTAGGGTTTAGGGTTTTGAGATTTATGATTGAGAGTTTCTTTGCGTCTTTATTCGTACTACGTCGAGTGTTAGAGTATTCCAGATCAGTTGATCTGGAACTAACAATATTTACCGCAGACTGCCTAGTCTGGAATACGCATTTAATCCACTTCTGGATCCGATATACATAATATATTCTGGATCAACTGATCCGGAATGTACATAATACATTCTGGATCATGTTGTCCTGAAGATACTTGCTGAATCTCATTTGCCTTCCGGATCATGTGTCTGGAATATACTAGATAAATCCCATTTTCCTTCCAGATCATGTTGTCCAGAATATACTTTGCTATGCAAGTAGGGTAAGAAAAGGGGAAGGTATTTTTGGGTTTTGAAAAAAATTTTAAAGCCTAGGGAGGTGCAAATAGAAGATATAGGGTATTAAAAGCAATTGCCCATCTCCTATCTTGGACACATTTAGGCCCAACTTCTTGCGCACCCACAAACTAACTAATAGCACCTTTTGTCACAAAATAAAAGAATAAAAGAAAGCCCACAATACAAGGCAACAAGTAATAGGTTAACTATATGAGTCGATCTACTAAAAAAGATAAAAATAACACTAATACAAGAAACATTCTAACACTAATTTATTTAATGGATTCTAAGAGCTATCTTGTTATATCCTTTCAAAGTATCTTTGGACTGGTTTTAATCACAATATATCACATCTCAGAGTATCCCTTGTCATGCAATAAGAAGATGAATAATATTTTTTTATTAATAAGATGAATAATAATTTTTTAATTTTTTACTAAAATGAGCATCTTTAAATGGGGTAGGGAGAATACTATAAATAGTATTTTTTTTTAATTTATAGTGACTAGAAGTCGCCCAAAATGTAATTAAAATAGTAAAAAGTTAATTTAATAAATAGCGTTACACATCAGTACTTAAAACTTTTATATATTCGGTATGTTGATATCTAATATCAAATATCAATTCATAGATAACGTACTAACTTATGTTATATTAACCTAAGATTCTTTCTTTTGCATCTCATTTTACTTTTTCCACCTCAATTAATTGAAAAATACTATTTTGCTCTTATCATTTTATAAAGTTTAGATTATCTATTTTTTCTTATTTTTTCTGTAGCTCTATCATCGAAAACCTTTGTTAGCTTTCATTTCAAACATTTGTTTACTATATGTTGTAACCACAGTGTGTGCGTTGGTTTTCTTATCTACAAAGAGGCTTCACAGTGTTACATTATAAATTTCTCCTTACAAGAAAATAAGAAAATAAATGAGTTGTTTTAATAGTAAATGATTTCACAGTTACAAACTGTATAATTCAAAAAATAAATTTATTTTGCTATATTTGGATCATGAAATCTACAATAGTGAACGATATAGTTGTTGATGATTTTACTTTATTCGCAATCATGTACCTACAGAATTGTGAATTATATATAATCTATAATATATTATTACAAATCTTATGATCACAACAAAAAATCTTATATGCTTGCTAACTATATTACGGATTATGAAACTGTAATGTAAGTAAAAATATTACATATTACGAAATTCACAATACATTTAAAAAAAATGCATTACAAATCCTAAAATTCACAACAATTAGAAAATACATTTAGATCATATGGAATACGCTTAAAAATAATACATTGCGATTAAGAAATCAATATAAAGTATTTTGAAAATCATCTAATGAGAGGTGGAAAAATAAAAGAAACAGGGTGCAAAAAGTAAAAGAGAGAGCCCAAAAACTCAAGACAGTTTATGTAAGTTATTCTGAGGAACAAATCATGGGTGTGATTTTTCACATCAAAATGAACACCATTTTTAAGTGTAGAATATATTTTCAAATGCACTAATTTTGTGCGTTGGAAGAATGAATTTGAAACAATTTTACTTTTGTATGGGATGAAATATCATCTGGTCATTAGAATTTTATGCATCCTGCTATAACAGAATATTACAGGTTATCAAGTACTCATCAACACATCAAAACCAACCTCAATCAAACCATATCCATTGTTGTAAACTTTACATATAAATAAAACCAAAAATAATTTTGGACAAAAAAAAGAATGATCTCTGATCAACCGAGAATATCATGAATTTTATAACTTAGTTACTCGTTCCTTGTTAAAGCTACCAAGTAGTTGCTTGGCACGAACCCTGACTTGTAATCGTACAAGTGCGTGCATACACTGCATTGCTATACGTGATTGTTTCCTCACCCACACCCCACGAACCAATGCTTGTAACTTCACTAGGCTTTTTAAAGCCTTATATGCTCTTCTAGCCTGTCAAATAAATAATCTACTCAACCATGATTTTATTTATGAAGATTAAATATCACTACACCTAATAATTATTTAAAAGCTCTGTAGTTTGCTCTCTTATATCAGATATATGTACACACAAAAAGAATGTATGAAGAATAATTAAGAGAAAAAGGGTTCTAAATTTTTAGTGTAACGTTAAATCAGAACTCTTTATTTGTTTATGGTCAGTTAAGAGAGTTATATAAATAAAAGTTATGTATAAAATTCTTTTACACAGTTAGTATATTACTAATTAAACTAAAGGTAGAAGTAATTAATATATGATTTGAGTTTGAGATAAGATGACATACTAGATGTCCCCTAAAATAAGCTTGGATCTTAGTTGCAGCAACATCTTCTTTGGTGATTGAACAAATTGGTGTTGGGAAAGTGAAGTCTTCATTGCTAAGTATGTCTTCTTTGCATTCATTAGTGCAAATACTTGTGCGAGGGAGAATGATATCTCTGTTGGATGATCTGAGGAATCTCCCCCGAACAATTCTAAACCATTTTCGGTTTACACCCATTTTACTTGTTTTCTTTTGTTTGCAATGGAGTGTTTATATATGATGTGATGGATTTAAATGTGTCTACCCCTTGATGCTTTGTGAGGAAGTGGCGTAAAGGAAAGGGCAGAGTTGTGGGCTACATGTTTGAAAAACTTTTGTTCTTTGGTGCATATTATAGTGATGTCAGAATTGTGAAGTTGAAAACGTGACGGGATGATTTTCTTTTCTGACTAGTCCTGTGTGAGTTCTAAGCTTTCATTAGTCACTGCGCAACTAACTCGTGGGAATCGAATAAATTGTCACTGTCGGAAATTCTTCTCATGGATTGAGTGATTTCAAAGCTTGTCAAATATATATTGTTTTTGCAAGACATTGTTGGAGCTGTTTTCTGTTGAAGTGCAAGTGTGAGTTAAAGTCCTACATTGATAAAGAATTGGAAGGTTGAGTAACATATGAGTGAGAAAAACCCCATAACTTAATGCTTTGAGATTTTGGATTGAAGGTGGTATCTTGTTATCTTATATATGGGTGTAAGGTTTTAGGGTTTAGGGTGTGTATGAGAAATCCGGAATTGGGAAGTCTATTTCTCTTCAAATTGTCGTTTGGTTGGGCTACCAGTGTACATTTCTATGTTATTGGTAATAAGAAAAATTCTATTTTTGTAACTTCCTTTGTAATTAATTACTAGCAAAACTACAAACAATTCTATTTTAATATGTTATAATACATATTAAATTTAAAAAATAAAGAGAAAAATAAATTGAATAGAACTAAAAATGTATAATTATTAATAGGAGAAGTTACATTTTTTTTTAAAAATAAAAAAATATACATTTTTTAAAAAATAAAATAGTCATAAAAAAATATAGACATTCAAAGTTCCTACTCTCTTTATATAATGTATAAATGTGTAGATTTAGAGAGATGGAATACAAAAGAGAGAGAGATGACAGTAAAAAACCAAAAAAGAGAAATGTATAATATAAGAATGAATAATGTATATGTAATAAAGACAAATAAAAATAATCAATGATAAGAAGTATCACAAACAAATTGTAACAACCTTACAAAGAATATCATTAATTTGTTTGATGTGATATGGAAATAGCAGAGGTAATCAACAATATATCAGAACACAGAATAATTTTAGTTGATATTTTGAAAACACAACTATTTTCCTCCTTTAAGATTACAGTTGCTGTAGTGTTTTTTTCTTTCTATATTCGGAAGTTTCAAATATTCTTATCGCTCGTTCCAGAACATTATTAAGGTTACTATGATAAACCAAGGTCATAATGTGAAATGTGAAATTCAAACAACATTACTCTGTGAATGTGAAATGTTTTGTGCAGTTCCATACTATGGACCTTGCCAAAAACTTGTTCTATCACTGTTAATCAAACAACATTACTTCCAGCAATGTTAGTAACTCCAGTGAATTAGCACTTAACATGCTTCAAAGGTAATTAACCAGATATTTACAATCAAAGACAAGATTAATTACCAAGGAAAGGCTAGTAATTTAAACAAAAGCCTTTTAACTTTTCAACAAGTGACAGAGCAATAAAGATGCCTTACAAGAACAAATTAACCTGATTTTTTGAGTTCTGACACTCAAACAAACAGGATGCTTGTTTTCAACTCCAATGAAACAAAAAATGATTGCCAAAATATGAAGTTAATACATTCTCATACTGAACCAGTCATCAAATTAGTTTTAATCTAACCATTTGAACTAACTAGTTTTTTCGGATCTTGAAAAATATGTTTGAGACACCTTAATATTATTTAATATTTTTGAATTTAGAAATTTACTCTTATAAGTCCAATAAAAATGTTACTTATTAAATACTAAATAGACTTTATTATTCGAAATATTGTTCCATTGTTTGAGCAGAATTGTGTCATAGGGCGTATAATCAAGAAAAAGTATTTTAAAAAAAAATTATATAATATATGTTTAATTAAAAAACATTAACTTATTTAAGAATTAGTAGTCTCTGTCATAGTGAGATGAGTATTGATGTCTGGTCATCCATGACCGTAATCTCCTATTTATTTGAATGATTATTTTTTAAAAGAAAATTGTGTCCAAATCAACGTTCAGCTTAGTTATATAGTGGCACCTAGTGACCAAACCATGCATTAACTGCACACTCAACTTCAAACACAGTTATTAGACTTTATTCTATATTCGTGTTTAATTTAATATTTAAAAAAAGATAAAAAAAACACTTATACACTTTTACAGTGATAACCCTTTATATATGATAAATTAGTTGATTTTAATTATTAATATTTTAAAAATTATATAAATAAAAGATTGTGATTAATTGTAAGTATAAAATTCTTTTACTATAATAATATATAAGTGTTCAACTCTTTCACATTATAGAAGAATTCAAAATATATGATAAATTGATTGATTTTAATTATTAATACTTTAAAAGTTATATAAATAAAAAATTATAATTAATTGTTATTGTAAACTTCTTTTACCGTAATAATATATAAGTGTTCAACTCTTTTACATTATAGAAGAATACAAATTGATTTTGAGTTAGTAATTGATTCTAAGTTTTTTTGAGATTCTTAACAACACAGGAAAACGAACCTACGTAAGCTCTGTGTCCCCTTCTGTCATTCTAGACCATGGATACTTGGATATTGAACAAAAATGATTTTTCTTTTAATAAGTAAAAACATAACTTGAGCAGATTATGATTCCTTCAATTCTTTATTCCAAAATAAACTTATTCAGTATATATCCAAGTATCAAATCTGCTTAAATATGTTTTTACTTGTTAAAAAAAAAATTGTTTAGTATGCATGCCCTAAAACTTTCTAAATTTTCATCATTGTTTATACCTGTCTCCTGAATCCCGATTACTATTGTCCTGGATTCCACTTTAAATATCTTCATCCTTATCATTACTATTAGATTTTAATTTTCAAGCCAAGAATAAAAAAAAGAAAAGAAAAGTAAGTTAAACACTGACTTTAACAACTTTATTATTGAAATAATTTTTTTTTGTAAATTTTTAAGACAACTTGATATTGTAAGACCTATAAATTTAATATAAGCAATCATACATCGTAGATACTCCAACATGTATATAGAATAAATTATATATATATATATATATATATATATATATATATATATATATATATATTAAAATATCAATAAGTTAATTTTCTTTTTTTTATAAGGCAGAAAATATTATTAATGAAATTGTTAAACAGTAGTACAAGGAATGCTTATATAATGTTTAATAAAAAATAAAAGCAAATATACGTCAATTTATAGAAATATCTAAATAACACATAACATGGGGTTTAACACCCACTCAGTGTGATGATATTGATTCTTATGTCTTCCATTGAACGGTTTGAGCTAAGTCATCAACTTCTTATACGCGATATCTGAATAACTTGTCATTTCATGTTTTTCAGATGAATCATATTCCTGTGAACCAAATGAATGAAAATATCTGTCTTTGCACAGATGATCCATGCAATAAGCATAATTAAAAATGTGTTGAAAGGGCATAAATATTCTCCACCAAGCTCACATAGTCTTGCCCACACCTGTTATGACAATTTGCAATTCAAAAAATGTATTGACTTGTTTCCATATCTTGCGACAGAGCACGCAATCGTCATTTTGCAATAAGTTAATTTTCTAATGGATCAAATTGCTTGTTTTACCATTATTTAATATAGAACTATCTATTTTACCTTTATTTCCTTTAAAATAACCTAATCTTTTTTTACAAACCAAACAAAAATATTTTTCAAAAGAGATCGATGTACAATATGTTTGAATTTGTTGGCATTATTTCCTAGAAGTTATAACCTCCTAGCAGTTACAATCTTCAGAATGTTGACATTATCTTAGCAGCATTATCTCCAACCAGTTACAATCACCGATTACAATATTATCATATCTATTTACCCACTCTGTTTTAGCAATATTTTTGTTACATATTTCATCCTATTCCTTTGTAACTGCCTTATTCTTTTGCTACTTTGTTGTTATATATTTGGCGCATCAGCACCGCAGGATTATCATCTAAAATCATGTATTTTAATTCACTTTACATAGTATCAAACTAGCCTTTTGCTTAATAGCTTCTCTTTCAATCCTCATGGTTATTTCCACTGTGTAACCTCTGATTGAACTCAATATCACATCCATCCTTCTCATAAAAACTAAATGCAACCAATCATCATATTTGATATGCACAAATCACCCACTTCTTTAAAACCTATGATATCCTTGGCTTTATTGATGGCACAAAATCATGCCCTCCTGCAACTTATAACAATAGCAACGTTGCTGCCACTCTCCCAACTCTGCTTACCATCTTCAGAAACAACAAGACCATTACGCCTTTCTTGCTCTACTTGACTCATGCAGCTTCAATGCTCAAATCATCACTTTACAGGATTCACGTTTTCCAATTTTAAAATCACGTATAATTTGACATGATACTCCAGGTTTTTGAAAAATCACATAATTAACATGGAAGAAACACGCGAGTAATTTCAATGGAAGACCAGATTCAATATTGCAGCAGTGTACGGCAATATCTCACAATATCTAAATGACACTGCCAATGCTACAAATATAATTAATAAATCTCTCTTTACCATCATGACCAATTACCATGCAAATGACATATTTGAGTTCCTTTTTTATAATTTGAGTAATAATCCCAACTCCAGCTATTTCGCATTTGAGGTGAAAGAATTCTTTATCCTGGTAATGACTAACTACAAAACCCATCTCAAGGTACGTCCACCCACTTTCATTGAAGTCAAAGAATTCTTCACCTTGCTAATAAACAATCTTTAGAGAGAAATATTATTTATAAAAAAATTCTTACAACAAATTGTATAACAACATTTTGTTGTGTATCTCTTTCTCATATATCATATAAAGAAGTACCAGAAAAATTCTTTCAAAATTCTTTTCCTTTCTTTTGTTAATTAAAATTTATTAAAAATCACGTAAGAGCATTTAATCATAAATAGAAAGAATATTAAAAAGAGATAAATTTTCTAACAAATTATAAAAAGAGTTTTAGAAAAAAGAATTTTTGAAAAATTCCCCAACAACTCTCTACATTATTATTACATGTCACAACTACTGTGCAAGATATACACAACTTGTATGAGTATATTGTTTGTGTGTAGGTGGGTAACATATCTTATCCTTATTTATTTTCTTTCATCACACACAATCTCTTCAACTTTGGAGCCAAAAAATTAGGTTGTCCTATTGTGCCAAAAAATTAGGTTGTTCTATTGTCACCAATAGAAGTGGTCACCGATAAGAGATTTAGAGTTTGATTGGTTTGTTTTTTTTTTTTTTAGTTTTTGGAAAGAGTTTTTAAGAATAGTTTTAAAAAACGGTCTTCAGGAAGAAAAAAAACTTATTTCACAAGTATTATTTGAAAACTGTTTTGAAAATATAAAAATGGAAAAAATTATTCATATTTATTAACATTTTATTAATGAAAAACATAAGACAATATATTTTGATTCTATTTTGAGTTTTCAAAACAAAAATAGAAAACTGAAAAGAAAAACTACCTTTATCTGTTCCTGTTTTCTAATTTTTAAAAACTAAAAAACTAGAACTATTTTTAGAAAATACTACCCAAACGAATTTTTTAGTTTTTAAATACTAAAATATTAAAAATAGTTTTATAAAACTATTGTTAGACAAAAAAAAAAAACCAAAACTGTTTTTAGAAAACACTATCAAAACGAGTGTTTTAGTTTTTAAATACTAAAATATTAAAAACAGTTTTATAAAATTGGTACCAAACATACACTAATTTTTTTTTCTCAATTCTTTCACTCAGAATTGGTTTTTTGAAAAATTTGAGGTCAGAGTTCTCAAGACAATGACATGAAGTACTCACTTGGGGTTGGGAATTCATATGATATTGCACACATCATATCGCTTGTGGCCTGTTCTTTGACGATTGTTATATATATAATAAGTCACTTTTACCTTAAGGTTTTAAAAGCAATATTTCCTTGCTAATTTTTTTTTTAAGATTTGTATTATGTGAAATCAGCTTGTTGCGGAAATGAAACATTTATAGATATAATTCCATATGGGGTTCCATGTGGCCCTCATGCCGAAGTATGTAAAAATACATATATAAAACTATAATTGTACAAAGAGCATTACTATCAATCGTGGGAATTTTGTGGTATACAAAAAGGTTGCTTGATAGAGTTGTCAACCTATCAATCGTGGGAGTTTTGTGGTATACAAAAAGGCTGCTTGATAGAGTTGTCAACCTTTTGTTGATGCTAATTTGAAGAAGGATCCATTATTATTATTATTATAATAATAATAATAATAATTATTATTATTATTATTATTATTATTTTATTATTAACTTTAGTGTCTTATATGTTGTATATAAAGTTATGGGCCTTGGCTTGACTTTTTATTGCAGTATGCTCGTATGAGAAAAATGAAAAAGATATGTAATTAGTTTTACCTGTTCTATGGATCTCTTGTTTTATTTTACACTATGATGGGTATATTTAAACAAATGTTTTAATTTAGATTAGTTTTTTTGTTTTGATTTATAAAATGTTTTTTTTATTGAAATTGAAACCAATTATAAAAAATGAGATTTAAATAGGCTTAAAGTTTTTTTATGAATTTTGTTTAATTATATTATACTAAGTGATTAAGCATAAAATGGTCAAGGTAGATAATTAAATTGACTTTTGAATGAGTTAATTTTTTTACAAAACTTGGTTAGAATTTGTAGAGGGTGATTGTAATCTTGTGATTTTGATTATAATTTTATTATACAAAAGGTGTTGATAGACAGAAAGAAGTGTTGATAAGGTGAATAAAATAAAGAGATATATCTTTATCATTATCCTTATTTTATTATTCTATTCTTCACATATTCTTAGTCAAATCAATATACTTATTGCATGGATAATGATACACCTCTTTATTTTATATACCTTATCAACACTTCTTATTACTTTCTATCTCTCTTATTCTATACTTATATATTTCTTTTTTTTTTTTTTCTCTCACTAGATGTATAATAGCATATAAAGTATACATGTATCATTTTTCTTATTGCATTTGTTAGGAATCTACTTGCTCTCATCTATATTATGTAGGTGCTGATGTTGGTGGATTTTTTGGGAATCCTGAACCTGAGTTATTAGTTCGCTGGTATCAGCTCGGAGCGTACTATCCTTTCTTTAGGGCCCACGCACATCATGCAACAAAAAGATGAGAACCATGGTCATTTCATTAGGACGACTTTACTTTAAGATTTCTTTGCTCCCAAGATAAAACATGATAGGTTTTATGGCACTCCTTTTTATTAAACTTATTTACCAACAATTAAACTGGAATTCTTCTACTGTTATTTTCTTTTAAGAGCTTGTAACCTCTAAATAAATAGATGGTGAAACATTTTTCAAGAGGTTGATATATACTATTACTAAATTAGACTAATCTCTATCAAGGGATGAACATGAACCTTCCCTCAGAAATATCATGCAAAAATATTGAATGTAAATGAATTGGAGCTAAGTTGTATACATGTATTATAACTAAAAATTTGTATTGGAGGCACTTGATTACTGAAAACAACAATAACTACAATGGAACTACACCCTTCCACACACAGGTAATGAGTGCAATATTAATAGAATTCAATGCATATGCACATGCACATGCACTGAAAATATCCATTGCATGCCTTGACTATCATATACAGCCTGAACTGTGTAAAAGCTGTTGGTCAACATTGAAAATTGATTTCTTTATGATATTGCAAAAAAGAAACACAAAATTGATTAAGGAAACAATTCAGTTATGCACTTCTCCCATATTTCTTCACATTATTCAGGGAGGCTAACTCTATTGGTGTTTCTGTGGTCCATCCATTGTGAATGGAATTCCCATCTGATGAAGCTACTTTTAGCAATGACGAAGTTTTCATGGTTGGAAGTAGTCTTTTAGTGCAAGGGATCTATACTGAGGTGTTTTAATCAGTTTTCATATACAAATATTTTTTCCTTTTCCAAATCATATCCTTCTTTTTGTGGTCACTAACTGAAGTTTTTATAATGCTTTGTTACTGGCAGCAAGCTAAGCATGCATCAGTCTATTTTCCTAGAGAACAATCCTGGTATGACCTAAGAACTGGAGTTGTGTACAAGGGAGGGGTGACACACAAGTTGGAGGTTACAGAGGAGACCATTCCTGTGTTCCAGAGAGAACTGGTATGTATTCATGTTGATGAAAAATGATCCCTACACTCTAGTATGTATTCATGTTGATTTGTTGTAATTCTTGTGAATACTTGAATGCAGATGTGTCTCATGGAACATATTTCTAGCCTATTTTATTAGGTCTAACTTCTGTTTTCATACACATTCATATATTATAATTTATAAATCATAATACACTTTACGCTAGTTAGCTTCTCATGTTTCAAACTTCTAATTATTTGGCTACCGAAGTTATTTAATCAACATTATTACTTTATAATATAGACTAAAACCAATATTATTACTTGATAATGAAACTAAAAATAAATCAAAATAAAAAATATTTAAAAGAACTAAGATAAAACTTCCTAAATTTTCAACATATGGCATTAAATTTTTTAGTTTTAGAAGTTAGTTCGAAGGCATCAAACCAAATTGATCATTTTTTTAGGGTCTCTTACTTTTATGCTAGCAACTACATCTTTAACTATATACCTATTATAAAATAAGAATTTTTACTTCAAAATAAAAAATATCTTCTCCTACATTAAAAAATATGCTAATGTTTTGTTGGTTAATAGTTCACAAACTCTTTTGAGTATGTGATTCTTAAATATTAAATATTTAAACTATAGGAGACATATAAGTTAATATAACCATCTTATTCTATGAATTATTGTATCTATAACCATAAGTTTCAACTCATTTCAATAATTATATCATTTTTAAATTTAATATTTTTAAGGTTGAACTCTATTATAATTTTAATAATTATCCGTAAGATATAATTTTTTTTTTCAAGATGTGTGCAAGATTACAGGAATCAATAAATTTTAATAAAATTTTATTAAAATTATATATTATAAAACAAATTTTATTAAAATATTATCAACAAATTTTAATATTTATGATATAAATTTTAAAATATAAAATTATAAAATATAATTTTTTTCTTATGGTCTGTAATAATATTTTTTTTAAATATAAAATTTAAAAATGTTATATTTTAAACAAATTTTATTATTAAAATATATAATTTTTAAGATAGGAGGAATTAGAATTTAGTTAGAAGAGTAGGAGTAATTTGTCGCTTTTAAGGTTTGCTTAAAAAAAAAAAATCCTCAATGTAACGGTAACAATGTGAGAAGTTTCTTTTTTATAAATATCCAACTATTTGAAAGAAGCTATTTCTAAGACTATAACGTTCTCCAATTCCTGAAACCCATTCTCTCAAATCAATCTTCCCCTATCACCCACTTACTCTGTTCTCTCCTCTAAAACTCATTCTCTCAATTCAATCTTCCCCTCTCACCCGCTTACTCTGTTCCTTGTTTTCCTTTTCTTTTCTCTCACCATCCCTGTTCATAAATCTTACCTCCATTGGCACCTCTATTGGCGGGTCGAATTTTTTAACCTTTTTCGGGATACTTTAAATGTTTTTCGGTGCAACTGCAACTGTTAATGACTTCTATTTTCGGTAGAAAGGTTCTCTCTTGGTGATGAAAATTATCATTGTTCTCTTCTTTGAGGTAAGTTACATTTCAGTGGGAAGGTCTTGAATGTTTTTCTTCAAATTCCATTTCTTTTGTTTAAGCTCTCTATTCCCAATGAATACTTCTTGTCTATCTTGATGATTTATGTAATATTTCCCGACGATCGTTTTCATTCTTAATTAACTCTATGGTTACCATTTCACTGTCCTATAAACAATAATTCTTCTTCATTAGTTTAATGTAAATTTTTCTCGAAAGGATTATGTCTTGCATTATCATATAATTACTTAATGATTCATATATCATCTATTCCACTATAGTTGCAATATGGGATGATTATTTCTATGACAAGGTGGATGATGAAGTCGATGTTAACTCAGGTACATGCGCTCTTTAGATTCTTGATTTCTTTCTTGTGTTAATTTCCATGCTTGAAACACAATCGTCAAAATCTTTGACTCTTTGACAAATCTGTATCCTCGTGTACCTTTCTATGATCTGATTTATTTTTCACTAGAAAAGAGGTTGTTAACCCTGACAATTGGTCTGTGTGCTATGGATGTTGGGACTTAGGAGACCAAAACTCCCTCATCCGATTTAAGTCTGAGTAAAATAGATATGGTTTGAGCTTAAGTGATTGAGAAACAGAGATGAACTGATTTTAACAGGATTAAGCTTTTTGAAAAACATATTTCATAAAAAAACATTTTAATTTTTAAAAAAACATTATAGCTGGAATACACATTATTACAGCTATGAAACTCATGTGATGTTATAGGAATTCTGTTGTGATGGAGGTCTGCTATGCAAAACTCCACTGTGACAGTACTGCTATTTTTTGTGATTGATAACTTTGGATGTTAAATATGGAATATTCTGTTTTAAATCTCTCAACAAAAGTTTCTGCTGCTATTTTTTGTGATGGACAACTTTGGATGTTAAATATGGAAGATTCTCTATTTTAAATCTCTCAACAAAAGTTTATGGTAGCTCTTTCAATCTCAAGTATTCCTATAATTAATATTTTACTTAATTAGGCTTGATTTTCCTTCTTAAACTTTATTGTGTTATTTGTAGGTTTGGCAGACTCTTTTGGCTGTCAGAGCACTTGGGCTGTCCCCTGTGGAAGATCTTGAAACTTGGCTCAAATTTTCCTCTCTTTGCCGAAAAAGTGGATGCATTAGCCAAGCAAAATCTACTTTAGTTAAACTTCTACAGGTTTGTGCTGTATAATCTGATCTAAAAAGTTTTCTATCTCATGTTAACTATAATTCTGAACATGTAATTTAAACTCTCATGTTGATTGAATTTTCTGAAAAGGAAAAAAAATTAGATATCAATGTGTTAGTTAATTCTCATGTTAACAAAATAACTAAATTAAAGTTTTTTCCTTTTCAGCTTTTGACTGAGTTTAAATTGTTAGTTAACTATCTATCTAGTTATTTTGTTCCTATAGAGTTGGATGTCCTCCATCTCTTACATTAATTTATGGCTTTCAGTTACTCATAGATTTAAGTATGAAAAATATAGCTTCTGTTGGATTGTGTCTCATAACAAGAAAATTGCCAAATTACTAAAAGAAGTTTCAAGGTTAGATTCTATATGCTTTAACTATAAAGTAATATTTCAATTTATTTAATGAAATAAATACTAGATTGATTGTGATAGGAAGTCATACGATTGGTCTTGATCAAATTGATATACATTAATATAATTACAATCTGTTAATTTAATGAAATGTCAAAATTATTATGATTAGCTATTTATAATGATCAAATTGCTCCCTCATTAACATATTGGTCCTAGTAGAGTAGTAATTACTCTTTGAAATATTTGTCACATGTTTGAAATAACCAGATCTTGATATTGTAAGAGGCCTATTCATCAAGGCTTACTTTTCAAAAGCTCTTTTAACAAAATTATTGCCACACTTGTCTAAAAAGTTATATCAAGTTGGAACTAATTGTGTTTACGAATATAATAAGCATTATAAATTTTGGAATATATATTTTAATTATAATTTGTGAATTTATATAATTAAAAGTTTTTGTTAGGATGGGTAGGTTAGGTAGGTAGGGTATTGTAGGCTGAGGTAAGGCTATAGTAAGTTACGTCAAGCGAAATTATTCTAATATAGAATAACGGAAGGTATTAATATGCTAAGAAAAATTGACTACGTTAGCTTCAGGTAGTCTAAGGTACGGTAGGGTTAGGTACATTAGGGTAACACATGTTAGAGTATGATAGATTATCTAGGGTAAGGCAGGGTAGGCTATGCGAGGGTATGGTGGTAGGGTACGGTAGGGTAGGGAAGGTAGGCTAACCTATGTTAGGGTAGGGGAAGGTAGGCTAGCCTATGCTAGGGTAGGGGTAGGGGTAGGCTAGGATATGGTAGGGTACAATAGGGTAGGGCTAGGCTTTTAGGCTAAGGGTAGGCTAAGGTAGGCTATTTTAGGCTAGGACGGCTAGGATAAGGTAAGCTAGGATAATGTAGGCTAGGCTAGGCTAGTCTAGGATAGAGTAGGGTAGGGTAGTTTAGAATATGGTAAGGTAGGGTAGGTTAGACTAGAGTAAGGTATGATAAATGTAGGGTAAGGATAGGCTAGGATAGAGCAAGGGTAGGGTAGGTTAGGGGTAGGCTAGGGTAGGGTATTCTAGGCTAGCTAGGCTAGGATAGGGTAGCCAGGATAGGGTATTTTAGGCTAGGGTAGGGTAGAATAGGCTAGGGTAAGGTAGACTAAGTTAGGGTAAGGTAGGGTAGGGTAGAGTACGCTAGGCTAGGGTAGGTAGGCCAGGCTAGTCTAAGATAAAGTAGGGTAAGGTAGTGTAGGATAGGTAGGGTAGGGTAAGGTAGGTATGGTAGGATAGGTCTAGGCTTAGGGTATCAGTAGGGTAGGATAAAGGTAGGCTAGGATAGGATAGGCTAGGGTAGGACAGGGTATGATTATGGTAGGGGGGTAAGGTAGGATAGGTTAGGAGGGTAGGGTAGGTAGGGTAGGTAGGATATGGGTTGGCTAGGACAGGGTAGGCTACATTAAGGTAGGCTATTCTAGGGTAGGATAGGTTAAGCTAGGGTAGGTTAGTTGAGTATAGGATAGAGTAAGGTAGAGTAGGGTAGGGTAGGGTAGATGTAGGGTAGGGATAGGCTAGGCTAGGTTAGGGGTAGGGTAGGGTAGAGTATTCTACGCTAAGGATACTATTTTAGGCTAGGATAGGGTTAGGAGAGGGTAGGGCTAGGCTGGGGTAAGAGTAGGTAAGGCTAGGCTAGGCTAGGGTAGGAGTAGGGTAGGGTAGGGTATTCTGGGCTTGGCTTGGCTAGGATAGTGGTAGGGTAGGGTAGAGCTAGGATAAGGTAGAGTAGGGTAGGCTAAGGTAGGATAGAGTAGGGTAAGGTAAGGTAGGATATGCTAGGCTAGTCTAGAATAGGGCAGGGCGGGTAGGTAGATAGGTTAGGGTAAGGTAGGATAGGGTAGGATAAGGGTAGGCTAGGATAAGGTAAGCTAGGCTAGTTTTAGGCTAGGGGTAGCTAGGATATGGTAAGGTAGGATAAGGTATGCTAGCCTAAGGTAGACTATTTTAGGCTAGGACGGTTAGGATAAGTTAGGGTAGGGTAGGGCAGGTTAGGGTAGGCTTAGGCTAGGGGTAGCTAGGATATGGTAAGGTAGGATAAGGTATGCTAGGCTAAGGTAGACTATTTTAGGCTAGGACGGTTAGGATATGGTAAGCTAGGATAGTGCAGGCTAGGCTAGGCTAGGCTAGGATAGAGTAGGGTAGGGTAGTTTAGACTAAATGTAGGGTAAGGATAGGGTAGGCTATGCAAGGGTAGGGTGTGGTTAGGGTAGGATAGGATAGGCTAGGCTACTCTAGGATAAAGTAGGGTAAGGTAGGATAGGGCAGTGTAGGTAGGTTAGGGTAGGATATGGCAAGGTAGGTAGGGTAGGGCAGGGCTAGGCTTATGGTTGAAGTAGGGTAGGATAGGGGGGTAGGGCTAGGCTTAGGGTTGGAGTAGGGTAGGATAGGATATCGATTGGCTAGGATAAGGTAGGATAGGCTAGGATAGAGTAGGCTAGGCTAGGCTATAGGATAGGGTAGGGTAGAGTAGGGTAGGGTAGGGCAGGCTAGTTTAGGATAGAGTAGGGTAGAGTAGAGTAGGGTATGGTAGGGTAGGATATGGGTAGCTAAAGATAGGGTAGGCTAGAGTAGGGTAGCGTTGGGTAAATGTAGGGTATTCTAGGCTAAGGTAGGCATTTTAGGGTAGGATAAGGTTTGGGTAAGGTAGGGCTAGGCTAGGATAGGGTATTCTAAGCTAAGGTTGGCTATTCTAGGCTAGGCTAGGATAGGGGTAGGGTAGGTAGAGCTAGGATAGGGTAGAGTAGGATAGGCTAGGGTAGAGTAGGGTAGGGTAGGGCAGGACGAGTAGGTAGGCTAGCCCAGCTAGGGTAGGGTAAGATAGGATAGGGTAGGTAGGGTAGGGTAGGGTATTCTAGGCTAGTAGGCTATTTTAGGCTTGGTTAGGTTATGATAGGAATAAGGTAGGGTAGAGCTAGGATAGGGTAGAGAAGGGTATAGGGTAATAAGGTATTCTAGGCTAGGCTAGGCTAGGCTAGGATAGGATAGGGGTAGGGTAGGGCAGTCTAGGCTAATGTAGGGTAGAGTAGGCTAGGCTAGTCTAGGATAGAGTAGGGGGTAGGGCAGGGCGGGTAGGTTGGCTATCCTAGGCTAGGGTAGGGTAGGTTAGGGGTAGGCTAGGATAGGTTTAGGGTAGGGTAGGGCTAGGCTAGGGTAGGAGTAGGGTAGGGTAGGGTATTCTAGGCTAAGGTAAGCTATTCTAGGCTAGGCTAGATAGGGGTAAGGTAGAGCTAGGATAGGGTCAACATGCAGAGAATTGAAAGAAAGAGAAAACAAAGAAACAGGGCAAGGATGTCAGGTCAACATGCAGAGCAATCATTTAAAGATTGCCAAGATTGACCCAAATGGTAGTAGAAATTATTTGCTTGCTTCAAGAGCAATGGTATTATTCTGGTTCTCTTTTGGTTTAAACATGTTCGGTCCTTGATGACTTTTTTGGTTGCCTTTACCATGTGAAGAATATAATTCTTAATGCTGGTGTAGGAGGAGAAACTATTTCTGGGAAGGCTAACTGGACAGAGGATAGCTAGACGGGTGGAAGAAAACCATTAGGAGAGGCCCTATTCTATCATTGATGGTATTGTTTCATGTGAGGTTGCAAAAGGCAATGTGACATTATACAATTACCTACTTTAACTTGTATATATATATATATATATATATATATATATATATATATATATATATATATATATATATATATATATATTTCTCACACATTTTTGTCCTTTATGAACCATCACATATGACAAGATTTCTGGACATGATAGGGAACATGAGCAATCCATCAAGCATGGAAAAGGTCCATAGGAACTTAGGCTTAAAAGATCTCACCAGGTTATAATTGAATTTGACTTTCGTCATTTCTACCTTGTAAAGTCATATGCTATATGATTATGGATAACGTTTCTTGCAAACACTCATTAAAAATGGACTTAGAGAAAGCATTATTCTCAATGCTTGCTTGGCAACAGTTTTATAAAACTGTTTTCAGTATTTTAGTTTTTAAAAACTAAAAAACTTGCTTGGATAGTGTTTTCTAAAAACAGTTTTTGAAAACTAAAAAACTGGAACAGCTGAAAGTAGTTTTGCTTTTCAGTTTTTTGTTTTTGTTTTGAAAACTTAAAATACAATGAGAATATGTTGTTTTTCGTTTTTTATTAATGAATTTCTAATAAACATGAACAAATTTTTCCATTTTTACATCTTCAAAACAGTTTTCAAACATCACTTGTCAAACAAGTTTTTCTTTTCTTTTCTTCCCGAAAACAGTTTTTGAAAACTATTTTTGAAAACTATTTTAAAAAACTAAAAAACAAAAAACCAAACCGATTAAGCCCTTAGTCTTTTTTAGCGGTGGGTTTAGTGTAAATATGTATTAATGTAATTTATTATTTGTTTTAATAGGTTAATAGCTGTATTATTTTATAACTTATTATAAAATCTCCTAGGTGTATTTTCTTGATTATAAACCTTTTTCAAATAATCCTACATTTCTTTCTTTAGCAGTTTTCTAAGGCTTCAAATTAAGAATAAGGTGAGAGACTCAATTGAGCTAAGTATCTAGGTCATGATTTGGGCATCTTTGATTTCCCATTTTGCCAAATCCTCTGGACCTGCAGGTGCTAGTCTTCTTCTATCAATATGACCTCAAAAATGTTTTTCCCTTTAACAAATAATTTGAACTGAAACTCCGAAACATAATAATTTTTTCCATTAAAACGAACAAGAAAAGAATCTGACTTATCACCAGACATGATGCACGATCAACAATAGAAGTAATGACAGAACAGAACACAACAACAAAACCAAAAACCTAGGAAGATACATGAACAAAGGGCACAAACTCTGAAACACAATGAGATTGCAAATTACTTTGCTTCCTCCCGATAACCCAGGAAGATAAGTTAAGAAGACACCCACAATATCACAAGACAAGAATAATGTTTTTTGTGGACCACAAAATGAGTTGACCATGCTTATAGCTGTAGCATTGGTATCATGTCACAATATCAAAACACAAAAAAACATGTCAATGTATAACATATGCTTTTTTTTCCAGAGAAACTTATTTGGTTGTTGTGGCCTTCTTTTTCTAAAATAGATAGCAAGATAAATGCTTTACAAGGAGATGAAAGATCAAAGGAGATATACCATGAACCATGAAGGGAGAGATTATAGGAGATTTTCTAACAGCTAGGATATACACAAGGTATAAAATAATACAACTATGAACCTATTAAAACAGATAATAAATTACATTAATACATATTAACATTTAGAAGTGGAGCTGAAGATGTCATGATGACAACAATAATGGCTGCTGATGAATATGGGTTTGGTTTAGTGGCAAGCAATGGTTGTTGTTAGATGTGTCATGACCTGCATTTTCCTCACCAATAATTTGTCCCGTTGGCATTTAGAAGGTTGATTGTTAGAGTATAAACTGAAATAGTATTAAGCAATCATCATCTATAATAGCTTGTTAGATACACATCATCATAGTTAGTTATGCTAAGCTCCCAAGGTGGTTAGCTAATTAGGTTTATTGGAGTGATAGCTGTCTATAGTATAAATATTTTGTTCTCTGCATTTGTTCAACAATATAAAATTTTGTCTTTTCTTTCTATTTCAGAGGGAAAAGTTGCGATCACGCTTTTGTGGTAAGAAAGGCATCTTGGCACGCTTGGTAAGTAAATTTGGATGCAATCAAGTGGCATATCGCTAGCAAAAACTCAACATCTTAATGAGTTTTATCCTCTCTATACGAATCTGCTATAATCATGTGAAACTTTTCTTTCTTTCCTTGTCTAACTTGAATTGCCTGCTTTTCTGACTTTTCTGTGATAACTTTTTATTAGAGTGTTAGGTACAATACAAAAATTAGGAATTAGAAATCTCATATCATTGGTCCTGGTTTCGATGATGTTTTGCTAGCAGACCTAGAGGTAAAACAACTATAGGTGTTAGTTTGATGAAAAAAAAATCATAAGACAATTGTGACATGAAGTTATTGCTAGGATATTTTATTAAGCATACATGATGGCATGTTGATTATTGGTAGGACCATAAGAGAGTATGAAAAATGCATAGGCTAATGTGTTTATTTAGCACTGATGGTTAAGTTTAATTTTTATAAGAGTCGGTTAATGTGTTTATTTAGTGGCAAGCTGGATGAATAGAGTTAGAGTGGTTCCTTTTAAATATCTATGGATTACCTGTGACTGCAAATCCTCACAAGTTATCGATGTGGGGTTGGTAGTGTACTAAGTTTGTAAAAGGCTATGAATCATCTTACAACTGATGCTTGTGTTGTTCAAGTCATGTTAGATTTCCTTTCTTCTATGAGTCAGTATTTTTTTATGATTTCTCATTTAATTGTGTATCTATTGCTAAGTACATTTCTTGAACATTTTCTTGTCATCTAATTTATATTCTGTTAAAGTAACCTCTAGACTCTAGCCTGTTGCTCACCTACTATTGAAAAATATGGTCATTAAAATTTAGAGCATGCTTATTTATATGTCAATTTGATGCAGAACGAGCACACTACATGATATATACACCATCTGATCCACTTCTATTTGTTGCTGTGAAGGTAAGCTTCCCTGTCAAGTTCATTAAAACATCTATATTTCGCTCTGATGAACGGAAGGACTTCATTTACCACGATGTTTTCTCTCTAATTATACACATGTGAATCTGGTATCAGAATACTCCTTGTTCCCACAGTTTATTTTATTTGCATGTGAAACTAGTCTTTTAGAGCCAATATAATTTTAGCCTTTAATTGCACGATCAAAACAGAACAGGATATTACAAATTGCTGATGATGTTAGTTGGCATTCATTACAGAATTTGGTGTGTTTTCTTTGTCAGCTCCCATGTGTTGCAGTTAATTTGCCTATTTGGTTTTGACAAACAATTAAAACTTCCTAACAAACTTCATAACGTCCATTTAGTCAATCTAACGGTCTTTATTTGCTTTGGGCTAGTGTGTCCTAAAGTTTAATATCAATGTTAGTGCTTAGTGCCTATGAGGAAAATGGAGGGGTACAAGTTCTAATTTCAAGATGACAAAGATACTAATGTCAACTTCCATGAACAGGAACTGCTTGAGGATCTTGCTATCATTAGTGCTATAGATGAAGAAACTGAATTTAATGCCTTGGTGGTATGTGGTTTTATTCTTACAAAGTGATGTTCCTTTTGGTTCAATTTGACTCTATTCATGTATGTGGTTTGGGTTGTTTACACATAGGAGGAAGAAGTTGTGCTCCTTTATGCGTTGTTGGTAAAAGATAATCCCATATTTATTTTTTGCAATAAAGCTATCACATTCCTACCAATTCGCTTTAGCAAGTGTTTGCTTGCATGTTGAAGAAGGAAGCTACTATTTGTAACTTCTGCGTTAACACTGATGAAAGTTGAAACCAAATATGCAGATAGTATTTTCCCTCTTGGAATGTCATGTTGGTCTGTCTACATATCAACAAATATTTTTTTGGGGGGTGGGGGGAAGAGGGATAGAATGACTCCTTTTATCTATGTGATCAATTTTGAATGTATGCTTACACCTTTTCTTTTGGAGTTTAATTTTCATATATGATATACTGTAGATGTAATTTTTTATATTGTTAATTTTAATTACCTTTAATATCACTTTTGAAGTAATTAGTATTATACTAACCAATATTTCAGTATCAGCACAAAAGAAAAAGAAGTATGTCAGTATTAATCAATATTTAATAACAATGTAAAAATTTACATTAAGTGTTATTAAATTCTTATATGGTTGTATGCATATGATGTATGTATTATTATTTAGATAAGATATTTTTTTGTTCTCTTACAAATTTCAAATGTACAATTTTAGTCTCCTAAAATTTTGTTATGCATTTTTTTTTCTAATTTTAAGATGCATAATTTTTTATCTTCTAGGTGATTTAGTGTTTTTGTTTTAAACTAAACATGCACAAGTAAATAAGTATACTTGGATTACTTATTTTGGAGATATTAAGATTAACATGGGATGTTATAGAATAGGTAGTGTGGATTTGTTAGAAAGTCAAATCAAGTTGATGGATTCCGTAGTACTCCTATTTACATAAGGACAATATGAAAATTTAGACTAAATATATACAAGTAAATAAGTATATCCAGGTTACCTGTTTCGGAGGTATGGTGCTCTAGAATAGATAATTTGGATTTATAAATTGTCAAATCTAGATGATAGATTTTAGAGTACCCATATTTACATAAATTACATTAAGGACAATATGAAAAGTTGGAAAAGTATGGAGGTGTAGGAAAACATGTAGAGAGAAAAGTCTAAAAAGGATTGTGAGATTTATGTTAGTTTTACCAAATTTCGATTTAGAGTTAAAATATGGTTTTTTGAGAACATTTCTAATAAAGTGTTAAAATTAATATTTTAGTATGTTATTTTGACTAAATGTTGAAATATTTTTGTTTAATTTCATAATGATAGAAGACAAAAAATTGGAAAGCATCAAGATGTTAAAAGATATCTTTAGGAAAAATTTAAGACTAAAATATTGTTGGTAGTTAAAATCGTTCCCAGTTGTTAATATAAGTGCTTGTTTGGCAACAGTTTTATAAAACTGTTTTTATTATTTTAGTTTTTAAAAACTAAAAAACTTGTTTGGGTAGTGTTTTCTGAAAACAATTTTCGAAAATAGTTCTGGTTTTTTAGTTTTTAAAAACTAAAAAACAGGAACAACTAAAAGTAGTTTTTCTTTTCAGTTTTCTATTTTTATTTTGAAAACTCAAAATACAATCAGAATATGAAATTCTAATAATTATGAACAAATTTTTCCATTTTTACATCTTCAAAATAGTTTTCAAATAAAACTTGCCAAACAAGTTTTTTTTTTTCTTCCCGAAAACAGTTTTTGAAAACTCTTTTCAAAAACTAAAAACCAAAACCAAACCAATCAAGCCCTAAGTTAGGAATAATTATTAGGAAGTTACTGGTAGTTAGAAATCTTTGGCTATATATAAATATCCTATAATAATGGTTGAAAAAATAATCATTTTAATTACAAAAATTATTTTGATCATATTTTATCTATCGATTATTCTTTATTCTCTTTTCATTTATTTTATGTATTTTCATTGTTATTTAATTGATTTTCATTTATTTTATATTTTTTTCAAGTTAGATAATTAAAAAATTTAGCTATAGATTTAAAGTAAAATATTTAGTTACACTTAAAGTTTTTTACCTCTTCCTAAGAGTGCATTATGGGGATCAAACTTTGATTCTCTCTAACAAACTCACTATTTGTTGCCAATTGAACGACACCTATTACCTAAATAATTTGACATTTGATAATAAAAACTTTTAAACAATCTTATGTTCTAATTAAATTCATAATAATAAATAAGTATTCTCATTTTGTTGGAAAACTTTCCCTTATTTATAAGAGTGAAGACGCGGTAAGGATGTGACACCCTTCTACCCCAAAACTCTTTATTCTTTAATTACCAAATAATATAGAAACTTGTTCATTTAAATGTTAAACTTGATATAACAAAGCATAGACATATAAGTAAACATGTTAGACTTTAAAAATTTCCTTTACAACATTCTCAATTAATAAAGCTCATAGTGAAATTTTAAAAATTTCATACATGATGAAAAACTATTAACTAATCATTTCTAGCTTAAATGACACATATAACCAGAGCAGCCTAATAGAAAGAGGTAAAAAAAAGTTAGTTTCATCACTTTGATATCATAAATATCTTGCTCACCTGAAAGTGGCATTCAACCTAAACAAAATGCAACAACAAGCAGCAAGGGGGTGAAAATACGTCTCAAACATGTTAAGACACATATAGAGAGAATGACCAATTAACTAAAGTACAATAAATAAACATATAGATTCATTCTAAACCTATAATAGAGATTATACATACATATGCATAAATTCGTTCATGCTAATGATGTTTATGCAATACAAGCTTCACACGCTTTCTCAGATACATGCCCAAAGTGATTCTCTTCTATGCCAATAACACGTATGTAAATTCATTTCACCATAGGTTCATCTGAAATGAATCCTTTTCTATGTTACTAACATGTAGATACAATCATGCAATGCAAAACAACCCAAGAAGATCTGGTCTAGAGCACTACATAGTGGGTGATCCTTACAAAACTTCTCTGACTGTCACACTCATGCATGCTCTCTCAGGTGGTACATACTTGAAACGGTCCTTTTCTACTCTAGTAGCACATATGTATAACCATCTCACCATAGGTCCACCCGAAGTGAATCCTCTTCTACCCTAATAACACATACATACAACCGTGCAATGCAAAACACCCAAGAAAACCTGTCCAGAGAACCAAAAAATGGACAATCCTTACAAAGCTTCTTCGATTTCCATATTCATGTGTCATGTCATCCACACCATAAATCATAATGTTAACATTTAATCATGTCATCACACTACACCCCTGACCATAGCTGAGATGATGCCTCATCAGGCACACTCTAACTATCATCATCAACGTAAATCACAATATCAACATCTAATCATGTCATCACACTCCAGCCCCAACTGCAACTGAGATGACACCTCATCAAGCACACTCTGGTTGTCATCATCAACACATTATATGTCTAATTGAAATAAATATAAATATCAAACATTAGAACAAATCTCCAATTCACACACCTCAAATAACTTTCAAACATTCAATCATTCACCAAGTGCACAATTATAAGATACAACACAATATTTCACACCACGACAATCAACACCATTACAATCTGCACTACCTTTTCTTATCTGACTCTTTTATTATATCGTGTAGTCTAAATACAATACTATGGTTGTACTAATGATATGAGAGTTGTAAAAATTTTATTAGAAATATAATACAATTACCTAAAACTTTTATGTTGATGTCCAAAGTTAGTTTTATCATCTACTATTTTTAAAATTACAAACCTGCAACTATTAACCCAAATTTGACAGTGTGATCTTTACTCACTATTTTATTCTACATCTTTTTTTTAGTGATTCCAAGTCCAATAGAAAAATAACATACAAGGCTACAACTTTACGAAGAAAACAAAATCTAATGATGTTGTTTAGGTTAGATTGCATGGATTACAACACAAAAATATATGTTCCGCATACTGGATTAGAAACTCAACTTTTAACTCACGTAACTCGGTCAATTCTTAATATTTTTATACGATTCATAAGCTGAACTGTAGCCCCAAATATCTATTTTCTAAAACAACAAATGGAAATTAATTTGATTAACAAAATAGAAAGATATTACAAAAATACTAAGGTATGTTCATATGAAAATTTTCAGATAACAAGTATTCAACTTATATAAGGTTCTTAAGATATAATTTTAACTCCAAACCTCAAACATTCTACTTCTTTATCTCTAATAGTTAATTATTATCACACCCTAGAACTGTAGTGATAATGATAAATTTTTCCACCAATATCCTCAATGGAAGAAAACCCCTAACACCTATTCCTTTACATATGGAGAATAGTTCAATTGACAAAGTAGTCCCTCAATCATCAATTAATCGATCATATAATTAAAGTTCTATATCATTTAATAATTAATAACATTCATAAAAACAAACAATATATCAACACAATCAATAATCCAATAATATAGCACAAGCTCAATAATTAATACAAACACCCATTATTGTGCTTAGGGGTACTAATCTTTAGGGTATAAAAATGGAGAACATTAATGAATCATTACATCCAAATAATATGATAGTGCACATGATCCCTAAAAAATCCAACAAAATAAATTCATCCAAACACCAATTAATTATTCAAGGGCACCAAAAACATTGATTCCAATGTCAAACTCCAATTGAATAAAACAATATATCCACACAGTCACATTTATTTTATCAGCACTTGTTACGAGTGTTCATAACCTTTCAATGATATACATATCACTACCCATTTTCCCTATACATGCCATATGAGAGATAATTTCCCACCCCCTAATTCGAATCATGATCTTGGGTACGAAGGGTGTGTCCTCAATTTCCAAATAGTGTTTCCTTAATCTTCATCTTCCGCAATAAGGTTTCCTCTACAACTTCCTCTCAAACCTCCTCTAGAGTCAAAAACATAATAACCGAACCCCTCTGAATTACTCTAGGTTAATAGTTAGAATGAACTTTCTAAGAGTAAATCCAAACTTAACCTTCAAACCATTTTAGTATTTACACCCACATTTATCTTATTTATTTATTTTATGAAATCAATCTTAATTTATTCTAATAATACAAATATTAAATTGATTTAAGCCTATTAATATAAATTATATATTTTTATTAATATTTTATTTTTCTAAAAATATGGGATGCTACAAAGATCATCCCCACCCTTGATCTTCGCTAGGGTAAAAAATATTCTCCACCTCGTCCTAGACCGAGGATTAGGTTTCCTTGCTCCTACGTACAAACAAAGAAAAAAATTGCACAATGACAAGTTTCACATGACTGTGGGATTGGCCAAAGTCTTGTGTCCTTACATTTACCTCATTACTAGTCACAATGCATATTTCTCAACATTGTGGTCCTTGCACACTTTTGATTGAATGGAAGACTATGAGTTAGTCCATAGACCTGTTGAAAATATATATACATGTGTGTTTGAAGTGGAAGCGGGATCGGAGCCAACATATTTGTTTATGCACGTGAATCTTAAAAGTAGAAAAATCCAAACCTAAACATGATCAACGCAAGTTTTTCTTATTTACACCCACATTTATCTTATTTATTTATTTTATAAAATCAATCTTAATTTATTCTAATAAATACAAATATTAAATTGATTTAAGCCTATTAATATAAATTATATATTTTTATTAATATTTTATTTTTCTAAAAATATGGGATGTTACAAATATCATCCCCACCCTTGATCTCTGCTAGGGTAAAAAATATTATCCACCTCGTCCTAGACCAAGGATTAGGTTTCCTTGCTCCTACGTACAAACAAAGAAAAAAAGTGCAAAATGACAAGTTTCACATGACTGTGGGATTGGCCAAAGTCTTGTGTCCTTACATTTACCTCATTACTAGTCACAATGCATATTTCTCAACATTGTGGTCCTTGCACACTTTTGATTGAATGGAAGACTATGAGTTATTCCATAGACCTGTTGAAAATATATATACATGTGTTTGAAGTGGAAGCGGGATCGGAGCCAACATATTTGTTTATGCACGTGAATCTTAAAAGTAGAAAAATCCAACCCTAAACATGATCAACGCAAGTTTTTCTTATTTACACCCACATTTATCTTATTTATTTATTTTATAAAATCAATCTTAATTTATTCTAATAAATACAAATATTAAATTGATTTAAGCCTATTAATATAAATTATATATTTTTATTCATATTTTATTTTTCTAAAAATATGGGATGTTACAAAGATCATCGCTACCCTTGATCTTCGCTAGGGTAAAAAATATTCTCCACCTCGTCCTAGACCGAGGATTAGGTTTCCTTGCTCCTACATACAAACAAAGAAAAAAAGTGCACAATAACAAGTTTCACATGACTGTGGGATTGGCCAAAGTCTTGTGTCCTTACATTTACCTCATTACTAGTCACAATGCATATTTCTGAACATTGTGGTCCTTGCACACTTTTGATTGAATGGAAGACTATGAGTTAGTCCATAGACCTGTTGAAAATATATATACATGTGTTTGAAATGGAAGCGGGATCGGAGCCAACATATTTGTTTATGCACATGAATCTTTAAAGTAGAAAAATCCAAACCTAAACATGATCAACACAAGTTTTTCTTATTTACACCCACATTTATCTTATTTATTTATTTTATAAAATCAATCTTCATTTATTCTAATAAATACAAATATTAAATTGATTTAAGCCTATTAATATGAATTATATTTTTATTAATATTTTATTTTTCTAAAAATATGGGATGTTACAAAGATCATCCCCATCCTTGATCTTCGCTAGAGTAAAAAATATTCTCCACCTCGTCCTAGACCAAGGATTAGGTTTCCTTGCTCCTACGTACAAACAAAGAAAAAAGGCGCACAATGACAAGTTTCACATGACTGTGGGATTGGCCAAAGTCTTGTGTCCTTACATTTACCTTATTACTAGTCACAATGCATATTTCTGAACATTGTGGTCCTTGCACTATTTTGATTGAATGGAAGACTATGAGTTAGTCCATTGACCTGTTGAAAATATATATATACATGTGTTTGAAGTGGAAACGGGATCGGAGCCAACATATTTGTTTATGCACGTGAATCTTTAAAGTAGAAAAATCCAAACCTAAACATGATCAACGCAAGTTTTTCTTATTTACACCCACATTTATCTTATTTATTTATTTTATAAAATCAATCTTAATTTATTCTAATAAATACAAATATTAAATTGATTTAAGCTTATTAATATAAATTATATATTTTTATTAATATTTTATTTTTCTAAAAATATGGGATGTTACAAAGATCATCCCCACCCTTGATCTTCGCTAAGGTAAAAAATATTCTCCACCTCGTCCTAGACCGAGGATTAGGTTTCCTTGCTCCTACGTACAAACAAAGAAAAAAAGTGCACAATGACAAGTTTCACATGACTGTAGGATTGGCCAAAGTCTTGTGTCCTTACATTTGCCTCATTACTAGTCACAATGCATATTTCTGAACATTGTGGTCCTTGTACACTTTTGATTGAATGGAAGACTATGAGTTAGTCCATAGACCTGTTGAAAATATATATACATGTGTGTTTGAAGTGGAAGCGGGATCGGAGCCAACATATTTGTTTATGCACGTGAATCTTTAAAGTAGAAAAATCCAAACCTAAACATGATCAACACAAGTTTTTCTTATTTACACCCACATTTATCTTATTTATTTATTTTATAAAATCAATCTTAATTTATTCTAATAAATACAAATATTAAATTGATTTAAGCCTATTAATATAAATTATATATTTTTATTAATATTTTATTTTTCTAAAATATATGGGATGTTACAATGATCATCCCCACCCTTGATCTTCGCTAGGGTAAAAAATATTCTCCACCTCGTCCTAGACCGAGGATTAGGTTTCCTTGGTCCTACGTACAAACAAAGAAAAAAAGTGCACAATGACAAGTTTCACATGACTGTGGGATTGGCCAAAGTCTTGTGTCCTTACATTTACCTCATTACTAGTTACAATGCATATTTCTCAACATTGTGGTCCTTGCACACTTTTGATTGAATGGAAGACTATGAGTTAGTCCATAGACCTGTTGAAAATATATATACATGTGTTTGAAGTGGAAGCGGGATCGGAGCCAACATATTTGTTTATGCACGTGAATCTTTGAAGTAGAAAAATCCAAACCTAAACATGATCAACACAAGTTTTTCTTAAGGTGGACTCTGGTAGATACTCATGAATGTGAGTGTGATTAGGGTTATTCAAAGTCGAAGCAACCCAAATTAAAAATTGAAAATCAACCCAAAAAATAAAAACACCAGCCCAAAAAACCAAAATTTATTGGGTTTGGTTGGTTTATTAAAATTCTTGGCTAAATTACTATCGGTGCCCCTCTATTTAGGAGTCACTTTGTGGGCTCAATTTTTTTTTGCACACCTTTTGCCCTCCAACTTTTTCAAAAGTTTAATTTTTGCTCTTCCGTCAAATTTAGGGCATTGACTGTTAAAAATGAAACTTACGTAATTAAGTGACGTGGTATGGTTATATTGTAATTAAGAGTTAATTAAAGTTTAATTAATTATTTAAAAATATCAAAACCATGTACCATGGCAGGATTCAAGCCCAAGTCCTGGAGGAAGAAAAACTAGAGCTAATCCACTAGACCAATGGTCAGAAACTATTTTATTTTGAAATTCCAATGTATTTAAACTAATCAATAACAATGTTAATTTTAAAAATATAGGAAAGTTGAGCAAGGCCGAAATTGAACCGAGGTCTAGAAGTTTAATTGTTCAAGCCATACCACTAGACCAAAAGCCAATATTAGTTTTTTTTTGTGAGATTCAAATTTAATTAAACTATTCATGTGAAAACATTAATTTTATATTAAAATTGGACAAAGTAAGATTTGAACGTAAGACCTGTGAGAGTTTTAAGATGATACCACTAGATACTAAGCCTGATTTTATTGTCTCTTTTCCTTTGTTTTGTTTTACTATTCTTGGTATTTATGTTATAAATGTTTTAAATAAAGAAACTTTTTTAAATTCTAAAAACTACTTAGCTTGATTTTATGTTAAATCTATTTGAATAAGTTTATTTTTTTTAATTTTTAATTTTATATTTAAGTTTTACTTGTTACTTTAATTTATAGTTTTTAACTTTTAATTTAAATTTTAATTTCTATCTTTTATTTTTAATTAGATTTTATATTTTATTTGTATATTTTAATTTTAAATCCATTGTAGATTAATTATGTTATATATTTTATTTGTGATTTTGAAACTAAAATTAAGAATTAAAAGTTGAAATTAAAATTTAAGGGTTAACAACTAAAACTAAAATTTAGTTATATTAACAACAATATAAAATTTAAATCTAATTAAAAATAAAGACATAAATTAAAATTGAGAATTAAAATTTAAAATTAAAATTTCTCCATTTAAAAAAGTTGTAAATTTTAATATATTTTTAAAATTAATCTTGCCACAATTAGTTTAATTAAATTTGAATCTTACAAGAAAAATAATATTGGCTTTCGGTTTAGTGGTATGACTTTAACATTTAAATTTTTGGACTTGAGTTCAATTCAAGCCCAGGACTTGGGCTTGAATCCTGCCATGGTACATGGTTGCCATGGTACATGGTTTTGATATTTTTAAAATTAGCATTTTCAAATAATTAATTAAACTTTAATTAACTCTTAATTACAATATAACCATACTACGTCACTTAATTACTTAAGTTTCATTTTTAACAGTTGGAGGGCAAAAGGTGTGAAAAAAAAATGAGAGGCACAAAGTGAGCTACCCCCTAAATAGAGGGACATCGGTAGTAATTTAGCCAAAATTCTAAACCATACAATTTGGTTCGGCTAGCGATTTAAGATTTTAAAATCAACTCAAACTAAACCAAACCACAATTTAAGATTTGATTTTTTAAAAATTACCAATATATATTTAAATAATTTTTTAAGTAAAACAAACTATTTGGGCGTTCTTCAAAGTATTAAAAATCTTGAAAATAATTTTTAATAACATAATTTCAAAATCACAAAAAATAAACTGAACTAAATTGCTAACCATTCATTTGATTTTTATTTGATTTAGTTTGAATTTTATAATTCTTTCAAATCCAACCAATCCGAGCAGTACTTAATTTTCTTATTTTCTATCAAAACTGAAGTAGATCGTACCATAAACACGTTGAGGGTGTGATTTGTGATGCTTACTTATTTATACTTATTGAGTAGGTTAAAATTAAATTTACTCGCTTAAAAAAAGTAAAATTTAATTTGATAAGCTATATTGGTAGAAATGCTAGTCTTGTGTAAACTAACAGAAACTCATACCAAAGAAAGACACAAAAAAGTCAAGGAATGACCTAGATGCGGAGTCTTGTTTGCTAAATAAAAGTGCACCGACCATAACCATAACCATAACCATTGCTGCATCAACACACTCTCACTCCATGAGAGAAGATGAGGAACGAAATCCTGCATTCGATCTTCCTCCTCCTCCTCTCTTCCCACTTTGTCCTCTCCTGGAAGAAGGAGGACTTCCAGACCTGCGACCAGACCCTATTCTGCAAGCGGGCCCGATCCTGCGCTTCTCGCTCCTCCACCTTTCCTACTATTGACCCTTCATAGTTGTAAGTGGTTTAACAGTTATGAAGACCTATTTTATAATTTACTATTTTAATTTATTTTTATTATATTTTAATGTTATTTACTTAATAAGTTTGAGAAACATACACTTTTATTTTATTTTATTTTCTATAAAATTTATTTCAAAGGTTTAGAACTTTATAAAATTAAATTGATTATGTTTGATGAAATTGGAGATTTATTTTGGAATGAAATTTGAAGTAGAATAAATTTGATATTTATATTATGAGGATTTATTTTAGAACCTCGTATGTTGTTAGCAGATGATAATGACTTAGGTGCACCTAGTTGTATGATGTCGGGCGAAGAAGACTATCCGTTAGATGTAGCTGCCACTTTGTGGAGAGAGTTATCAATGAGATGATGCTATCCCTGATGATATGTCATGATATGAAGATGCAATATGATTTCGGAAGGAGAAAGCTATCCATTATATGAAGTTGTCCCAAGAGAGAGGCCACTTTGAGAGGAGAGGGCTATCAACAAGATGGAGTCGCCTCTTGGTTATATCATAAGTGATCTTATTGTATTTACATTTCATTTGATTTATGTTTTACATTAATGTGTTTATTTCAAACTTGCTTATTTATTATATATGATAAATCTATTATTTTTTTCAATATGATAAATGTAACATTTTACATGTGGAGTATAAGTTATCGATGGTTGTCATATTTATTGAACTCATTGATTTAGTAAGTTTATATAGAGATGTGTTTTTATCGAACAATCTGCGTGTTAGTATGTTTCTTTTCTAGTTCATGGTGGTTGTTAGACTCTCACTAAGTCTTTATGACCTACCATTCTTGCTATTGTTTTTCATCCATATTCTCAGGTAGTTGAGTAGTATGCTGACATCTTTTTTGTTTCATGTCCTCTGTTATTTCTTTTTTATATGTGTCATTTGTGTTGATAGACATTTGATGTTATTTTAGAACTATTTGTACTTTCTACAACCATAAAGTCTAGTTATAGGATTTAAGTTTAGACATAGTATATTTGATGTTGTTGAAAATTCTGGTTGCTGAATTATATTGGTAACAAATTTCTTTGTAAATTTTGGAATGTCCAAGAGGAAATTCGGTCAAAATTTCTCTAGAATCATAAAAGTATGTTTATTTCCGAAAATTATTTGTCATGTATTGTTCTGTTCTTGTTAGGTTTTTCAGGCTAAGAATGTTAGTCTATGCATCGATCACGACCTTGAATTTGAATGGTGAAATTTTAATTATTAGCATGTTATATCATGCAAGGATCAAAATGAGCATGTATTAGAAACTAAAATAATAATATTTTAAATGAGCATGTATTAGAAACTAAAATAATAATATTTTAATTTGGCTTAAAGATGTTTTGGGTCCAAATTAAATATATTAGTAAATTTTGTATTAAATTTTTTCTTTGTGTTGAGTTTCTAATATTTTTTTGTTCTACTTTGAGTACTTAAATAACTATCTAAATAACTTTTTAAAGTATTTTAAATCAATTTTAAGTGCTATTTAAAATGCTTGAAGGACTCAAAACAAAATAAAAAATTAATTGGGTATCTAACACAATAAAAATATATTAGGGAGTCAATCCAAAATTCGTTAATATGTCATAAATCCGAAACATGTTTAATTTTTTAAATTTTAGTCATGTTTTTGTGCAATTTTGAACAACTAGAGGATGAACTTTAAAATGGAGGTTTAAATTATGTTAATGATTTTAAAGTGTTACTAAAATTGTTGGAAAAAGTTAGGGTTGTCCCTTTAATTAGGACTTGGAATTAATTAGTTAAGTGGTTGTGAGAGTGAACCTTGGAATTTTTTATGTACACAGGTCAGAAATTTTTGTAATTAGGGATCTAGAGATACATTTAAATGATGATTAAACAATGAAAAAATTAGTGATTTAATTACAAAGTTTTGTAATTAGGGATTGATCATTAAAGTGAGGAAGGGCATCTCAAAGGTTCAATAGGGGTTGAATCACATTCAATAAAATATTATATTTTTACATTTTTATTTTATATAATTCATGATAGTAAGTAAGTAAGTGAAGTTGATTTTATAATATTATAAAGAGACAAAGTCACACATTGCATAGAATAGTTCTTTAGAAATTTATATTCTAAGTTGTGATTCAATCTGGGTAAATAGGCTAACAAGTAGGGAAAGTTTCACGCATATGAACTTTTTCAATTTTTTTATTTTATTTTTTTTTTGTTTGTTTGTTTGTCGCACATAGCCTTACAAAACAAACTTTCTGATAGAACCATTGGTTCCAATACATAGGATCAAACATTGTCATTGTTCATTCATTCAAAAACATGAGGTAGAAGAAGTGCACAAAAAATTGAGATAAGATTAAAAAACAAACTTGGAGCAAGGTGAAGATAGATGAGATAAGAGAGATGATGGAGCCACTTTAAGAAAGTTGAAGATAATCCATAGTAAAGGTTTGCCACAAGGATGTTCTCCTTAATAAAAACTAAGAAGAAGAGAGTTTCTCTTTATAACTTTTGCAAGTTGAGACACAACTCTCAAAAACTCAAATTCATTCAAATGATCAAAGATGATCACAATGTACAGGAGATAGCTATTATTAGGCGTGGGTATACAAATTTATTCGCCTCGTTTAAGTCTGGCTAGCGAAGCCCGCATTTTAAATGGACAAATAAATCCAGTCCGCTAAAATAAATTGAATTTTTTTGCAAGTTTGTATCATCCGCGAAGTCTATAGACTTAATGGATTGGTCTGTGAACCTGTACATCCACATATATTCTTTTAAAAATAATTTTTAAAAATGCCTAATATTTTTTAAACTAATTAAATTATAATATATCATACTAAAAATTATATCATTATTTATAATAATCTAATATATTAAATATTTTCAATATTAAAAATGTAAAATATCACAATTTAGAAAAAAAAGTCACAACATTAACACAAACTAATAGCCTAAATGACAATTTTGCCCCTTGAAACGAGCTATGGGCCAAGTTAGGGAGCTAGCAGATTTAGCCCGCAAAGTCCAGGGGTTTTGTAGATCGGGCTCAAATTTCTCCTATAGTTATGATTCTTTTAAAAAAAACGCAAAAACCCGCACGAGTTTGGAGGTACACGGACTTGAGTCTGTATACCTACCCTTAGGTATTATAGACTTGGGAAGCTTAAGGTGCATGGTTGGTCTCAGAGGGGAATTTAGAAGGGGGTTTGAATAGATTCCAAAAACAATTTTCTTTTTTTACAATATCAGAGTTTTCTAAAATAACCCCTTCGAGATGACTTTAAAATCTTTTCAAAAAATTTCAATTAAATAGAATAACGTAACAAATCAACTCTCTTTTAAAGATTAACACAATACCAAGACTAATTTCAAGATTCATTCCACGTCATATAGCAAATTCAATATTTGAGAAACAACCCAATTGTATGATATCTGTAACATCCCAAATGAATATATACTATTTACACCATAAATTTTCTTAATAATTATTTAAATTACTATTGTCTATATTCACAAATACTGAGATAAAAAATTTCTATTATATTATACTCAATATTAAAGCATACATTACAACACTTTCAAAGTTCAAAATAAAATATAACCTAGTACATACAGTTTAGCTCGCTCAATGAATCTCGTCGCCTAACGAGACCTAGGGTAGCTTGCCCAGCGATAGCCATCACCCAGCGAGACCCTGCAAATACCAAAACCTTTGGTACCAAAACTAACCAACATGCTGACATATAATTTTATATTCTTATGGCATGTATATCATAATTCATCTATCTATTTACACCATGTTCACACAACTTCCATAATAGACATAATAATCACATAACTTAGCAACAATGTCTCTAAATTTTCTATACAACTTTCTTAGATACATATTCAACAATAGAGTAACATCCTTTTAGACTTCCAACCACAATTTGACATACTTCATTTCAGAGCATTCTGCCTCTTTGCATCATCACTATTATTTGCTTTCATGCAAAGCACGATCATCACAGTCATACAAAAAAAAAACACAAACATTGCAAGGGTAAGCTTACATAATACGCAACATACCATTATATCAATAATAAAGCATGAAAGCTGCAAAACGTTTATATTTAGTACCATCAATACACATTCACTAAAAGTAAATAACCAAGCAATCATTCTTATGTTCCACCTAAACATAAGCACTCAACCAATCAATAAAACATTAATTAAATATCATAATCAATCAAATCAAACACACTTATATTCCCCTGAATACAAGCTTTTCACACAACAGCATGTTCAGATGCGACATATTCTGAAATATCTACATTAAGTTCGGACACCGAGGCGGCTTAAGACCCCTTCCAATTGGTGACAAGCGTCCAATCTGCGTGTTACCACCAATTTAAGTCTAAACAATACTCATTTGACAACCAAAAACTAATGTATAGTGTCTACCTGACACCTTGTGACACACAGTTATTGTATGAGTATGTCCTTTAGGCACCCCCTTGCATATCTGGTACCAGAACCACAATGTAAATCACAAAAATATCCCCTTGCATATCTGATATTCTGGATTACATTGACCCCAACTGTGTTCCTAACATCAATGTACCCCACCAAACATATCATCCAAGGCTAAGTTACCCAACTGTAACTACCCACAACTAACAACATCAATAAATATATTCTCACAGTTGTTGTATAAGTATGTCCTTTAGGCACCCACTTGCATATTTGGTACCAGAACCACAATGTAAATCACAAAATTATCTCCTTGCATATCTGATATTCTGGATTACATTGACCCCAACTGTGTCCCTAACATCAATGTACCCCACCAAACATATCATCCAAGGCTAAGCTACCCAACTGTAACTAGCCACAACCAACAACATCAATAAATATATTCTCATCATGCATTCCAATCATATGCATACATCATAATTTCAAATAATACATCGTCATTCCAATAATTCAATTCTAGTCACAGAAAATCAATTCAACCAAAACTAAGTTACCCTACCATAACTGCCACATCCAAACTATCCAATAATCATCCAATTCAAGATAATAATCATCAACTACATAACACATCATATATCTCAACTATGAAATCCTAATATACATTAACTTAGCTCACATCATTATTAACAAATGCACTAACTCAATTAGTTCAAATTACAATCAAATACACACTATATTAAATAACTCAAAGCACAATTAAAATAAATGTTATCTTAAAAATTTCAGAATATAGTCAAAATACTCGTTGTTTCAAATAGCTTAAATCTCTCAACTACCAAATCAATTTCCCATTAACAAAAATCAACAAAAGAGTTTCCCTTACCTATTTCTTCATCCAAAAGCTGATTAAAACATAAGGGGAAGAATCAACCGAAGAAATTACACAGGAACCTATACTGATCACCTCTCAAGATCAGGAGCAATGGAAGAGATCGTGTCAGATTTCGTCAGCTCGAAGGCCACCATGCAGAGGAGAGAAGATTGGGGACATAACACAACCAAAGAATGAAAATCACGAGAAGAAATTGCAATGAGAAAGAAGAAAATTTTGAAGGAGAGAGAAAATGTTCTTAAATATATATAGCGTCGGGGGTGTATTAGTAAAATTAGTTTCCTAAATGCAACCCCCCTTTCAAACAATGGAAATTCTGAAACTTTCTAAAACTTAACTAAAACCCTCTGAAATAAATTTAATTCCCTTCACTATTTATTCTTCGAATTTATAACCTATTAAATAAAAAGTGACACTCTGCCACACAACATACACCTCACTCATGACCACCAGTGTTAGGATCGCGATTCAGATCACGGGATTGCACGATTCAGCGAGTCAGGGCTTCTTCTCCCTGTCGCTATCATAGTAGCATTGCTGGAATCTGGCATCGGAGCAAGATCGAAAGGAAGATTAGAAATGCATGGCAACGATGAGTCTATCCGTGTCTAAAATGTGTAGTTTAACATGGGTAAAAACAGGTAATAAAACCTATTCTAACCTAACCTAACATTTTGTTTGATTTTGATCGATACTCAGTAATGTGTGTGATTGTGTGACGGTGATTCAGTACGACCTTGCAGCGATGGCAGTACGATCTTGCGGCAGTGGTAGTGTGACCTTGCAGTAGTGACAATGTAACCTGTGGCAATTTGACCTTGCATTAGTGGTGGTTCGACCTTGTGATGGTGAATGGTAATAGTGTGACCCTACGAAGGTTTGACCTTCAGCCCATTACAATACATAGATTGACAATAAATTCATCCTTCAGGTATGAATTTTTTTCTACCACTTTTTTTATTTATTTTGGTTCTTATGCACCTCACACTAGAGTTTATCATTAGCCCACTCAAATTCTTACTGTGATAAGTCCTACTGTAATAAACCTCAAATTGAACCATGTATGTTTTTGGAGATTTTATGATTATGCTTGTTCAAGTATGCAAGACCATTCTCCCTGGGTAAGAAATTGGAGATAGAAGAGATTAAGGAAGAATACAACTAATATTAACAAAACAGAGTAAAAGAGTATCATATATTTATTAAGGATTTTGTTTGGTTTTTTGCTTTGTAGCATGGTGTAGTCCTATAACTTTCATGATTTTTTTTTTTTTTTTTTTGCTTTGATTCTAGTATTCTGGAATATGATTATGCTTTATGTGTTGTATAGAATTGTTAATGATGTTATTAATGGCTAAAATATGAATGGTTTTTTCCCATAATTAACTTTCTTGATTATATATATATATATATATATATATATATATATATATATATATATATATATATATATATATATGAGTGACTCATGTGTTACTCCATCAAAATGACACCTAGCATACTGATCCAAAACCACTTCACTAGGGATTTAATTTGTTTCTCATGTACAAGTATAAACTTCTTATTTTAATCCCTCGCCAAATTTGGTCTAGATAAAATTCTGCAATTTAATCACAGATTAAATTTTACATCAAAGCAAATTTTGATTCCCTGATATCCAAAATCGATTTTTTGCATGACATTACTTGTTCTATTTTATCCCTCACCAGTAATATGATGAGTGATGGCCCACATAAGTGCATGCATGTAAGTCGATTAACTAAAAAATCATCGGATACCTCTGTCGTCTCTTCAATTTAATTTACATTTACATAACCTGATCTCAATTTTCTTGATTAATTCAACAGAATAGACTAAAAAGTATCAGATACCTCTATTGTATAATACCTCCGTTGTCTCTGGTTCTATTTTATGTATTTATTATGGTATTGTGAAGTGAATAACTTAATGGTAAATGATATTTTATGTATTTATAAGTAACGTAGGATCTTATGATACCCCTGTTACGAAGTTTTCAAGTCTCCTCCAATCCTATGTAAAATTTTGATCCTGATAACATTGCTCATGACACTTCGTCATGAGATTCAACAATAATCTCAATGAACACATATCAAGATATTAACCCTTACATTCAATAACAAAGATTGGGTTTAGAAAAATTTCACCTTTTGTGAAGATTACCCAAACAATGATAGCAATGTTCTTGAATTCCTACACCTTTAATTCACAAATCTTGATTCACATTCAATGAATAAATTTGGGTTTTCTTGATTTCTTAGAGGTTTTCTTTCATTAATTTCAATTTTGCTCTCATGAAAACCTAAAAACCTTTTTCTGTTCGTATTGAAAACTTATTGCAAAGAGGTTAAACAGTTAGCTAAAAATCCAGGGTAATTAATTACCATTCACAGATACTTAATTACTTGGTAGTTCAATGAAAATAGCCTAGAATAACACTTTCTCTATGATAATCGATTAAAAGAATTAGGTAATCAATTTCTGTAGAGAGTTGAAATTAAATGATTTAAGATTTTGCGTAGGGTAATTGATTACTTAAAGTGGGTAATCGATTACATTCCATAAAGACTCAAATTTATGTGCTTTTTGCTTGAGACCACTTAGGTAATCTATTACCAATTTACATGATTGATTACCTAGAGGTAAATAATTACTTAACTCAGTAATTTAGACACCTTTGTTTTCTAAACAAAAAACAACATAATGAACTCAATTCGATTATGAAAATGACAACAATCAAGAACTCAACACTCAAACACATATTCATGCCTAATGAAAACACTTAATACAAGTACCACACCTTTTGAAACGTGTTTGGTATCGTAAAATGAATTAAAGAAACAAAAACCAAAACCTACAAAGATACAAAGACTTGAGAGAGAGCTCCATCAAAGGTTGCGTTCAATTTTCTTCAATAATCTCAACAACTTCTATTTAATTAGAAACTTAGAGCTCTAACTTAGAGCTAACATAGAAACTTGGAGCTCAAGATTCTAATTTGGTAGAAAGTTGGAGTTCAAGTTTCTAAGCAACTTGGAGCTCAAATTTCAAAACACAAGAAAAATCACTAATGATCGAAAATTCTAATTTTGACAGTTAACTAGAAAAACCTATTTTAATTAAAAATAAACATATTCTAAATCTTATTCTACTATTTATAAAGAAGAAATGGACTATATATATTGTAACAACCCAAATTTATGAACCTTAGACATAAGTAATAAAGATATATTTTTCAGGAAATGATTTTTATATTCAATAAATTAAAAGATAACCTTAAATATTATTGATAATAGAGCTAATGTGAATGACTTAATATGACCCTATAGGGAACCAAGGTTTGAGGTGCTCTGAGAAGCACACATAAACACACTTTAAGTAAGAAGAGGAAGGAAAAGTTAAAGGTAGAAAGTGAAAAGGAAAGGGAAGTTATAGAGAATGAGGAGAACAAGAGAAAAATAAGAGAGTGAAGGCCAAGACTTTTGGTTCTAAGCTCAAATCCGAGAATCCCAAGCTGAGTGTTTCCCTTAACTTCCCCTTGAGTATTTCTTTGAGGTTTATCTTCATTATTTATTTTGTTTCCATTTTCTTGATACTATTTATATGGTTAAGAGAGATCATGATTTTGTGTTATTTAACTTGAAATTGGGAGTTTTAAGTTATGGGTTAGTGTTAGAAGACATTAGGGATCACTGTTCATGTGGTTACAGAGTTTATGGTTGCTTGGGTCACCATGGATGATCCCCTTCGTGCAGCTTTCACACAAATCGTGATTTTGCAAAGTTGCAAGGTTGTCGAGCGGGCTTTCTCGCTAAGCACAATAAAGTTGACAGAGAACTATTTTCACCTAGCGAGATGAACATTTCGAAACAAGTCCAAAACTAATGAATTTTAGAAAGTGTCCGCCATGAAAGTTGTAGCCCTAGATGTTACCTAACTAATGGTGTTAGTTTCAGTAAAATATAAGGTTCATAGCTCAAGATATGATCATTTTAGTGAGTAAAGGTCAAGTTGTCAACATTCATAAAAATTCCACCTTGTTTGTAATTTTACACATAGTATACCTCCAAACTATATTTCGTGGTATAAATAAAATTAGTATGTAATCTTCTTAGATTTCAAATGAGGTATATCCAAATAGGATATGATTAGTATAGCTCCTAATATGATACTCATACACTGTTAAGGTCATAGTTGCATACAATAAGATAATGTTTGTAATTGTGTCTCGTTTGGTATTCATATTCATTACCTAAGGATAATGTATATTTGGTAATCATTATTGATAAGCATTATTTGTGATGATAAAAGTAAGCTATAAGAATGAGATCCCAATGGGATCACAAACAAGGAGTAAAACCTTTATAAGATATGCATGCAAAAGATAACAAAAGAACACCTTTCTTAGAAGGTACCATTACTTCCTACCCTTCAAGATATAGTGTAGTTCCTTAGGTCGGAGGAGAATAATATGAGGTCAAGGCATAAGATGAGAAGGACACTATGCAAAGGAAAGACAGAATTTTGTGCTTAAAAAAAACTGAATGTTTGTTTCAACAAAGTTATCTTCTTTATCCTCAAAATTTCAATACTCCATATTTACACTTCACTATATTAATGTATAATGTTATTTAAAATAGTAGTAAATTTCTAACATCAAACTATATTATATCTAAGAATGTAAAGTTTCCAAAAATTAACATATAAGATTTGTAATATAATAACCTATTCAATTATTTTCATTTTTGTGATAATTTAACAAAATTTCACAAAATATCGCAAAAGCTTTGCTAGTTTGTTCACCATGTGCGCACATGGGCAAAACAAACGCATGACGCCTGATCTCATGTGTGCAAGACTTCCATATCTTACTAGCCTTTATAGCAAACCTAGTTCACAAGTTTTAATATATATATATATATATATATATATATATATATATATACTTTTTTCTAAGTTGTTATTCTATTTGACGTGAAACTTTTTAATACTTCTTCATTTATGGCAGAAAAAATTGTTAAAGAAGCATGACATAAGCACAAAGGAAAGCAATCAATATTATGATGATGGCTACCCTTGATGGTTTCCAAAAGGCCGATTCTATTGATTTTGGACCTTTTAATATTTTGTGAGTTGTAGCTACCATTATCTTAATGGGCCTGACTCGATGGTCCAACTTGATCTACCACGAGTTTGGATCGAGACTGGCTAGAAAAATTGATGCTCCACAAAATAGAATAGATAATGGAACTCAACCCGCCCAACTGCGAGTTAGGTGGGTTCAGGTCAAGGTAGTATGTCGCCCTATTAAATGGGATTCTCCAATAATCACTATCAAGCCATCACATTCACATGTTTCAATGTTGGTTCACACATAAACGCAATCATACTTACTGACTTACGCACAACAAACAAGCAAAAGATAAAAGCTAGTTCTCGTGTGTTCTATTCTCATCTCATGACTGTTGTAAATTTAATATTATTTGTAATTTTCATGTTGTTTTAATATTATCTATGTATGTTATTTTAATATTATTTATAATTTGCATGTTATGAAATGAATCCATTATGTAAGTATATTGTTTTGATATTATTTATAATTGACTTTTTTTATAAAAAATTCTTACTTAAAAAAATGACAAAATTAAATTTATTATTTTTTTTATGTCTGGTGGGCCAGCCACCTAATTCACCAACTTGTAGTGGACAAGGTTAGAACAAGATTCTAGCTATCTTCTTTCTAATGGGTCAGGTTGGCTCGACCCATTTATTTTGCAATCCGTATTGGGTTATCCTGTGTGGGTTGTACTAACTGTTTTGACAAAAATGCTATTTACGTTAAGTTATTGACTAACTGCTTATAGTTAATCCTTGATTGTTAATGGCTTACATGGAAATTAGGTTTAGCCAATGGTTTAATACCTCTAATTTTTTAAGATTCCATAATTTCTTTTTATTTTTAGTTTCTTAAATATTTTCAAATATTTATTTTGGTTCTAATAATTTTTTTCTTCATTTTTAGTCATAATGTTTTTCTTTATTTTGTATTTCCCCCTTGTTTTTACAAGTTTTTATGGACTTTGTTAAGTTTTTTTATGCAATTGACTTTTTTAAGTAGTTTCGAAATATTTTTCAATTTTCCTATCGATCTTTACTAAATATTTTCTTAACATAATAGAATAGAATAGAATGAGATAAATTGATAAGAAATGCAATAAAAATTTTATTTTATTTTTAAAAAAAATAATAGAATAGAGTTCTAATGTTTGAGAAAATTGCACGGATTCTATTATGAGATTTGTCCTTATTACATTTAACATTGTTTTCTAAATTATTGAAAACCTTAAACCCTAAATTTATAAAGATAAAATAATTATGAATTAAATGATCTTTTAATCTCTAAAAATATAGCATATTTTTATGTTGATTTTTTTAATATATATTTTTTTCTGTTTTAGTCCACACTTTTAAGAAATAATGTTACTTAAAAGCAATAACACCTATGTTAGTTAGATAGTGGCTGATCACCTTCTTTAAAAGTTTGAATGAGAGTTTCATATAATTTTCTTTAGATAAATTATAACTTTAATAGTTTACAAAAAATAGTGTATTTAAAAATATTACATAAAACTATTTTCAAACTTCTAACAATGCAGTAAATCATTTGGCTACTAAAGTCATTTAATTAACATTGTTAATTTATGATAGAGACTAAAAAAATATTATTACTTGATAATAAAAATAAAAATAAATCAAAATAAAAAATATTTAAAAGAATTAAGAGAAAAATTCTTAAGTTATCAACATAGACATTAATTTTTTTAGTTTTAGAAGTTAGTTCGAAGGCATCAAACAAAATTGATCATTTATCTTGTTAGGGTCTCTCAATTTTATGCTATCAATTGTATCTTTAAGCATATACCTATTATAAAATAAGAATTTTTGCTTCAAAATAAAAAATCTCTTCTCCTGCATTAAAAAATTTGCTAATGTTTTTGTTAGTTAATAGTTCACACATGTAAGCATATTTCTAAAAAATTCTTTAAGTACGTGATTCTTAAATATTAAATATTTAAACTATATGAGACATATAATTTAATATGAAGATCTTATTATATGAATTATTGTATCTATAGCCATAAGTTTCAACTCTTTCAATAACTTTCATTTTTAAATTTAATGTCTTTAAAGATGAACTCTATTATAATTTTAAAAAGAGTTTAACTGGTATACACTGTCAATGTAAAAGATTCTTACACTGACATTCAATCATCATGACTTTTTTTATCTATGTGACTTTTAAATTAGTAACGAGAAAAGTTAATAAATTTATCATGAATGAAGGGTTGTGATTGAATACCAATATAAAAATCTTTACACTCATAGTGTATACCAATTAAACTCTTTTAAAAATTATCCTAAAATATGCATGCAAGATTACAAGAGTTAGTAAATTTTAATAAAATTTTATATTATAAAATATTATAAAACAAATTTTGTTAAAGTATTATAAACAAATTTAAATATTTATGATAAATTTTTAAAATATAAAATTATAAATTTTTTTTCTTATGGTCTTAGTAATAAAAAGTTTTAAAAATATAAAATTTAAAAATATTATATTTTAAACAAATTATATGATTAAAATATAAAATTTTTAAGATAGGAGGAATTAGAATTGAGTTAAAAGGGTAGTGATAATCTGAAAGGGTTTTAAGGTTTGCTTTGAGAAAAAAAAGAAAATCCTAAATGTAACGGTAGCAATGTGAGGAGTTCTTTTTTTATAAATACCCAACTATTTGAAATCTATTTCTAAGACTATAACTTCTCCAAATTAATCTTCCCCTCTCAAAGCAATTCAATCTTCCCCTCTCACCCGCTTACTTTGTTCTTGTTTTCCTTTTCTTTTCTCTCATCATCCTCTGTTCATAACCATTAACACAATTGAAGGAGCTTTCTCTCATCTTTGACACCTCTATTGGTATCACTTAGGTTGGAGGAATAAGAAGAATACCGATTGGTGGGTCGATTTTGTTATCCTTTTCCGGGATACTTTGAATGTGTTTTTCGATGCAACTGTTCTGTTTTCGGTGGAAAAGTTCTCTCCTGATGATGAAAATTATGAATACTCTTCTCTGAGGCTTTCGGTGGAAAGCTCTTGAATGTTTTTATTCAAATTCCATTTTGTTTGTTTAAGCTCTGTATTCCCAATGAATACTTCTTGTCTATCTTGATGTTCGTTCTTGATTTATGTAATATTTACCAGCGATCGTTTTCATTCTTAATTAATTCCATGGTTAATATTTCACTGTCCTATCGACTATAATTCTTTTTCATTGGTTTGTTATGTTAATTTATCTTGAAATGATTAAGTCTTGCGTTATCATATGATGTTTGATGTTGAAGGGTATGATGTTTTCCACTGTAGTTGCAATATGGGATGTTAATTTCTATGTCAAGGTTGATGATGAAGTCCATGTCAATTTAGGTACATGCACCCTCTCGATTCTTGATTTCTTTCTTGTGTTAATTTCCATCTTGAAACAATCGTTCAGAATCTTTGACTCTGACTCTTTCACACATCTGTATCCTCCATGTCACCAAGTTTCCTCCCAATAACATGCAATATCCCCCGATCAACAACTGATCCCTGCATATAAGCTATGTCAGGTTGGGTATGGGACAAATAAATGAGTTTCCCGAAAACGAATGTAACTTTTTAGGATCTTGCGACAACATTTCTATGATTCTAATTTCTTTTTTACCAGAAAAGAGGTTGTTAACCCTAACAATGGGTCTGTGTGCTATGGATGTTGGGACTTGGGAGACCAAAACTCCCTCAATCTGTGAAAGTGGGTGGGTTTAAGTTTGAGTAAAATAGATGTGTTAAGTTTAAGTGAGTGAGAAACACAGATGAATTGATTTTAACAGGGTTAAGCTTTTTGAAACACATATTTCATAAAAAAAAGCATTTCAATTTTAAGCATTATAGTTGGAATACACCATTATCACAGCTGTGAAACTAATGTGATGTTATAGGAATTTTGTTGTGCGGGCAGTTTGCTATGCATAACTCCACTGTGACACGGCTGCTGCTATTTTTTGTGATTAATAAGTTTGGATGTTAAATATGGAATATTTTGTTTTAAATCTCTCAACAAAAGTTTGTGATTCGCTCTTTCAATCTCAAATCTGTCCTGTAATTAATATTTTACTTAATTAGGCTTGATTTTCCTTCTTATAACTTTATTGTGTTATTTGTAGGTTTGTCATGGAAGATGTTGAAACCTGGCTCAAATTTTCCTCTTTTTGCTGAAAAAGTGCATGCATTAGCCAAGCCAAATCTAGTTTAGTTAAACTTCTACTTAATTAGGCTTGATTTTCCTTCTTATAACTTTATTGTGTTATTTGTAGGTTTGTCATGGAAGATGTTGAAACCTGGCTCAAATTTTCCTCTTTTTGCTGAAAAAGTGCATGCATTAGCCAAGCCAAATCTAGTTTAGTTAAACTTCTACAGGTTTGTGTTGTATACCTGGGCTAAGAAGTTTTCTATCTCATGTTAATTCTCATTCCGAACATGTAATTTAAACTCTCATGTTAATTGAATTTGCTAAAAAGGAAAAAAATTAAATACGAATATGTTAGTTAATTCTCATGTTAACAAAATAACTAAATTTTTTTTTTCCTTTTCAGCTTTTGAGTGAGTTTAAATTGTTAGTTAAATCTCTATTTAGTTATTTTGTTCCTATAGAGCTGGATTTCCTCCATCTGTTATATTAATTTGTGGCTTTCAGTTACTCATAGATTTAAGTATGAAAAATATAGCTTCTAGTGAACTATGTCTATAAAACAAGAAAATTGCCTAATTACTAAAACAAGTTTCAAGGTTAGGTTCTATATGCTTTAACTATGAAGTAATATTTCAGTTTGTTTAATAAAATAAATACTAGATTGATTGTCATAGGAAGTCATACTATGGGTCTCGATAAAATTGGTATACATTAATATAATCACAATCTCTTAAATTAATGTAATGTCTAAATTATTATGATTAGCTATTTATAATGATAAAATTGCTCCCTCATTAACATATTGGTTCTAGTAGAGTAGTAATTATTCTTTGAAATATTTATCACATGTTTGAAATATCTAGATGATGAAATTGTAAGAGGCCTATTCATCAATGCCTAGTTTTCAAAAGTTCTTTTAACAAAATTATTGCCATACTTGTCTAAAAATTTATATCAATATGGAACTAATTGTGTTTACGGATATAATAAGTGTTATAAATTTTGGATTATATATTTTAATCATAATTTGTGAATTTATATAATTAAAACTTCTTTTAAGGTTTGGGCAAATTAGTCTAAGGTAAGGCAGGGTTGTGTTAGGACGGGTAGGTTAGGTAGGTAGGGTATTGTAGGATAAGGTAAGTCTATAGTAACTTACGTCAAGCTAAATTATTGTAATATAGAGTAAGGGAAGGTAAGATATGCTACGAAATATTGACTAGGTTAGCTTAAGGCAGTCTAAGATATGGTAGGTAGGCTATTCTAGGCTAGGATAGGCTATGCTAGTATAGGATAGAGTAGGGTAGGCTAGACTAGGGTAGGGTAGGCTAGACTAGGCATACTAGGGTAGGGTAAGCTAGGCTACGCTAGACTAGGGTAGGGTAAAGCTACGCTAGACTAGGGTAGGGTAGGCTAAGCTAGGGTAGGCTAGGCTAGGGTGGGTAAGGCTAAGTTAGGGTAGGCTAGGCAAGGCTAAACTATGGTAGGCAAGTGTAGGCTAGGGTAGGTAAGGTAGGCAAGTGTAGGCCAGGCTAGGGTAGGAAAGTGTAGGCTAGGCAAGGGTAGGCTAGGCTAAGCTTCGCTAAGGTAGGGTAGGGTAGACTAGACTAGACTAGACTAGACTAGACTAGACTAGACTAGACTAGACTAGACTAGGCTAGACTAGGCTAGACTAGACTAGACTAGACTAGACTAGACTAGACTAGACTAGGCTAGACTAGACTAGACTAGACTAGACTAGGCTAGACTAGGCTAGGCTAGGCTAGGCTAGGATAGGATAGGCTAGGCTAGGGTAAGGTAGGGTAGGCTAGGGTAGGCTAGGCTAGGATAGGCTAGGCTAGGATAGGCTAGGTTAGGATAGGCTAAGGTAGGCTAGTCTAGGCTAAGGTAGGCTAGTCTAGGATAAAGTAGGGTAGGCTAGGATAAAGTAGGGTAGGTTAGGGTATACTAGACTAGGCTAGGCTAGGCTAGGCTAGGCTAGGCTAGTCTAGTCTAGGTTATGGGTAGGCTATGGTAGGGTAAGTTAGGCTAGGCTATTCTAGGCTAGGCTATTCTAGGCTAGGATAGGGTAAGGTAGGTTAGGTTAAGCTATTCTAGGCTAGGATAGGATAGGCTATTTGAGGCTAGCCTAGGCTAGTCTAGGATAAATTAGGGTAGGTTGTGTTATAGTAGGCTAGGCTAGGCTATTCTGGGCTAAAATAGGGTAGGCTATTCTAGGCTAGGTTAGGCTAAGGTAGAGTAGGCTAGGCCAGACTAAGGTAAAGTAGGCTAGGCCAGACTAAGGTAAAGTAGGCTAGGCCAGACTAAGGTAAAGTAGGCTAGGCTATTCTAGGCTAGGGTAGGGTAGTTAGTCTAGGATAGACTCGGGTAAGGTATGCTAGAGTAGGGTAGGCTAGGCTAGGGTTGAGCTAGGCAAGACTAGGGTAAGGTAGAGTAGGGTAGGGTTTAGGGTAGGCTAGGAAAGTTAGGGTTTAGGGTAACCTATGTTAGGTAGGGTAGGGTTTAGGGTAGGCTAGGAAAGTTAGGGTTTAGGGTAGCCTATGTTAGGTAGGGTAGGATAGGGCATGCTAGGGTAGGCTAGGCTACCCTAGGATAAGGTAGGGTAGTGTTAGGCAGGGTAGGCTAGGTAGGGTATCATTGGGTAGGATAGGGTAGAGTATAAGGTTTAGGCTAGAGTAGGCTAGAGTAGGGTGGGGTAGGTTATTCTAGGCTAGGTAGGCTACTCTAGGATAGAGTAGGCTAGGATAGGGTAAGGGGGTAGGCTGGGGTAGGATAGGGTAGGGTGAGGGTATCGTAGGCTAGGCTAGGGTAGAGTAGGGTATGGTAGTGTTGGTACCCTACGGTGGGGTAGGGTAGGCTACGGTAGGCTGGGCTAGGAGGGTAAGGGTAGTTAGGCTAGGGTAAGCTAGGTAGGGCAAGGTAGGGTAGGGTAGACTAGGGGAACAGTATGGTAGGTTAGGCTAGGCTAGGCTAGGGTTAGGGTTATGTAGGCTAGGTTAGGGTTAGGTAGGCTAGGTTAGGGCTAGGTAGGCTACTCTAGGGTAGGGTAGGGTTGGGTTACATGCTAGAGTAGGTTAGGGTAGGCTAAACTAGGTTAGGGTAAGGTAGGGTAGAGTAGAATAAAGTAGAGTAGGGTAGGCCTAATGTAGGATAGGGTAGGGCAGGGCATGGTAGGGTAGGCCTAATGTAGGTTAAGGGTAAGGCTGGGATAGGATAGTTATTCCACTGTGTTATTTTGTGTATAATAATTTTAGTATAGAATGTTTCGAGATATATTTTGTTAATTCTTATATTGTGGAAGAACTTACATTTTTGGGATAGGTAAAATAGTCATAAAAATTTGTACACCAAAAGATCAAATTGCCTTTATATAATGTTACATTTGTGGAGATTTGAAAGAGAGGGGTCCCCAATATTATATTTGATGTAGATGTGTTGGTGACAGATTAGAGGTTTTATAGGCTTAAAAGTTATGGTAGAGTTAGTAGGCAAAAAACGAGAAGGGTGAGCAGTGAGGAGTTTGAGGGCGGCACCAGGTTCCCTCCGGATTGCACTAGGGTCATAACTAGAATCTAGCTATGCAGTTCTTTCTTTCTATTTGTCTTAAACATGATATTTACGTGACATTTCCTTGGAAAATTCTCGTTAAGTGTTACCAACTGTTTGCAAAAACAAAATGACTATCCTGGTAGATTACTACAATTAATTAAAATGCAAATGCACACTCACACAGACCAAACCAATGTAGACCAGTTTCTGTCCTCATTTTATTGATAGGTGTGAGGTGTCACTCTATCTTTTGATTGTATACATTTGGTCCCAATCTTTACTTTTCTTGTATGTTCACTCATCCACTCTTGCATTCTGATATTTTCTACACTTGTTTTTCTGTTTTGGTTGGCATTTCATTGCCTAACATTCAAAACTAATCTTGTTCCACTAGGTGAGATCAACTATGTGTATTACACAATACTATTTAGCTCACTTAAACACCCACTTCTCAAGTATATTGTTTACCATGAAATCCCTTTAAAAATTTCCTCCAATAATTTTGGTTTCTTTCTACTCCTTTAAAAATTACGTGGTCTATCTCCCACCAATGTCTCCAGTGATCTTTACACGTCTTAGCTACCTCAATCCATTTTCTATCATCTCTTCCTCAATTAGTGCCACACCAATCTCTCCTTGTATGTAATCGTTATGTATCCTGTTATTTCTTGTGTAGCCTCACATGTATTTTTACATAAACTACTGCTCCAGTTACATGGTTGTTCAGATTCTTCACTTGTCTTTTGTAATCTTTACAGTTGGTGTTCTAGACTTGATCAAGGGAATAAAATTCATGAATTACCTTGCTCTGTTCACATGAACGGGTACTTTTTGCTTTGTATGCAATGTTGGAACCTTGTTTTTCACATCTCTTGCACCTTGGATATCTCGAATTATGAATATCCTAAACTGAACCACAATTTAAAATGCCTAAACTTCTTGATAGTGCCTTATAGTTTTAAATTTTGAATTTTTTTTCATTGTGTGCATTATTTTTAATAATCGCATCACATCACCTTGGTATTCATTCTCATATCTTGCTGAGCGTTTATTTTGATAGGAGGTGATTGATATTTTCTATTTGGGATGTTAGGGATCTTACTGTGGGCATTATCAAATTTTAAAGAGATTACTGTTATAGTTGCTATGTTAACGCTATCTTCTTTTCTTTTTTATGTTTGCGGGACAAGTTAGAAAGATATTTTATCACTAAATGTATAATCAATTCTATGGAAATTTTCACTAATTGGTACACCTTATTTGTGAAGTGTTATTATGATAAACTTCAATGCACTTTAATGAAGGTTTATGCTTTTCCCCATTTTTTTATTCTCTCTTGTTTGCATAACCTTCTTTAGAAGGAACAGTTATTGGTATTAAATTTTATTTCTTCAGTTCTGAGCATAATTGAATTTAGTCTGAATGCAATGGTATCAACTGTCAAACATGCAAAAACTTAATCATCTTTACAATACATTGCTTTACTTTATTGATTTTCCATATCTTTGATCTTCATGATCCCAGGTTGGCATCTTTGCAGCAACTGAGAGGAATGCGTCCTATATGTGCTCTTTGTGCTAGGGATGCATCAAAGACATTGTTATCTTATGTGTTAGGCGAAACAAGGGCTTTTGAGACCTGCTTGAGAACGGTGATGTTGATTGAACAACAAAATGAGAAAGGAATCGATGTGGTAACACTTTGCTCCCTACATCCTCTTCTTGTTGAATGAAATTGTTAGTTTAAAAGGATATGTGCAAGTTGGAATGATAATCCTTTATCCTTTTGCAGTGCTTAAGCTAGTTTCAAAGTATTAGAGGTTTGATGTTTTCTAATATTTACTCCTCTTGTTGCAAACTTTTCTGTGTTTTTTTTTTTTGTTTTACATTTTAGAATTTTTAAGCATTTCTGGGCTGCACATTAAGTATTAACATGAGCGGACAAGTTAATTTGTTGGCTCAAACATGGTAGATTGGTGGTAGTCAATAGTGGCACCATAGGGACATTATGAAGCAGATTTCTGTAAAGACTATTGTAGGCGGCAATAAGGGTCAAAATTGCAGCATTTCATGTGCTATAGTGGTGCAAACATGATGGTTTTGGACTCCTTGTTCTAATAAGCTTTTAATTAATGCCTATTTGTATTTCATTTGAAGTTTTAGTGACATGACTTTTTTTAGCTTTGGGAAAAATTGCTTCATAAATCATGTTTTACCATTAAAAAACTGTATTGCTAACCAATCGTGTCCCTATTCACAAACTTATAATTCTTTCTTAATTGTTTCTACACAAACCTACTAATGCACGGTGTTTTATGGCTTTGTTTCCAGCCAAGCAGATTCCCACTTCTATATTTTGCACATACTATGCTCTATCAATGGGTAACTCATTCTCTGGTGTTGGGGGATTGTTAAACCGTAATATGGATTTAAAGATTGATATCTGTTGGAAAATGACTAGGTTAAAAGGATTCTTTTTTTATTGTGTGTGATCACAACTAGTTAATCTTGAGTTTAACACCTATATACTGTTAGTGTAAAAGAGTTTTACATTGGCCGTTAGTCACAATCATTTATTTACATGACTTTTAAAGTATTAATTAGTAAAATCAACAAACTTACTCTATATAAAGAGTTGTGATTAATTACTAGTATAAAAACCTGTACTGACAATGTATAAATGTTTTTCTCATTAATCTAATTGTTGGCACTATTTACTAATATGCGGTAATATAGATTACTGGATTGAATAATTAAGAGAAAAATGATACAAGTACATGTGAACTTTAAGAATTAAGCATTGTTGTTAATGGTGAATGTTAGAGGGCCCAAGATCTGACATATTGGCAAATGGCTGACAATATAAATATATATTAGAAAGTGAAAACAAGCAGTGCAATTAACTGTAAATAACTGTAAATAAATAGATATAATTGTAAATAAAAACTAAAAACCCAGATATAGAATTATAGATACTATTAGAATTCAGAAATTTAGCAACAATGCAATTAACAAAAATCTGAAACAAAGAAAGGGAAAACAAGCAGAGAAAGAGCAAGAAATTAGAGAAAATCTGAAAACAATATTTAATGAATGATAAAACAAAAAAGAAATTAAAAAACCAAAGAACGAAGAAATGTAGTCAGTAGTGAGCAATGTTTTTAAAACTAGATTGGTCAAAACACTAATTTAAGCTTCAATGATTTTACTATAGTTGAATTGAATCAGGTTTTAACCAGTATTAATAAAATAGATAATACATAAATTATATTAAAAAACATAATATCATAAGTTATAATACTAAACTAAAAATATAGCATAATTATATAAGTTGTTAAAATTTAAAGTGCATACAAGAGTTCAAAACAAACATTATAATACATAAGTTGAAGTTTCAGCCATGTACTTCAATCAATATTTATTAATAATAACTTTACATTTATAATAGAAAAGAAAATGACAAATATTTTACATTAATTTTTTTAATAAAAAATCAAAACAATGTTGTAATAAGCATCTTGACCGGTTTTCTCATTTTTTGACTGGTTTTTCTTTAGGCCAGTTCTCAAGTTTAATTCAATGGGTTCCTTACTGGTTCACTAGTTTGATTTGGTTTTCAGAACATAGGTAGTCTCCAAAGCCGGAAAAGGTAACCGATGAACATCTATGCTAGAGCAGAAGATGCTGGAAGGAGAGTTCCATGCAAGCTACTACAGTAGCAACAGAATATATGTGAGAGATAGAAGTTGAAAGTGTCAGGCTACATGCCCATCCCCTCCCCTGCCTCGTTTTTCTTTCTCTAAAAAAAGAACCATTTTTCCACCTTGGGTGCCATGTGTGTGTCTGCGTCAATCACCATTGTGCCACATTTTTGAGATCTTGCGATAACATTTCTATGATTCTGATTTCTTTTTTACTGTTGTTAACCCTAACAATTGGTGTGTGCTATGGATGTTGGGACTTGGGAGACCAAAACTCCCTCAATCCGTGAAAGTGGGTGGGTTTAAGATTGAATAAAATAGATATATTTTGAGTTTAAGTGAGTGTGGAACAAAGATGAACTGATTTTAATAGGATTTTGAAACACATATTTCATAAAAAAAAAACATCAGTTTTTAAGCATTATAGCTGAAATACACCATTATTACAGTTGTGAAATTGTTGTGATGTTATAGGAATTTTGTTGTGATGGATTTTTGCAATGTGATGTTATAGGAATTTTGTTGTGATGGATTTTTGCAATGCAAAACTCCACTGTGACACTGTTGCTATTTTTTGTGATGGATAACTTTGGATGCTAAATATGGAATATTCTATTTTAAATCTCTCAACAAAAGTTTGTGATTAGCTCTTTCAATGTCAAATCTGTCCTGTAATTAATATTTTACTTAATTAGGCTTGATTTTCCTTCTTACAACTTTATTGTGTTATTTGTATGTTTGACAGGCTCTCTTGGCTGTCAAAGCACTTGTGCTGGCCCCTGTGGAAGATGTTGAAACCTGGCTCAAATTTGTCTCTCTTTGTCGAAAAAGTACACGCATTAGCGAAACAAAATCTACTTTAGTTAAACTTCTACAGGCTTGTGGTTTGTCTTGTATACTTGGGCTAAAAAGTTTTCTATCTCATGTTAATTCTCATTCCGAGCATGTAATTTAAACTCTCATGTTAATTGAATTCGTTGAAAAAGGAAAAAATTAAATACCAATCTGTTAGTTAATTCTCATGTTAACAAAATAACTAAATTAATTTTTTTCAGCTTTTGACTGAGTTTAAATTGTTAGTTTAAATCTGTTAGTTTAAATTGTTAGTTAACTCTATTTAGTTATTTTGTTCCTATAGAGCTGGATTTCCTCCATTTTTTACATTAATTTATGGCTTTCATTTACTCATATATTTAAGTATGAAAAATATAGCTTCTGGTGGGTTGTGTCCAAGAAAATTGCCTAATTACTAAAACAAGTTTTAAGGTTAGGTTCTATATGCTTTAACTATGAAGTAATATTTCAGTTTGTTTAATGGAATAAATACTAGATTGATTGTGATAGGAAGTCATACCATGGATCTTGATCAAATTGGTATATATTAATATAATTACAATGTGTTAAATTAATGTATTGTCTAAATTATTATGATTAGCTATTTATAATGATCAAATTGCTCCCTCATTAACATATTGTTTCTAGTAGAGTAGTAATTATTCTTTGAAATATTTATTACATGTTCGGAATAACCAGATGTTGAAATTGTAAGAGGCATATTCATCAATGCCTAGTTTTCAAAAGCTCTTTTAACAAAATTATTGTCACACTTGTGTAAAAATTTATATCAAGATGGAACTAATTGTGTTTACGAATATAATAAGTGATATAAATTTTGGATTATATGTTTTAATTATAATTTGTGAATTTAGATAATTAAAACTTCTTGTTAGGTTTGGGTAGATTAGTCTAAGGTAGGATGGGTAGGTTGGGTTATGTTAGGACGAGTAGGTTAGGAAGGGTATTGTAGGCTAAGGTAAGGCTATAGTAAGTTACGTCAAGGCAAATTATTATAATATAGAATAAGGGAAGGTAAGATATGCTAGGAAAAATTGACTAGGTTAGCTTAAGGTAGTCTAAGATACGGTAGGGTTAGGTACATTAGGGTAGTTTAATACATGTTAGAGTATGATAGATTATGTAGGCTAAGGTAGGTAAGGGTAGGGTAGGGTAGGGTAGGCTAGGGTTAGGGTAGGGTAGGGTAGGCTAGGGTTAGGGTAGGGTAGACGAGGATAGGGTAGGGTAGACTATGATAGGTTAGGTTAGGGCTAGGGTAGTCTAGAGTAAGGTTGGCCAGGCTAGGCTAGGCTAGACTAAGAAGGTAGGCTAGACTAGGGTAGGGTAGGGTATGGTAGAGTAGGGTAGGCTAATAGGCTAGGTAGGGAAGTAGGCTAGTCTAGGATAGAGTAGGATGGGGTAGACTAGGTAGGGTAGGGTAGACTAAGTAGGGTAGGATTGACTAGGTAGGGTAGGATTGGCTAGGGTAGCTAGACTAGACTAAGTTAGGGTTGGGTAGGCTAGGCTAGGCTAGGCTAAGGTAGGCCAAGGTAGGGTAGGGTAGGGAGGCAAGGCTAGGCTAGGGTAGGCTAAACTAGGGCAGGTAGGCAAGGGTAGGGTAGGGTAGGTTAGGGTAGTCTACGGTAGGGTAGGCTAAACTAGGGTAAGGTATGGTAGAATAGGGTAGGCTAAACTAGGGTAGAGTAGAATAGAGTAGGGTAGGCTAGGCTAATAGGCTAGGGTAGGGTAGGCTAGTTTATGATAGAGTAGGGTAGGGTAGGGTAGGCTATGCTAAGTTAGGTTAGAGCTAGGGTAGGGTTGGCTAGGCTAGTTTAGGATAGAGTAGGGTAGGGCAGGGGTAGGTAGGCTAGCCTAGGTAAGTTATGGTGTAGGGGTAGGGTAGGGCTAGGCTTAGGGTAGGGTAGAGTAGGATAGGATAGGGTAGTAGGGTAGGATAAGGGTAGGCTAGGGGTAGGCTAGGCTAGGCTAAGGTAAGCTATTCTAGGCTGGATAGGGTAGGCTAGGCTAGACTAGTCTGGGATAAAGTAGGGTACCGGTTAGACTAAGGTAGGGTAGGGTAGATGTAGGGTAGGGATAGGCTAGGCTAAAGTAGGGGTAGGGGTAGGGTAGGGTAAGGGTAGGCTAGGCATATTCAATATTGCTCTGAAAAGATTCAATTTTGTCCTTTTTTTTTCTGTTTCTTAAGTATTTATCTAAAGTAAAAATAAACACTGAAAAGTTATTTTTGTCAATAAATATACAATTCTTTCCTTACAAACAAATATTAATCATGATAAAAATACGAATAAAAATCTGGTTTATCAAGTAACTTAAATCTATTTTGTGAAATATTAAACCATACTAAATAAAGTAATTTTTAACATATTAAATATTGAAATATAAAATATATAAAAATAAGAATAAATAAAAATATAAAATAACAAAATAATTAAGATATAAATATGAAAGGACAAAAAGCATAAAAACAAACCTAAATAAATTGAAACAAATTTAATTTAAGATGCTTGTCTAAATAGAATCTATTAAATAATCACAAAAAATTTTATTAATCATAATGATATCGAATTAAATTGTCTCCTATAAATAATATTTGTTGTTTTTAATAAATAATTAAACTAAATTTATTCATAAAAATCTATTTAATAAATTATATTTCATATATTTATTATATTGTTTTTCTTGGGTCTGAGGTGATATGTCTCAACCCATTGGGATTATAGACTAATCCCATTTATAATGCATATGTGTTACGGTTAACATAGGAAAATTTTGCATATATAGATTATGGAGTTTTTTACTAACAGTATTTGATAAAATATTAATCAATCATAGCTTTTCTTATAAATATTAAAATATATATTTAATAAATTAATTTTAACATAATAAATATCAAAATATAAGAATATTCAAATATAGAAAATATAAAAAGAATAAAATAACAAAGAAAGATAATAAAAAATAAAATAACAAAATAAAAATAAATAGATAAAATAACAAATTGAAAATTATTAAACATAAAATAAAAAAGAAAAAGCAATTAAAAGAATTGAAAACAAAAAAGTAAAAAGAAAAGAAGATAAAATTAAAATAGAAAATATAAAAAAAATAATATACTAAATAAAAAAATAAAATAAAATAAAAAAGGAAAAAAAAGAAAGAAGGAAAAAAGTTTTTAAAAATGACTTCATAGCTGAACAACTAATAGATCTGTAACAACTAATAAGGGTTGGTATCTACCCAAACATTTTCAAATCCTGTCCTCTGATAACTCCAGAATAGAATATTTTCTTGTAATTCCCTCATAGCAAGTCCTACTAGTTGTCATAGATCTAACAACTAATAGGAGAGAATAGGAGATATGCAATGCATGCAACAGATAAACCGGATGTTACACGGCGGTAGTCCACGCAAGACCGGGTATCAAGAGCACACCTGGTGAACCAGGCTTACAAATCTCAGGTTTTCACAAATATGACTTATTTTTCAAGGAAATAGTGAGACTTCATGGACTGCCAAGGAGCATTGTGAGTGATAGGGATGCAAAATTCCTTAATCACTTTTGGAGGATCTTGTGGGGTAAAATTGGTACTAAATTGCTGTTTTCTACTACTTGTCACCCACAAACTGATGGTCAGACTGAGATAGTCAATAGGACTTTAGGAACATTGCTTAGGACTGTTTTAAAGAAAAATCTTAAATCTTGGGAAGCATGTTTGCCTCATGTTGAGTTTGCTTATAATAGGGTTGTCCATAGCACGACTAATTGTTCTCTGTTTGAAATTGTGTATGGGTTCAATCCTCTGACTCCTCTTGATTTGTTGTCCATGCCTAACATTTCTATGTTTAAGCATAATGAAGCACAAGCTAAAGCTGAGTATGTGAAGAAGCTGCATGAGCAAGTGAAGGCTCAAATTGAAAACAAAAATGAGAGTTATGCAAGGCAAGCTAACAAGGGTAGGAAGAAGATCGTGTTCCAACCTGGTGATTGGGTTTGGGTACACATGAGAAAGGAAAGGTTCCCTAAACAAAGAAAGTCAAAACTCCAACCAAGGGGAGATGGTCCTTTCCAAGTTCTAGAAAAGATCAATGACAATGCCTATAAGATTGATCTTCCAGATGAGTATAATGTTAGTGCTACTTTTAATGTGTCTGATTTAACTCTCTTTGATGCAGATGAAGATGCTATTGATTTGGAGACAAATCCTCTTCAAGAGGGGGGGAGTGATGAGGACATGAAGCTTGAAGGACTTGGAGGACCTATGACAAGGGCAAGGACAGAAGAGCTAAGGAAGCTATTGAACAAGTATTGGCAGGCCTTTTGCAAAAAGAGCCAAACATTGAAGAAATAAAGTTTAAAATTGTTAATTGTCTCAGGACTGAAGAGAGCAATACTTGACCTTAATGGAAGAGAAGTTTGGAATAAATTAAACTCATTTTCTTGGAGTTTACTTAGTTAATGGTGGGCAACCAGAATTGTCTAATTAAAGTTGCAGCCACCTAGGTTATCAATTCTAATTAGTATACGTGTTTAATTTACTTTGGCAGTTACACTTTGTTATTAAGCTGCCCATTATTAGTTTTTATTATTTTGTAACTTCAGCTGAATTTAGAAAGCCACTAAACGTATACAAGCTGAGTTTATTAGGCATATAAATTTGGGCAAGACTGAGATGTAAGGCAGAATATTTTGGAAATCAAAAAACTAGTTGAGTTTTCTCTCCTTTGGGTTCTTGACAATCCAAAATCTTTTGAGATTTATCAAAGGTAATTCACCCCTTTGTGTGTGTAATCTCGTAGACATATCTTCCATCCTTGGAAGTGTGGAGTCTATCAATTCCAATTCCATTTTCTGTCTTTTCCATTCATACTCAATTCTGCCCAGCAAACTCTATGACAGGAAAGTCCTACACTATTCGAAAACTCGTTTAATTGTTGAATTTCAATAACTTTTAATTTCCATTCTGTGTCTAAAAGTTTGATAGTAATTCTATTCAGTTTATTTTTTTGCAATTGTCTGCATTCCATGTTGATTAATTTTGTTAACGCGACAAGTTAAATTCCTAGGGTCCTTTCAGAATCCTAAACTGACAGCGGATTCATATCATAACTTTCCGTAAAAATGTGTGCGGGTCTTAAATCAGTCTTCGTCAGTCTCTTCGATCTGGTAAAATGAACCGGAAGAAGAGGATGGAGACGAGGCTTCTTTCTTATTCTTGCCTTTAGACGAACTTGCTTCGGAGTCTGTCTCAAGGAGATTCAAGATTTGATGAAGATTTGCAGCCAAGGCTTCATCATCAGTTGATACTGCAAGAGCAGCTGCAATTTTGGGTTTGCGATTAAGAAACTGGCAGGTCTCGGGGTCTGCCGTTTTAAGACTTTTTGGGTTCTTTTGGAACCATAAAGCCACTCCATGAGTATTAGCGTTGGAGGCATTGAATTGATCCCACCATTTAACTGAGGCCTGTTTTCCTAACATTGGAAGGAGCTTCGGATTTGTTGAGTTCTTCTGGTACTGATGGTGCCAGGCGAATATCCAAGCTAAGGAGAAAATTGAGAAGAATCGAAGAGATGGGTGGAACGGATTATTCCCTTCTTCAATTCTTGCTTTAAACTGATTAAGTCCTACCTTGATATCTTCAGGAAGGATAGATTGGATGGGTCTGAAGAAATCCCACCACTCAGCAAACCACTGAGGGAAGAAATATCAAACATGTTTCTTAAAATAAATCAGCCAAGAGTGCCGATGATGTTTGTTTTGAAACCAAAAAACATTGGTCCAAGCATGAATATAATCCCAGTATGTATAACCAATCGGGTCAAAAGGCTGGGAAAATTTTCTTACTTGATTCGGTTTGTTTTCAAAATCTTTATAAGTTAAAACTTTTAAAATTTGAAGTGTTGAATGGGTGATAACTTGGTTATCATTCTTATCAAAATTATGTTTGATTGGAACAGATTTTGAATCCACCAAAATAAATTCATAAAATTTCCTAGTCTTGTTTAGACTAAGAGGTTTAAACAAAAAAGTTGGTGGAAAGACTTTTTCGCAAATCTTGTTTGGATTAGAATCCCAGAATTCGAGTTCCATTTGGATAGTGGATAAAATCTTCCTTCTTTTTGTAGATAGGAAGAAGGTTGTTTTAGGGCAATTGGTTGAGGCTGCTCAACCAGTTATTTTGGATGCAAGCTTAATTTGGATTGAGCTATTTCTGAAATAATGGATTTCAGATTTTGATTCCAGAAAAGGTCATCAGATTCTTCTGAAAAGATTTGTTTTCAAGATTTGGAGGGAAGATTGGTAAGCCCACAGTCTTGAAGAGCTTGAAGGGTAGCGAGAGCCATCGCATAATCAGATGGTTTGGTTATTAGGGTAGTAGACCCTTTGGTAGTTTGTGGGGTAGGTGACCCAGATTTGATGATGGTTTGCTGAGTCGATGACCCAGCCTGGGTAGATGACCCTTGATTTCCAATCTGTAAGGAGACTTGGATGGATTGAACATCCTCTACTGAGGAAGTTGATTTTCTTGTCTCGGATGATCCCCGGACTGTTCTTCCACAACCTCTGGACGAGGCGACTTTCACTCTTAATTTAGGAGGTGTCATCTCATAATCTTTGACCCTGAAGAAATTCACGAGTCAAATAATTAGGGAGAGTATTCCAAGTACCTTTGATATATTCTATTTCGAAATAAAAAATACTTAAAATTGCTTGCCAATGGGCAAAAATTTGTTTTGATGCTAAATTTTTTACATCATTTTGTAAAATTTCTTTAGCTGATCTACAATCAACCCGAACTAAAAATTTTTTATTTAATAAATCAGATTGAAATTTTGAAATAAAAAATTATTCTATTTCTTTAGCTGCCTAACCCTAATCAACTTCGAAATAAAAAATAGTTAAAATTGCTTGCCAATGGGCAAAAATTTGTTTTGATGCTAAATTTTTTACATCATTTTGTAAAATTTCTTTAGTTGATCTACAATCAACCCGAACTAAAAATTTTTTATTTAATAAATCAGATTGAAATTTTGATATGCACAGAACAATAGTCAAAACTTCCTTTTTAATAGTTGAATAATTTTGTTGTGCTTTGTTCCAATGTTTTGAAGTAAATGCAATGCAATTTTCTTTATGATGCATGCGTTGTTTGAGGACACCACCATAACCTATGTCAGAGGCGTCGGTTTTAACAATCTTAAGGAGATTAGGGTTAGGCAAATACAGACAGGGTAATACTTTAACCTGCTGTTTGATTTGTTTAACTAGATTAGTGTGGATATCAGTCCACGGAGGAGAAGACTTTTTGAGTCTGTCATAGAGAGGTTTTGCCATGTTACTGAGCTGAGAAAAGAAATCAGCGACATAATTTAAACAACCCAAAAATCTTTGAAGTTGTGTTTTTTCTAGAATCTAATTAGGGAATTTGTCAGCAAATTCAACGACTCGACAAATGGGTTTTATGGTTCCCTGAAAGATATAATGACCTAGGAACTTGATTTTAGTCTGAAAAAGACAGATTTTAGTTTTAGAAACAGCTAGACCATTTCGTTTGATGACATTGAGAAAGATTTCAAGATGTTTGAAATGTTGATCAATACATTGAGAAAATATAAGAATATCATCTATATAGACACTACAGAAATTGGAGTAGGGATTGAAAATATCATTCATGATATTTTGAAATTCCGAAGGAGCATTTTTCAGACCAAAGGGCATTACATTCCATTCGTATTGTCCAAAGGGAACAGTGAAGGTCGTCTTGTAGCGATCACTGGGATTAATTTGGATTTGCCAGAATCCAGATTTCATATCAAATTTTGAAAAGATTTTTGCCGAATGTAATCGGGAAAGTAAATCTTTTTTATTTGGAATTGGATATCTAATCCATTGAAGAGCTTGATTAAGTGGTTTGTAAGATAACCATCCATGGAGCCCCTCGCTCAATTTCAGAGGCTTTGTTGACATAGAAAGCAGTGCAAGACCACGGACTTTTGCTTTTTCTGATTAAACCTTTGGATAAAAGGTCCTTGATTTCATTTTGACAATGAGTTACGAAGTCATGACTCATCTGGATAGGTCGAGCTTTGGTCGGAATTTTTCTTTCAGTGAAATCCTTTTCATAAGAAAGATTGACCATGTGTTTCTTCCTATCCCAGAAAGCGTTAGGAAGGTCAGAACAAACGGAAGATTGAAAACGATCAGAAAGATTTCTAATTCGTTGTCTAATATGAGGAAGAGAAAATTGGTTCTCAATTTGTTTGAAAGAAATCTCTTCTTTTAGAAAATTAATCTGATTAAGTTTACGATTGACTTGATTGATATTCCTATAGAAGGGTTTGTTAAGGAATTTGAACATGATTGTTTTTCCTAAGTGCTGGGTAGATATACCTACACCGGAAATATTAATAGGGAAGATGGACTTGATGAATGGTGTTCCTAAGATTACATCATTCTTGAGATTTTTAACCAGAAGAAATGGAGTTTCTATCTGGAGATTATCCTTTTTTATGATTGCCGAAGGAAGCTTATACTGGATTTCTAGTTTAGAACCACTAGCAGTCCTAAGTCTTTCGAAAGTTTTATGGAAATATTTGGTCAGAATAAGTCCTTCAAAATACAATTTGAGTCAGCTCCAGTATCAAACAGAGCGATGGTTTTGAGAACAAAATCATCTATAAGAATGGTAACATCAATATAGAATTTTTGGATGCTACACTGATTGAGTAAGTTGTTGAAGAGAGTATCATTGTTGAAGACAGTTTTTATGGTCGTTTTGTACCATGTTATCACGTAGAGCTGCAGTTATTTGAGATATGAAAGTCTCATGCAACATGTTATCACCTAGAGTCTGATCATAATTCATCAAAAGACTCAATCACAGTTGCATGAGACTTTCATATCTCAAATAACTGCAACTCTAGGTGATAACATGGTACAAAACGACCATAAAAACTGTCTTCAACAATGATACTCTCTTCAACAACTTACTCAATCAGTGTAGCATCCAAAAATTCTATATTGATGTTACCATTCTTATAGATGATTTTGTTCTCAAAACCATCACTCTGTTTGATACTGGAGCTGATTCAAATTGTATTTTGGAAGGACTTAATATTCCGACCAAATATTTCCATAAAAATTTCGAAAGACTTAGGACTACTAGTGGTTCTAAACTAGAAATCCAGTATAAGCTTCCTTTGGCAATCATCAAAAAGGATAATCTCCAGATAGAAACTCAATTTCTTCTGGTTAAAAATCTCAAGAATGATGTAATCCTAGGAACACCATTCATCAAGTCCATCTTCCCTATTAATATTTCCGGTGTAGGTATATCTACCCAGCACTTAGGAAAAACAATCCTGTTCAAATTCCTTAACAAACCCGTCCATAGGAATATCAATCAAGTCAATCATAAACTTAATCAGATCAATTTTCTAAAAGAAGAGATTTCTTTCAAACAAATTGAGAACCAACTTTCTCTTCCTCATATTAGACAACGAATTATAAATCTTTCTGATCGTTTTCAATCTTCCGTTTGTTCTGACCTTCCTAACGCTTTTTAGGATAGGAAGAAACACATGGTCAATCTTCCTTATGAAAAGGATTTCACTGATAGACAAATTCTGACCAAAGCTCGACCTATCCAGATGAGTCATGACCTCGTAACTCATTGTCAAAATGAAATCAAGGACCTTTTATCCAAAGGTTTAATCAGAAAAAGAAAAAGTATGTGGTCTTGCGCTGCTTTCTATGTCAACAAAGCCTCTGAAATTGAGCGAGGGGCTCCAAGGCTGGTTATCAATTACAAACCACTTAATCAAGCTCTTCAATGGATTAGATATCCAATTCCAAATAAAAAAAATTACTTTCCCGATTACATTCGGCAAAAATCTTTTCAAAATTTGATATGAAATCTGGATTCTGGCAAATCTAAATTAATCCCAGTGATCGCTACAAGACGACCTTCACTGTTCCCTTTGGGCAATACGAATGAAATGTAAATGCTCCTTCGGAATTTCAAAATATCATGAATGATATTTTCAATCCCTACTCCAATTTCTGTATTGTCTATACATATGATATTCTTATATTTTCTCAATCTGTTGATCAACATTTCAAACATCTTGAAACCTTTCTCAATGTCATCAAACGAAATGGTCTAGCTGTTTCTAAAACTAAAATCAGTCTTTTTCAGACTAAAATCAAGTTCCTAGGTCATTATATCTTTCAGGGAACCATCAAACCTATTTGTCGAGTCATTGAATTTGCTGACAAATTCCCTAATCAGATTCTAGAAAAAACACAACTTCAAAGATTTTTGGGTTGTTTAAATTATGTCGCTGATTTCTTTCCTCAGCTCAGTAACATGGCAAAACCTCTCTATGACAGACTCAAAAAGTCTTCTCCTCCGTGGACTAATATCCACACTAATCTAGTTAAACAAATCAAATAGCAGGTTAAAGTATTACCTTGTCTGTATCTGCCTAACCCTAATCTCCTTAAGATTGTTGAAACCGACGCCTCTGACATAGGTTATGGTGGTGTCCTCAAACAACACATGCATCATAAAGAAAATTGCATTGCATTTATTTCAAAACATTGGAACAAAGCACAACAAAACTATTCAACTATTAAAAAGGAAGTTTTGGCTATTGTTCTGTGCATATCAAAATTTCAATCTGATTTATTAAATAAAAAATTTTTAGTTCGGGTTGATTGTAGATCAACTAAAGAAATTTTACAAAAGGATGTAAAAAAATTTAGCATCGAAACAAATTTTTGCCCGTTGGCAAGCAATTTTAAGTATTTTTTATTTCAAAATAGAATATATCAAAGGTACTTCCAATACTCTTCCTGATTATTTGACTCGTGAATTTCTTCAGGGTCAAAGATTATGAGATGACACCTCCTAAATTAAGAGTGAAAGTCGCCTCGTCCAGAGGTCATGGAAGAACAGTCCAGGGATAATCCCAGACAAGAAAATCAACTTCCTCAATAGAGGATGTTCAATCCATCCAAGTCTCCTTACAGACTGGAAATCAAGGGTCATCTACCCAGGCTGGGTCATCGACTCAGCAAGCCATCATCAAATCTGGGTCACCTACCCCACAAACTACCAAAGGGTCCACTACCCTAATAACCAAACCATCTGATTATGCGATGGCTCTCCCTACCCTTCAAGCTCTTCAAGACTGTGGGCTTACCAATCTTCCCTCCAAATCTTGGAAACAAATCTTTTCAGAAGAATCTGATGACCTTTTCTGGAATCAAAATCTGAAATCCATTATTTCATAAATAGCTAATCCAAATTAGGCTTGCATCCAAAAGAACTGGTTGAGCAGCCTCAACCAATTGCCCAAAAACAGCCTTCTTCCTATCTACCAAAAGAAGGAAGATTTTATCCAACTATCCAAATGGAACCCGAATTCTGGGATTCTAATCCAAACAAGATTTGCGAAAAAGTTTTTCCACCAACTTTTTTGTTTAAACCTCTTAGTCTAAACAAGACTAGGAAATTTTATGAATTTATTTTGGTGGATTCAAAATCTGTTCCAATCAAACATAATTTTGATAAGAATGATAACCAAGTTATCACCCATTCAACACTTTAAATTTTAAAAGTTTTAACTTATAAAGATTTTGAAAACAAACTGAATCAAGTAAGAAAATTTTTCCAGCCTTTTGACCCGATTGGTTATACATACTGGGATTATATTCATGTTTGGACCAATGTTTTTTGGTTTCAAAACAAACATCATCGGCACTCTTGGCTGATTTATTTTAAGAAACATGTTCGATATTTCTTCCCTCAGTGGTTTGCTGAGTGGTGGGATTTCTTCGGACCCATCCAATCTATCCTTCCTGAAGATATCAAGGTAGGATTTAATCAGTTTAAAGCAAGAATTGAAGAAGGGAATAAAATCCGTTCCACCCATCTCTTCGATTCTTGTCAATTTTCTCCTTAGCTTGGATATTCGCCTGACATCATCAGTACCAGAAGAACTCAACAAATCCGAAGCTCCTTCCAATGTTAGGAAAACAAGCCTCAGTTAAATGGTGGGATCAATTCAATGCCTCCAACGTTGATACTCATGGAGTGGCTTTATGGTTCCAAAAGAACCCAAAAAGTCTTAAAACGGCAGACCCCGAGACCTGCCAGTTTCTTAATCGCAAAGCCAGAATTGCAGCTGCTCTTGCAGCATCAACTGATGATGAAGCCTTGGCTGCAAATCTTCATCAAATCTTGAATCTCCTTGAGACAGACTCTGAAGCAAGTTCGTCTAAAGGCAAGAACAAAAAAGAAGCCTCGTCTCCATCCTCTTTCTCCGGTTCATTTTACCAGATCGAAGAGACTGACGAAGACTGATTTAAGACCCGCACACATTTTTGCGGAAAGTTACTATTCATCTCCGAGCACTGCAGCAGAGCCGCCGTTCACTGTTTAGTACTGTACACTGTTCACTGTAGTGGAAAAATAAGTTACTGTTGTAATAGTACATTTTACTGTTGTAATAGTAATTTTTAATTTCTATAAATTGTAAGGATCTGATCAGACATGGGGGCGGATCGAGATTCTCCCTTTCCTCTCAGCCTTGTAATTCCTTCCTCAATCAATACAACTGTTTTGTATTATTATCTGTATTTTCAAATCATATTTGTGAAAACCTGAGATTTATAAGTCTTGTTCGCTATATATATATATTAGATTAGGTATAAGACCCATGTCACAGCTTAAATTAACTTTTGCTTTTAAACAATCATAAGTCAATACAAAATAAATAAAGTGGAAAACATTAGTTCGATCATACCTTTTACAAGTAATCTTAAGATTAATAAACAAACAAATAGGTATATACGAAAGTTGCATTAATTTTTTTATTAATGATTATGCTTTGATCGGGTCCTGCTGATTATAACAAAGACAAACAATATTGGTCGGCCATGTCGATGTCTTTGTTGCTATATAATCATATAATATTTTTTTTTAAGACAATGACCAATAATCTAAGTATTTAACATTGATGTTTTTTTCTTAAAAAAAGAAAAACATTGGTTTTTGGTTATGTTTTGTGTCGCTTATATAAACGCAATGGTTTTTGCATTTGGTACCATAGTCTTGTGTGGTATTTATTCTCTAACAAGAGTGTTGATTAAAATGGCATCCCTTGCCAGAAATAATTATGCTATGTGCTTCTTTGCAATCTTTATTTCTCTGGCCATGCACGTAGCTCATGGGGCTAATGTTGTGCCAACATTATTCATATTTGGAGACTCAACTGTTGATGTTGGAACCAACAATTTTCTTAGGACTAGAGCAAAGGCCAACTTCCCTTATAATGGCATTGATTTTAAACTTTCATGTCCCACAGGAAGGTTTAGCAATGGCTTCAACACTGCTGACCAAATTGGTAAACACATTAGAAGAACTATTTTTCATATATAAGGTTTAATTAACTGTTTTTATTTTTATAAAGTATTTGCTTATATTATTCTAGAAATAATCATAATGTCTGGCCAGTGGTACAAAGCAGGAGAGATGATCAATTAAGATTAGAATCACTTCTACTAATAAAAAAGTAACAACAGTTAACATTTATTGGTAAAAATTTTTTTTGCTTACATTGTTTTTGTTCTGTGGAAACTAGCGAGGCAATTCGGTTATGAGCAGAGTCCACCACCATTTTTGACTTTGGAGAAAGATCAATACAGCTTCAAGAAGAGAATTCTGCAGGGTGTAAATTTTGCGTCAGGGGGGTCTGGAATTCTTATAGGAACAGGGTCTTCAGAATGGGTAATTAATAAATTAGCAGTGGTCTTTGGCTCTTTACTGGTTTATTAGGGGTTTATATGGTTGAATATTAGAGTTTAATTTTCATACAAAAGCTATTTTACACTAACCTTTAATCTCAATTCTTTATTAATATGACTTTTAAAGTATATAGTATTAATAAAAAGAATTTCTCTTTTGATGTTTAAAATACTTATTATACTCTTGTATTAATTTAAAAATTAAAAAATAAACTACTTTTAAAATGAGGCTGTAAATTTTGCATCACGTGGATTTGGAATCCAAATGTAAACTTTGTTAATAGATTAACTTTATAACTTTAAAAAAAATTACTTTAAAACGTTTATATACAACATATATCATTGCCCTACTATACTATTATGTGTTAAAAGAAAGATTTGAACCTACAATCTCTCTCCCCTATATATGAATTTTGTCATTACATCAACCTTATAACCTTAAGAAAAAAATTACTTTAAACATTTATATCTAGTATGCATAATTCTCCTACTATCTATAATCTATTATATTATATATTATTAATAAAGAAAATTCCCTTTTGATATTCACTTTTAAAAATGCCTATTCTACCCTTTTTAAAAAATAAAAAGAAAAAACTACTTTGTGCTAAAAGAGATATTAGAACCCATGACTTCTTTGTTCCCTATAGATTCATCTTATAACTTTAAGAAAAAAAACTACTTTAAAACCATTTATATCCGACACACATAATTGCCCTACTATTTATAATCTTATATTATCTATCAATAATAAAGGGAATTCTCCTTTTGATGTTCACTTTTTAAAATACATATTCTACTCTTCTAAAAAAGAAAAAACTACTTTGTGTTAAAAAAGATATTAGCACCCAGAACTTCTCCCTCCCCATATATAAACTTCTTTACTAGATCAATCTTATAACCTTAAGAAGAAAACTACTTTAAAACATACATAATTATCCTACTATCTATGATCTATATGTATAATCAATAATCTATATTTATACTATTAATAAAGGAATTTTCCCTTTTGATGTCCATTTTTCAAAATGCCTATTCTATCCTTTTTAAAAATCAAAAAGAAAAAACTACTTTGTGTTAAAAGAGAGATTCAAATCCACCACTTCTCCCTCCCATATATGGATTTTGCCACTAGATCAACCGTAGAAAAATAACTACTTTAAAACATTTATATCCAACATACATAGTTGTCCTACTATTTATATTTATACTATTAATAAGGAAAATTTCCCTTTTGATATTCACTTTTCAAAATACCTATTTATCCTTTTAAAAAAAATAAAAAAATAATTTTTTTAAAAGAGATATTCAAACACACGGCTTCTCCCTCACCCTGACAACTCCTCACTATAATAATTCACACAATTTAATTCTCTCCACTATAAGAACTTATCACACAATTGCAATTTAGGTATTTTACACTTTCAATATTCTCTTCACTTTAATTTGTTTACTATGTTACGAAAATATATTCATTTTTGAGGTTATAATAAGTTAGAAAATTAATTACGATTAACTATATAATAGATTTGATGACTTCAAAATATAATATTACTACATTTGGTTATTTTAGGGTAACACGACAAAATTTGATGGCTTCAAAACCATGATAACAGTAAATAAATATTAAATTGTATAATTAAATGTTAAATTATTAAAATAAAAATGCAAACACGCCGACACGTCAATATCTTGTGTTTTCGCTAGTTAATAAATAAAACCAATAAACTTATCATACATGAAGGTACGTGTGTTCATTGGGTCAGACGACCCAATGACCTAATTCGACCCAACTCAACCCAAATAGATTGGGTTGGGTTTTTCTTGTGATTGGTGAAATCCGACCTAACCCAATCAAGTACAATCAAACCTAATCTACTATGGGTTGGGTGATGGATTTAGTAAGTTAAACCTAGACCTAACCCAACTTGACCATAATATTAAATTATTATATATTATTATTTAAAATTATGTGTTTCTTTTAATATGATGTTTTTGTTAGTTTAGACAAATCATGTAGTTAATATTTATTTTTATGGTTTGACTAGCTTGAATAAATTATGTTTCCTCTTATTTTGGACAAATGTTTCTTTAGTTATTATTGCTTGAAAATTTAGTTATATGTTAATTTTAATTTGTTTTAGTTGTGATATTGCAATTTGTAACTACAATATATTATTTATTTTTATGTTATAACAATGATACAGTCTATTTTTTAAAAAAAAATATCCTAAAAAGGCTAAAAAAACAATATTCTAAAATTTATTTATTTTTAAAAAACTGTAATCCAATTAACCCAACTCAATCTAACTCGTTCAAGGGTGGATTGAATTGGATTGAGTTTAATAGAAAAAAGCGAAAACACAACTCAACTCGATGTTTTATGATTGAGTTGGGTATTAGGTTTGTCTAAACTCGATTCAACCCAACTTGTGTTCACCCCTACATGTTAAGGGTTATGATTAAATATCAATGTGACCGTGCATAAGTCATCTTCTCTAATATTAAGTTTATAAAAGAATGAGTGTACACTGTTAGTAAAATTTTTTACACTAACATTCAATCATAACCTTTCATTTATGGTAAATTTGTTGATTTTACTAATTCTTAATTAAATTCTTAAGCTTAATATATATGTACTTTTAAAAGTAAAAATTTGTAGTCATTTTACTTAATTAAGTTTTTACTCTTAAAAATGATTAAAAACAACTAACTTGAGAGGGAGTTATATCTATGCAGGGAGAAGTGATTTTCTTTGAAAGACAAGTGGAACAATTTGCATGGGTTCGTGGAAATATCAGTGAGATATTAGGAGAAGCAAAAGCTGCTGAATTGGTTTCCAAAGCTTTGTTTATCATTAGCGTTGGAAGCAATGACCTCTTCGATTTTTCACGTAATGCCACTGCCTCTAATATTCCTCCAACACAACCATATTTAGCTCGTGTACAACTCACATATTTCTCCCACTTAAGGGTACGTAAAACACAACTTTTGCACACCCATTTTATATTATCAAATTAAAGGTTTAATTATATTACATCATGACATTTTAGTTATTAATTTGCTGAATTTCTGTTCAACCATTTGTATTCAATGATTAGTTGATATTGATAGCTAAATGATAAATATTTACTAATTGATAAATTATAGTGATTTAATTTAATAACATGTCCTAATTTTGTAATTTAAAGTTGATTTAATTAATTATATATGACTATTTTATCATTATCCATATTACTTTGGGTTAGATGGTAAGTAAAGAAAAAAAATTGTGAAGAAAGAAAAAGAAAAAAAAAATATAAAATAAACTGAAAATTGAAGTTGCTTGAATGTATGGAAATTGATGTAAAAGGGATGAAAAGTTCTAAATTTTTAAAATTATTATGAATACAAAAGTGTTCTTATAATTTTTTAACAGTCAAATTCTTTTTTATTTGCACTTTATTTCTTTCCATTTCATTAAATTAGTGATATTTTTTTTACTACTTTGCTAACAAATAAAAAAAATATAATTTTTTTCTCATTTTCCTTCGCAAGCAACTTTATCTCTCCACTTTCTTTATTACAACCAAACAGGAGGTAAATTACACCAATCCACTCACATTCAATAATTTAAAATTTTGGAAGATTTAAAACTATGAAACAAACATTGGTAAAATTGAAAACACTATTAACACTAAATTTAATTTAAGTGTATCTCTACTTGACCCTAAAAAAAAGTAAATGGTCTCACGAACAAATTTAACTAGCTACAACGAAAAAATAAAGAGATTAGATAATGAAAAGCAAAACATTTGACTTGCTCCAATGAAAATAATTAAAGTAATATATGGAAGCATTGTTTATTAAAATATTGGGATTAAATTAACTGCAGAAACTATACGAGTTGGGAGCTCGGAAATTTGGCATCATAAGCGTTGCACCAATAGGTTGCTGTCCAGCTATAACCTCTGGCAATGGAGGGAACTGTGTAAAACCACTGAATGATTTTGCAGTTGCGTTCCATTCAGCAACACAAGAGCTTCTGCAAAAGTTGAGTTCACAATTAGAAGGGTTCAAGTACTCACTTGGCAACTCTTTTCTAATGACCACCACCTTGTTAAAGAATCCATCGTCCTTCGGTAAGCACAACACAAAAATTTAATCATTTTTAATTTTTAATTTTTAATTAAAACCATGTATTTACTGAACCCTTATGTATAGTATACATGAATTTCACTTTGGATTATTAAAATATGGAAGTAATGGTAGATGTAGTTCTTTAAGTTTAATATAATTACATATGTACTTTATTTTATTTTTTTTAAATTACATTGACTCCTTTGCTTTTATGTATTCATTATAGTTGTATCATCTTTTTTAAATTACACTATATATTTTTGCATTATTATGTTTTATTTCATGTGAACATGATATGATATCTTTTTTTTTTTCAAGTTTCATGACCGTGTGACAATGGAAGTGAGAGAGGTGTTAACGATAAGTTCGAAAAATATAAAAAGTGCATGTGTAATAACATACAATGTGTAATAACATACAAAATGTAGGTGTACCTGTGCAATATCATAAAAAACTTAGAGAATATATGTATAATAAATTTATGCATAATATTATACTGTTTTTGAAAGAGAAATATAGTCATAATGAGTAAGTAAAAATAAAAAAGGATATGTATAGTTTAAGAAAAATGAAAGATGTATCTCATATTATACTAAAACTTTAAAGAACAAAAGGGACAAGTGATTTGAAAATGCGCAGTTGAGTGTCTTACAGACTCGAGAGTTGAAGGACTGTAATGCACAAAGAGTGTTAGTCCGGAGGATAATTGGAGTAACTGACCGGATTATAAGATCCGGGAAGAGGTGCATTGATAATCACTCTAAAATATATGGTGCTACATACACTTTTTATGAAGTTATGTGTGAATTATTTAAATTTCATTTCTAACATACATGCAGGATTAAATGAGACAAAGTCAGCATGTTGTGGAATTGGATATCTGAATGGGCAAAATGGGTGCATAAAAGCACAAAATGCCAATCTCTGCGCAAATCGTAAGGACTTTTTGTTTTGGGATTGGTTTCACCCTACTGAGATAGCTTCGGAGTTGGCAGCTAAGACCCTGTTTGGAGGAGGCAATGACTTTGTGACTCCAATAAATTTTAGTCAGTTAGCTTATTCCTGTTGATGTCTAATAAGAAATAAATACTAAAAAATTTAAGTGAATAACGCAACTGGCATCTCTTATTGCCAGTCTTGTGCTTTCATTTTTTAGAGAGTTTGATCATGTATAATTTAATGATATGCTGATGACTACGGCACAAATTCCTGATTTGTGGTAATAAGAGTTTCTATTTGTGATTGCCTGATTGGCATCCATAATCCATTGATTATGTTGTCTTTTTTTTTTTTTTGTCAGACTTCTATTCTTTTTGTATAGATTATATAAGTTTGCTAAAAAAACTTAAATAAGTTATCCATTTCTATTAAATAAGATTGTTTTTTAAAGTTTTTTTATAAATTATTTTTTTGTTATAATTCTTTTAAATGTATTTTTATTTTGTTAAAGTTTTTATTGTCAACCGTGTTAATTAAGTGACTTTGAAAATTCAGTGATTTTTCATGAGAAAATTTGACAAAATATTTCATTGTAATTTTTTGGAATATTTTATCGTTTATTTATTCAAAATAGTTTAGGATACCAAAAAAGTTTATAAGCAATTAAAAATAGAGTTTAATTGGTATACACTGTTAGTGTAAAGATTTTTACACTGACCGTCAATTATAATCTTTCATTAATGGTAGATTTGTTGACTTTACTCATTACTACTTTAAAAATCACATAAATGAAAAGTCATGATTAAATATAAAATTCATTGACACTGATAGTATATACCAATTAAACACTTAAAAATAATCTATCCTAACAAGATTATATTGGGCATCACATTAGATTCCTTCATAAGTCATAACTAGCCTATAAAATTCACTCAATTATTTGTTGACGGTAAAAACTTAACCAAACAAAAAAAAATAAATACAAGACCTTAACAAAAATAGTTCAATTTTTCATAAATGAAAAAACTAGTCAAACCAAAAATAAATTATATTTTATTCTTTTGTTTACACCTCTTCGATTTGAAGGATATAAAGGAGAAGGGAGAATGGGAGAGAAATGCTCGGAACATAATTGCTCAGATTTTTTTTCTTTTTAAGGCAAAAATTTTATTTATAAAAAGTAATAGAGTCTTACATGTCACAAAGTGTAATGAAGAGAGAACCACAATACAAAATCAAAATACAATCAAACATTTATCACAGTACAGTCATTCTCCCACTAACACTCACATGAGCCATAATACTAAAAACAGAACTACCTCCCATTTAAAACTGTTATCCCCATTCACTAAGCAACATTCTTTAAAATTTGATCAATACATAGAATCAGATGAGATAACTAATCAGAGAAAGAAATGGCAGAAGGCTAGCCATGCTCCTCAGGCTATTTTAGTTTCTCTCTAATATTGAGATAATTTGAAGGAATGAAAAGTTAATTAATAAATTTTACATGATTTTATTAATTAAATTGTCCTTAATTTTATATGATTTTACATGTATTAGATATTTGTCCACAAACACAATTCACATATACATAAGGGAGATGTTTGAAATAAAAATACCTTTGTAGGGTTTATCTTAACATATACTTTAAAATATAATAAAAATAAAAAAAAATAATTAGCTTTAATATATTTTTCTTTCTCATGGGAATAGTATCCCCCAACTATGTATACAAGGTACTTTTACGTAGAGTGGATTTTGAATTCGATGTACTGTGTTTGACCGATAGTTTGATCCTAAGATTTGGTTTTATGGTTTCTTTTTTCTTGGTTATTTTGTAAGGTTTGGAAGATATATTTTGTATTTTCTTTTTTAATTAATAATATCATTTTTGCCTATAAAAGACATTTTTCTTTCTTTTGTGAATAGCAGGACTGTTTTCTCTATCTTCCGTTCAACCAGGTATATTCTTAGTATTGAAATTGAATTAGGAAGAAAATATAAAGTTAAAACGTTGATTAGTCTTTTTCTAATTTTCCATGGTGGCACAATTTTTGGTTCGGGGTATATTTACCGTGCTGATGTAAATGCAACAGGATTAAGGACACCGATTTTATCGACAAAGTTTCCATACTGTTTGTTTGATATCTAAAAATCAGAACTCATCGATCAATGAGGACAGTACTAAGCTTAAAATGGAATAAAATGTTAAAAACCGTTCCGTGACAATGACATAATGTTAATATGATATACAAAACAAAATAGATCCGCTAAACACACTCATTCAGACTCATGTGATGGGTATGATATCAATAGGATATTATAATATCTGATCTCTCATATATGGCTTGATACTCAGTAGTAATTTTAATCTCTATCTCTATATACCTATATTGTACTCGTTGAGTATAATATAGCGTCAAAATGTTTCTATTGAAGATAATTGAAAAATGTTCTTGACTGTGGGTGTTACTTAAGGTAGTCCTTGACCGAATTCCAAAAGAGTGGGTATTGGCAAAAATAACTCTAATTAGTCTACAATTTTATGGTGAAAAATACTTAGAAAAGGAAGAGAGATGTGTTTGCCTTAGTGTTGTATCGTATTTATAATAGGTAACTAAGTCTTCAACTATTGAGTACTATCCTTATCCGTTGGGTATCATCTTTACTTGGAGAAATTCTTCCACCACCTTTATAATTTCTCCTGCACCTTCATATAAGTGTATACAAAGTCTAAATTACCCTCGGTAAAAAAAAAGTTAATTCCTCTTCTTCCTCCTTCCAACATCGTCCACCTCTTCTTCCTCTCCACACCTTCCTCCTTCCAACACCGTGCATCTCTTCTTCTTCTCCGCACCCTGCAATCTCTTTTCTTTTCTTCTTCATCATTGCCACTGTTTTCTTTTCCTCCTTTCACCCTTTGTTTCCTCTTCTTTCGCCATTGCCTCTATTTCCTCTTCCTCCCTGCACTAGTCCGGTGGCCCGCGCCTCTCCTGCACCATTGCAACGTTCCATTTTCGTGCAGCTCTGAAGGTACGGGTCATTTTGCTTTCACTTTCTAATCGTTAATCAGTGAGTCCAGACAGAGTCTAAACAGTGATGTGCACAGTCCGAATGTTGGTATACTCAATCCGGATGGTGATAACGCAGTCTGGAACAGCTTGTCCGAATTTTCTTTTTTGGCTTTAGTCTTTGAATCAGCTGAATAACTTATTCAACTTTTTAAGGGATTGTCTTTTTTTATGATTATAATTGTTGAATGATTGTTTTAAGTATGTATGCTTGGATGCCTAGATTTTTTCATATTCATCAAGATAGAACATTTCAAAAAATTTTGACTCCAGCATCTATGCATTTGGTCTGAATTCAGATGACTTTATTTTTTATCTAGTTTTCATGGTATTATGCTTAAGTAATAGTATTGCTGGAAGTATATGTCATGTCCTCTATGCTTTTCTTATTCATTTTTCATCTCTATCATGTTTCTATAAATTAATTAAAATTTTCAGTACTCTTTAAGTCACATTTCAATTGTTTCCTTACTCTTTTATCAGATTTGTCAAAATCATGTTGCTTATTGTGTATTTAAGGAAGTTTTTATATTTTACCCTTGCGGTAATTTTATGTTTTATCACAATTGTATTTATAATTCAATTCTTTATCACTAACTTCATTGCATTAGGATGTGTCCAAAAAATATCATGCAAAACTTTAGTTGTATTATGCCTTCTATGCCAATGAATATACTCGTTACGCTCAAGTAAATACATCAAATGTTGCATTTCTATTCTAGCACCCCTTTCAGATGATCGATACCTGTGTTTTGCATTATACACTTGTTTGACAGTTGTCACATTTTCTTTGTTGTGCTCTTTAAATGTCAGTAGAATACTTCTTGGTTTAACCCTACTATTTGTCATGTCAACTAGCAACTGATGTTCAGTAGTGGTTAGACGACCAGCATAAGGATGACCAATTAAGGTCTTAGATAACTCATGATTATGAGTACCACACAACACTTCAACCCTCTATTTTTCATTATTCTTTATAGGTTTACCACATAACCTAAAGGAGCAACTACATTTTCTTGTTCTGCCTGTTGTCTTTTGCAAATCTTTCTTATATTTTCTGTATTTTCCACTTCTCTCACAACCTAATAAAACAAATGTCTTCCTTCCTTGTTGGCTATTAGCTGTGTCTGATCTAAGGATAACAATTACAAATCCTAACTTATAGGCCATCGCTCGAGCCCATTTTAATAACTCATCCTGACTTGCAAATACCTACATAAAACACATTTTGATAAGTACAAATTTTGTTAGGTTAATTAAACATAATTATAAAAATTACCTCAGCGGTTATAAAAGCATGACTATAATCTTTATGCATTAAGGTGTGGTGTTGTGTCTTCACTTTGTCAATATCATTAACACTTGTATGAACTTCCAACTTAGACTTCATATCTACTTCATTTGACATCTTACTAATCAAATCGTCAACCATTGCAGCTCTGTCTCAATACATGGTTAGAATAGTAATACATAAATTACTAATATTTTTGTTATGAGTTTACATTATACAAGTTAGGACACCAAAAAAAAGTTTAAAAAAATTTTTAACAAGTCCAAACAGAGATATCTGGACTTGTAAAAAAATTTGCAAATTTTTTTCCCAAGTCCGGACAGGGGTTTTCGGACTTGTAAAAGAATTTGCAATTATTTTTTCAAGTTCAGACAGGTGTGTCCGGACTTGTAAAAGGTCAGTCACTGAAAACGTGTGTCCGGACTTGTAAAAGGTATGTGACGGAAAAGATAAACTTGAATGGAACAATAAAGCGACTATAGAAACACATTAGATGAAGACAAAGAAAAAGAAAAAAATGCACACAAAGAAGAGAAAAACGCCCACCAAGAAGAATTCAGTGGAGAAAAAAAAACCAGCTTTGCGAGATAAGCAAACGAGAGATATGCAAAACAAGAGGTCTAGGGTTTAGAAAAAGGTGCAAACAAAATAAAAAGAGTAAGAGTAGGGTGGTAATTAAATTTTTACTATTTTTATTAATGGTTTTTTTGTCATTTTGAAAATTTATGAAGGTGCAGGAGAACTTATTGAGGTGCAAGGAGAAATTCTCCTTTACCTGTTGGGTTTTATCCTTACCTGTTTGTTATTATCTTTACTTGTTGACAATCTGGGTTTTTCTCTAATGGGCCCTTTATTATTTTAATTAATCTTTGGGGATTCTTGAATAACATACTTTTAATTTTGTATGAATAAAGAAAGAAAAAATTAAAGAAATAGAGGATATCATAATGTATATTTTGGATCAACTAATTTGAAATATACATTTTAAGGTACTCCAGGTCATTTGATCTAAAATGTTTTAAAATATATATTCTAACTTAGGTTATTCAACATACATTATGTTAATTCCATATTAAGTGATTCAAAATTGTAACAATACTTGCTCATTTTTATTTTGAATAGGTACATTCAGAATTGTACACAATTAGCATTCCGAATTGGCTCATCCAAAAGTGTAATATCATATTCATATTCTAGATCAATTCATCCAAAATATTAATTATTTTATTTCTGGATTGGTTATCTAGAATATAATTGGACATGCCCTGCTGCATTTATGATCACCTAATTCAAAATTATTATAATATATTTCGAATCAACTGATCAAGAATATAGATTTTAAGGCATTCTGGATTAATAGATTCAGAACACCATAAAATGCATATTCGGGATCATTTGATTCGAAATATACACCCTAAATGTAGGTTAAAATAGGATGAAGATATGTTAGAGTTTTTCATATTATGTTAAGCAACAGTATGGGTGCGAATAGCAAATGACCATAAAATCTAGACCTGCTTACCTTGTTATAGTCCAAAACACAATATTAATAAGGTTGATCTAGTTGTAAAAGTCCACATGTGGAAAGAACAGAAAGAGAAGATTGTAGGTTTAAATTCATCGACAAATAAAAATTAATACATTAACAATTAAAATTTAGTTTATAAAAAAATATTATGATAAAGACTTCTAAACCAATTAAAATTAAATTTAACCATAATTACAAAGAATATATTTTACATTCAGACTGTTAAACAACTAAAAGTAGTCAGGCTCACTCAAGAAAACAAAAGACTAGTTGAGCAGCTCACTAGAAATAAAAAGGCGAGTAATAAATTTCAAAAATATGTTTTTATTTCCGAATTCAATATAAAAAAGGAAAGGAAATTTCTCTGCCCCTCTATAATTTCTTCTTTCCCCTCATATAAAAATGGGCCAATTTAGAACATATAAAAATGGAGAATTTCTCCCTACATTCTAATAAGTTCTTCCTACATCTCCATAATTTCTCAAAATACCAAAAAAACCCTTAATGAAAACAGTAAAAATTTAATTACCACACATCTTTTTCTTTTGTCTTTCATCTACACATCTCTCATTTCGCATGTCTCTCCTTTTGCATCTCTCTCTTTAGCTTCTCTTGCATAACTTCGTTTTTCTTCTCACTGAATCAGTGGTTTTCTCTTATTCTTCATGCGTTGTTATTCATTCCTTTTGCGTTTTCTTTGTTCTTCGTGGTTCAGCTTTATGTTTGCTTTCTTCTTCGTGGTTCAGCTTTGTGTTTATCTTCTCTCGGTACATTAGCTTTTTTACAAGTCCGAACACCCCTGTCCGGACTTGTAAAAAAATTTGCAATTTTTTTTTTTTACGAATTCGAACACCCCTATCCGGACTGAATCCAGAAACCCCTATCCGGACTTTTAAAACAAATTGCAAATATTTTTTTACAAATCCGGACACCCCTATTTGGACTTGTAAAAAAATTTGTAAATTTTTTTACAAGTCCGGACACCCCTGTCCGGACTTATAAAAAAATTTGCAAATTTTTTACTATGATTAAATTTTTTTACTTAGGGTATTTGAGATTTTTCCTACCTTTATAGAGGTGTAGGGAGAAATTATGAAAGTGCATAGAGAAATTATGAAAGTGCATGGAGAAATTCTCATAAAAATGAATTCACTTATGATTTTGAATTGTGATATGATACCTAATAAAATACTTCTCGATTTATTTTCTTAACCTAAAGAACTGGTTAGCAATACCCATATAAAACAGTAAACAAGGAAAGGCCATCCCCTTAAAGTGGATGTAATGTATCTTCTATATTCAATGGTAGTCAATAAGTGTCATGGTCTTTTTCTTATAAGCCAAAAAAATTATTAAAAAACCAAATAAAAGCAACATAGTTTTTTTTATAAGCCAAAAATTTTATTAAAGAACCAAATGAAAGCAAGATGTGCATTCTGATGTAGACAATAATAGGTCCCAAAAAAACATGGATCCATAAATGTAATAAAAACTAGCACATTTGCTCAAAACAATAAAGGGCATTCATACCCCCAATTGTATTCTAGGTGGGATTTTATGTAACACTACTCCTAGGAGCTTAGTTGAACAAGTTGTACTATTTCTTGGATATCAACCATTTGATCTCGAAAGACCTCCTCATTTCCTACCTTCCATAATCGCCAAATACGTATGAATTGCACAAAAGACCAAGCTTTCCTAAGCTCTTTTGATCTGTCAACAAATCCCCTAAACAGGTAACCCTGAACAAGTAACAATGAGAACAATGATTCCTAACCTCAGTTGAAAATGCTATAGAGATTCCCCACCAGCAACACAAAGCTTTCCATACCCGATGCGAACAGTGCAATTCAAAAAAGGTGCAAGCTTGTTTCCATCATGTCACCACAAACACCGCATAACCCATTTATAGGCTTAAGTATTTTTTTGCATACCAAATTGTGCCTAATTGGCAACTTGTCTGCTTCTAGGCCAAGAATTGCACTTTTGAAGGAACTCTTACTGGCCATAATAATTTGAAGAAATAATGTGGATGTAGGTGTGAGCCTTCCCTTAGTGCCTTGTAAGCAAACAACACTGTGTTGACTAGAACTTTCAATACCCCACATTCACCTATTGGGAACGCCTTCTTTGACCATAACCCCTTCTAGCCTTTGTGTTAGCTCCTCCAATAAATCTACTCACAAATAATTGCCTTCTTCATGCCCACCTCGACCCTGCACCCTAAATCGTAGAGTCATTGATACCATCTATCACATAACTTTTAATCCCCTAACCACCTCTCCTTCCAAAACAATCACTTCCATATCCTAAGTCATGCCTAACTTGTCTCGACCACCTATCCCCTGCCCCCTGCCTCTCCTGCTCTATAGAGTTTAATCACATCATCTAACTACATATATTTGGCTTTCAGCACTCTGCCCACACTATTTGGTCCATGTTTAGTCGCAATTTCCATCTATCTAACAAAGCTAAGTTGAACGCGTCGATGTCCATCAACCCCAAACCACCCTCCTCCTTGTCCTTACACATTATTCCCTGACACGCAATAAACGCTCCTGCTACCCTCAATATTGCCCCATAAAAAAAAAGAAATTCAAGGATAGAAAATGATACCTTGAATAACTTGTCAGCAAGTACCATGGTTGGCCAATGATGAGTCATCCACTTGATAAAATGAAAAGGAGAATTAAGGCACTTGGAACGTACAATGTATATTAGCAATATATGAAAACATTATCCCCTAAAAAAAAACTGATCTCTACAAGTAATCAGCCAAACTATCTTCGTTCTTCTAACAATTAATGCTTTCTAAGGCCTATGCATATTATGTAATCCGATAATATAATTACAGCTGACGACAACCGTCTCAGAGTACAAAGAATAAAACAAAAAGGAACCAAAATATAAACACTGAGAGGAGAGGAATATTAAAAATAAAAACTGAACCTTGTCCATCTCTAATGTCATTCTTCAAGCGGCTTTTCAAGATTAGTGACTTCCTGATCTGTCTGCAAAGTAGGGCCTTCTTCCTTCACCTCTTCACCATTGATAGCTTCAGATTCTTTGGCATCAGGTGTTTCTCCATTTTCTAGTTTTGGCAGTTCGCCGTTCTCGGCTACACTCTTGGATTCTTCATTCTTCACTGGTTTCGGGAGTTCTCTTGCAGAGGAGGTCTCTAAAAGACGGCTGATTCCATCATAAACAATTTTTGCATCCATGATAAGAGTTGCTCCACCAGTATAGCAACGCCCAAAACAAGTTGCACAGTGAGGATAAGCAACCTACACATTGAATTTGAAGGTAATCAGTATTATATAAAGTTTCTTGGATTGAACTACTGGTGAGGTGGTTGAGGAGTTTGCATCATCAATTCTTGATAACATCTTTGCATGAGACTCAAGTAATCAACATGTAGAGTAATTTTATAGATAACTGCAAATCAGCTCAAAATGGAATCAGTAATCAAGCTGCAATGTATCAGAGTTATAAAATACCTCAATAAATGACCGGCAGAGTGAGAGGAAAAGTCCTGACTCATTAGATCTTAGCACGCGAGTTGTATTGTACAGCAACAATGAATCAGAAACAGCCCGTAATCCCTTGATCAATTCTTGGGCAAGGACGTGTTTTAGACTTATTGGGGCACATGGACGTAGCTCATTCATTGCAGCAGATACACCTGCAGCATCAAATAGACATATTAATGCAAATGGAAGAAGTGTTCAGAATAGAGGAAGGAGGAATATGCAAAGTATATGCATTATAAAGCATTATGGTATGACATGATTAACAGAACCTATTGAAATTTCATTTATGATTCTTGAAACATGACCCATCAACCGAGAAAATTTCCACTCTGTACTTGTTTCATATTTACAACTGTTGTCTATGAGTTAGTGTGTGCATGTATGTGAGCGTGTGTGCAAAAAAGAAGGGTAATAGGTAAGCAATTTCTTCATGATATCTAGAGGAAAACATTTACTAGACTCACCATTAATAAAAACAGCAAGGGGTGGATGCTCCATCAAATTAGAGGGAGGAGTGACATCCTCCTGATTTTCATCACCAATAGTACGTGGAGAAAAGCCAACTGTGGGCAGGGGAACCCACCGATGTGAATCCAAGACCAACTGAGAACAAATCAATTTCATAATCACTACATAAAATAGGTAACTGGCCAAGAAAGGAATTAATGTCCCCAGAGTTGATTTGCTTATGTAGATGGAAAACTATCAATGCATAAAATCAATTTCGGGTAACTGGCATGTAAAATATTTCAACTTTAACTGTGTTTACCTGAAAATTCTCAACTGCAGAACTCATATTTTTTGAGAATAAGTTGAGAACAGCTCTGTAAAGAAACCAAATTATATATTAAAAATTGCTAAGTACAACTTAGCCAAATAAATCAAATAAAGGAGCATGTTTTACTCTTCAAAAAGTGATGGGAGCAAGCCTCGAAAATCTAGTCCAACCCAACCAAGTCCCATAGCACAGTACTGGTACAAAAGAAAATAAAAGAATGTCAAATGTAATTTCTTCTTGCTGAATAAGTTAAAATATAATATCCAAATGCATTTTCACCTTATTAAGCAGGACTAGCAGGCAGAACAATCTTAAGCATTTTATCTTTTTCTTTCTTATTTTCCACAGGATGGGGGATTGCAAGGAATTTAATATGCAGCAAAATTTGAAGTTCAAATTTCTGAACATATGTTTTTAGTCTTTACAAATATCTTGTTTCCTTCCAGTTTCAAAAACACCAGAGTTAGAGGTAGAAGCTCACCATGCATTGATCCAAAATATTTGACAGTGATCCACCTTCAGTTATCTTTGGAAGCATAATTTTCAGAGTATGTAGGTGTGAGGTAATTTGGTGCATTGCCCAACTAAAAAGAAGCCCACCATCATAATTTTCCTCACTTCCTGAAGTGTCATCTGCAAATATTGCTCGATATTGATTAACAACATCAAAAAGATGCATTCTATGACAGTTGATCATTCCTTTTAAGTACTCATATGGATTTGTTTGGTCCAGATCCTCCAGTATACCCGTAAGCCATGCCTCTCGGCATCTTAAGAACTGACAATAAATAATTGTTGAGTCAAATGGAAGCAAGAAAAATAAAGTACCAAGGAGCTGCAACTAAACTGAAAAAGGCACCCAACAAGAACAAAGAAAGTTTGTACGGAAAAAAATAATCATTAAACCTCACCAGCAAACGCATTCCATACTCACTAAATACTCCTATTCGCCGTAAATATCCAATAATGCGGAGGCATTCAGGTAACTAGCAAAGGAAGATACAGTAATAAGAAACTACATACAGAAACATTTTTCAAGAAAAATCAAGTGGAGTTTCTTTGCGTATTAAATATAATCACTGCATAAACCTGAATATTTGAGCGAAGTTTCTGTAGAAGCTGAGAAAGAAGCGATTGGGTAGTTAGCCTAACTTCTGCAGCCAAAGCTTGAATAACTGGTAACCTAAGCACCAGATAAAACATTTAGTAACAAGAATGGGGGCAAAACAATAAAACTGGAAGGAAGAAAATTCAATTTAGTTCTAAAAACATCATGGAAGAAGCATATAAACTTACTTTGGATGCATGGTTGAAAGTTTGCCAACATATGCTTCCAAATCAAGGGCTTCATCATAATTCCCATTCCGTACACATCTGCATAAAGATAGGAATTTACAGGCTTCTCAGAGAAGGAGTGTTTGTCATACTATGTGAGAACAATAGTACATGGAAATTCTTTTTTTGAGTGTAATTATAGTCTATATTTTTTATCATACGTGTCCATAAGTTGAGGAATTTCTAGCAAGTCAAGCAAAGTACTGTGATTGGCTAGCATTGTTTGGTTCATCTTCCTCTTCTCCAAAATCTGTTCAGCAGATTCTATGAACTCAGTGCATCCAGATGTCAGCTTAGGGATCTCATTTATCTGAGACAGAGGAGATAAATACTCAAATGACAAATGTTTATAATCATATGCATATACAGAGAAATTGATGATGATAAAGAGAAGGAAATTATATGGAGGATAAGGCCATAAGGGATCCTATCACAAAAGCTAGGAAAATTAAACAAGAACAAGATAAATCATTGAAACAGCAGCTTAAGAGGGATAAGGTGAGCACAGGGGATTAGACTTGGATTGGTTTCTGTTATAAATAAACCAGGATTAGGTCAATTGTAATAACAATAATAGTGGGTTAGTTAGAAGTCATACATATCATGGGTGGAAACAGAAAAGGATGCAGTGAGGGGCAGGTGGTCTTCCCCCTCCTGAAATTTCTAATTGTTTGTTATACATTAATTTTTTTGAGGGAATTGGACCCCCTCCCCCTCCTGAAATTTTTAATTGTTATACATTAATTTTTTTGAGGGAATTGGACCCCCCCCCCCCCATATTTCCCAGTTCATGTTGGCCCTCTTCTCATGAATTGGGTTAAATAATTTCTTTAGAAATCAGTTTGAACAATAACTGCCATAACTGTCCCTAACTATCAATCTCTGTCAATGTTTTTGCTTACGAAGCCCAATAGCTCACTTATCAAACTTATTCATGTAATAAAATATTGGATTCAGCTATAACTTCCTAATTAAAGAAGTTTCACCTGTCACTTTGTGTCCTGCTCAAAGAAGTTTGAGAACTACACAATATTATTGTCTCTAGATAGGTTTGCACAGTAGCACGGAGGTTATTTCCTGCAACTAAAGTTACTTATGTCTTTTTTACAACAACTTTAGGGCATCGATTTTATTTTAAATAAGTAAGAGATCAGTTGCTAAACTATAGCAGTCAATGTTTAGCAGCTTCCAAAGTCATTGTTCAATAGCATGTGTGATCCCAAGTTCCCAACCACTTCTAGAATAGTATTTCATTTTTATTAATCTGTCTTTAAACAATTTTATAGTTGCTGCGTGCATGTGATAAAAAGGTTATTAAGTGCTTTTAATTTTAATTTTTTTAATAGTGTTTCAATGTCTAACTTCTATTTAACTTTAACTTTTAGGTAATGTCTATAATTAATATTTATTTTCTTTCAGCTCCAGTAAAATAATTCACAGATTTGTCCCTGGGCTTCACTTTACATCTAGTTTTAAAAATACCAGATTTCAGAAAACATTTTATTCTAGAGATAGATGCATTCATAAAGGGACACAATCTTTGGAGTGGATTGATTAAAAAACATAAACTCACATTTTACAAGTCTCAGCTAACCAATTTACTGTCTGCAATGTAACAAAGGTTTTGCCTACAAGGTTTTCAAGCCACCAGGGAGAGATTATCCTTAGTTATTTTTGTACTGGATTATTTCTATAGCTGGTACCAACTCCCAAGTATCACAGAAATGTGGAATGCCAACTTGGACACTGGGTGTTTCTTAAAAATTACACCCCTAAGATTTAGATCATTGCTAAGAAAACCAATGGGAAACTGAGCCCAGGATTATATGGCCTATTACAGATTTTGAATAAGATAGAAATTGTAGCCTATCAGCTTCAATTGTATTTGTCCCTTAGATTGTTGCATCCATCCAGTAATTCATGACTGTCTCAAAGAAAAGTACGTCTCCCTAGTTGACACTGCAACCTTTACCTCATCACTCCTATGTTATCTGATTATTTAGAGTTGAAGGTGCAGCTAGCAAATATCACAACTATTCAAGTTCATCCTTTTGAAGTAACTGGATTTTTTATCACTGACAAAACAAGATCTTCAGAATTTTAAGAATCCTTTGTTAAGCAGTCACCACTATTTCGAAGAATTTTCCTGAATTTCAAATTGAGTACAAAGAGTAATTTTTAGGAGCAGAGTATAATTACTTAGAATTAGTAGTAAATCCCCAATTGAATGTTGTACGTTAGGAGGAATAATCATGAGCAAGGTAATTAATTACATTATATATTACGAACAAACCAGGGTATCTATAAGCCATAAACAAATTAAGAAAGAGAGTGAGATAACAGAGTATAGACTGAGGCAAAATAATGAGGTCTTCTTCTAGATTGGATTTGCAGTAGAAATTGAGTGGAATATCAAGACTTCCAGAATTCCCTCAAGTATGAGATCGATCTCTATATTTTTGTTTCTAATTCTACGTTTACTTCTTGGTTCTGTAGCCACGATGAATCAGATTGAAGAAAGAGGAGTGATATCCAATACAAATCCTATTATTCTTTTCTACCTATCCTTAACTTTTCTAACCGAATTCTATCTGTAACCTCAAGAAAAAGAAAAGACACGGTTGAATTGAAACCAATGAGTTACAATCCTCTAAACTAGAGCACAGATTTAACATATATAAATGAAATGAAGAGCAAGAGTACCATAGATTCAAGGTGGTTGTCGATAGAGGAAACTTCTTGGCGAATGGCAATTAAGGCGTCGGCGGCGGCGATGAAGGATCGGTAATTGCCGACGGCGACCTCTTGCATTTGGTGGCGAATGCGGTCGGCATCGACGCGGAGAAGCTCGGGCTCCTTGTGAAGGCGATCGAGCGTGAAGGAAAGGAGTTCGGTGACGTAGGGTTGCTGTGACTCTGAGGCGAGAGGAAGAGGAAGAGAAATCTCCGATTCCGATGATGCCGAATCCATTATTCTCCGCAAATCGCAATGTGAAACTCCCAGATCTGGATTCACGCAAATTGTGAGCTTCTACTCTCTCCTCTCATCTCTGCTGCTGCTGTTGCTGTTACCACCGAGTAGTTTTGGTGAAATTCACATACGAGGGAGATGTCATGGTAAACCAGCATTTTACCATTTGATCTATCACTTAATTTGTGAGGTTGAAGAGATCGTGTTAGTTTATTCTTTTTAAATTAAGTAGTGTAAAATTTTTATATTCATATTTAATTATGATGTGATTTTTAAAGTAGTAATAAGTGAAATTAATAAAAAAAAAAAGAATGTTTTATACTAATTAATCTCTTTCAAATATATAAAAAATAATGTTAATATAATATTATGATACTGAAAAAAATGTTAATGTGAGAAGATAAAAAGATAGATTTATTTATATATTTTGATAAAAATTGAGAGAAAGTCTAAAGAGAGTGACCTCTCTAAAGCTCTAATGGGTTGCATGGAAAGTGTACATTGAAAAATTGTATCCGTAAGAAAATAAGAGAAAAGTTGTGTAATTTCTCTAGTTTTGGGAACAAACAAAATAACATTAATTTGTTACATTCATATGTTTTAGAAGTTGGATTCTCTTTTGCAGCTTCTCTTTATTCTGTTGCACGATTTGAATTGTTGGATGGTAGATTAAATTCTAAGTTATTAATATTTTTTTTTGACTATGTGTTTGTTCTAAAACTGTGGAATTCTGGTGTGGAAACTATTAAATGAATAGTCATTTAAGGTGTTTGACATTTGGCTGTGAAAATATTGAAAATATAATTTTGGAAGGATAAATTTTTTTACACCTTTCATTTATGAATTTAAATCTCTTTTGCAATTTTTCTCTCCTGTCGTTCCATTTTCAGCATTATTTCAACCAGTAATCAAATTCTATAATTGTAAGGCTGATTATCTAAGTGGGTTCATTTTAAAAAAAAATTGCCTAGATGTGTTTGTTTTAGAATTTGACTTGGTTAAACCGCAACTCTCAATTGCGGTTTACGTGTCACGTCAACTTATGTACTTACGTGGAATCCAGAGTGGAAAAAAATTACTGTAAAACTGTAACTGAGAATTGCGGTTTAACTGGTATTTGACCAGCGCCTCTAAACCACAAGTCAGACTTGCGGTTTGACCAGCCCCTCTTTTTTACCCAACAGGTTTAAAAAACGCAGATTCCAAGACACACAAAACAGCAATTCACGCTTGCGGTTTGTGTGGTCTTTGACCAGTCCTCTTTTTACCCAACAGTTGCAAAAAAACACAAATTTCTAGACCCACAAAACCGCAATTCCACTTGCGGTTTGTGTGGTCTTTACCCGGACCCCCTTTTTCCCCAATAATTGCAAAAAAACACAAATTTCTAAACCCACAAAACCGCAATTCCCACTTGCGATTTGTGTGGTTTTTACTCAGCCCCCATTTTATCCAACAGTTGCAGTTTGAATTAAAATTTTTTAAAAAATTGGAACAACTATAATATTGATAAATGTACCTCTAAAAAAAGTAACTTTTGAAAATTTTAAAAATGTAACAAAATAATAAATTGAATTTAAATAAATAAATTTAAAAACAGAGTTAAAAATTGATATTTTTTTAAAAAAAAAAGCTAAAATTAAAAAAACATAATTTACATAACTAAAAAAAATAATTTTTAAAAGCTACATATTTTACTTAAACGTAAAAATTTAAATTTTTGTTTAAAACAATTTAAATTAAAAAAAACAACTTCAAAAAGTCAGTTTCAAAAATTAACTTCAAAAATAAAAAAAAAAAACATAACAAAATAAAAAGAAAGTCAGTTTAAAAAATTAAAAAGATAACAAATTTAAATAGTAATGTCAAATAAAAAAAGTAACTTTTAAAAATATTTATAAAATATAACAAAATAATAAAGTGAATTTAAATTTTAAATTATAATTATATATTTAAATTATATTTTTTGTAATTATAATTTTTTTAAAATTTAAATTGTAATTGTAATTATATATTTAAAATATAACAAAATAATAAAGTGAATTTAAAAAAATCAATTTAAAAAAACAGAGTAAAAAAGCAATTTGTTTTAAAAATATTGAAAAACACAACATTTTAAAAATTACATTTTTTACCTAAAAAACTAGACTGTAACGTAAAACTTTAACAAAATTTAAAAAGTAACAACATTAAAGGAAGTGACAATACCACAACAAAGTAAAAACTAAGAGTGGTATACTGTTTCTTACTATTTACAACAACAGTGTATATATATATATATATATATATATATATATATATATATATATATGATGAAATATAAACCGCAATTCATAGAGGCAGTTTATAGACTGTTAACGTTTTATTGGTGTAGAAAAAGGCAGTTGCTGGATAAATGGTAATAAAAAAAAATTAATTAAAACCGCAAGTGACACTTGCGGTTTTATGTGGGTAGAAATTCGTGCTTCTTTACAACTGTTGGGTAAAAAGGGGGGTTGGGTAAAGATCACACAAATCGCAAGTGGGAATTGCGGTTTTGTGGGTCTAGAAATTAGTGTTTTTTTGCAATTGTTGGGCAAAAAGGGGGGCCAGGTAAAAGCCACACAAACTGCAAGTGGGAATTGCGGTTTTGTGGGTCTAGAAATTTGTGTTTTTATGCAACTGTTGGGTAAAGAAGGGGCTGGTCAAAGACCACACAAACCGCAAGTGCAAATTGTGGTTTTATGTATCTTGGAATCTGCGTTTTTTAAACCTGTTGGGTAAAAAAGAGGGGTTGATCAAACCGCAAAGGTTCGTTTTCTGTGCTCTGTTTACCCATTGGCTAGAGGGGAGATGTTGGTCAAAGACCAGTCAAACCGCAATTCCCAATTGCGATTTTACAGTAATTTTTTTCTACTCTGGATTCCACGTAGGAACACAGTTGACGTGGCACGTAAACTACAATTGGGAGTTGCGGTTTGACCAAGTCAAATTCTAAAACAAACCTATCCTGGTAATATTTTAAAAAACAAACCATCTAGATAATTTTTTAAAAAAATGAACTCACTTACGTCAATCAGCCCAATTTTAAAATTGTTAATTTACTTGCTATATAGTTTGTTGGATTTTCATATAACATATCCTTTTCTTTGCTAACAAACCTTAATCTTTGGGAGGCTCCGGATTTCATTTCAATTTAGTGTCTTTTTCTTATCAATTTGTAATGTTGTGTTCACAGAGTTAATGATACATATAATCCTTATCTATATCCAGTAGATAGATATCAAAACTTTTTTATTATGATTTTTGCTTTTGTGATGCTGAAATTAGCAATCAAAAGATATGGTTTGGTTTTGGTTTTCTATATTTATATTTATGTTTTGTACGTTTATAATTTTCTAATTAGAATTTTTTAACTTATTAAAAAAACATGTTTTTTTTTACAAATGTCAAACCTACACAATGATTATGTAGATGACAAATGATTTTCAATCAAGTGAATATAAATAGCCAAATCACTCATACTCAGAGGCAATTGCAAACAAAAATGCAATTATCTATTATGATTTTGATGTGGTGTTGATCATTCATTACATTTGTTGAATCTTTACTTAACGTAAATATACATAATTTTGGGGCTTAAAAAATGAAGGTATGCCGAGTTGATGTAATTTCTAGTTCATACAGATTATTATCATGATTTCATTCAAATGGGACTAAATGCATTCATTTAATTAAATCACAAATTAAGAGGAATTGAAATAGTTAAGGATAATATGTGCCTCACATTATAAGAGTAAATTGCTAAGTTCTTACATATGATCGTTTATAATGTCACAAATCAAAGTATGCAAACTCACTTTCATTGAAGTGGTTACATTATTAGTTGTCACTTTCCCAATGTGCTACACAATATAATTGCATTTCATGTGGTGTTATTAGTCCAACCATTAGGTAGGTGTGTCCCAAGTTATATAGCTAATCAAGTTGATTTCATCCATTTTTCAAGGTACAATTCATTAAGTTGGTGGATTATGTTAGTCATTGTAGACACCTAATTTTGTCCGGATAATATTTTTAACCCAAAAGCGAAGAAAATAAAATTGCATAAAAGTTTGAAGTTGTGATAAGTATCCATTTTGTACAAAAATCTATGTGACACTTATCCGACCAGGAAATTAAGGAAACACTCTGCATAACCTAACTTTATAATTGGTAAAATCTCCCCTTGAAACAAGCAAGAAATAAGGAGTAGCAAAGGATGATATGATGCTAATGAACGAATCCCAGCGTTGGTTCATGAAAATTGTAGGACCAAGAGAGGATGTTGGTTCATATGAACCATAGAGCAACAACACAAGTCTCAACCAAAGGAGTCAATGGAGCAAAAGAGGACATTAGTTCATGTGAATCGAAGAACCAAAGGTCAAACCTCAACCAACGATGCCTTTGAACCAAGATAGGATGTTGTGCCATGTGAATTGAAGAACCGAAGCACCAACCTCAACCAAAGATACCATAGAATCGAAAAAAGGTGTTGATTCATGTGATTTGCAAGGCCATGGGTCAAACATCGACCAACAATACCATTGGACCAAAAAGGTTATTGATCCTTGCATAAATCACTGAACCATAAGAGGAATCAACTCCAGAAGTTGCTTAGCGAATACATTTTTGCTAAGCGAAATCCAAGTAAAGTAGCGGAAGATCTTAAGATTAGTTGAGCTAAACAATTGTCGCTCAGTGAAATCCTGGCTAAGGCTACTTTCACTGAGCAAAGAAACCTTTGCTCAATGATGAGGTCCAAATTTTTCCTATAAATAAAGGTGCGAATTCGGAGTTTTGGGAGGAGTTTTTGAGGGAGAGAGAGTTTAGAGAGAAAGTAAGGATGAAGTTTTTGAGAGAGAAGAGAGTCTTGGAAGCTTGTTCTTGAGAGTTTATGAGAGCTTAGTAGAGCTCTTGAGGGGGAGCTTCTAAGAGCTTTTGGGAAGTTTTGAGGAACTGATTCAGAAGGAGTTTTGAGAGGATTTTGGCGAGAGCTTTGGGAAGCTTCCCTCAAGGAAATCTTGGGTTTTCTAAGGACAGGAAAGTTTTCTAGAGATTTTTGGGACCTTTGGGAAAACCTTTCTTGTAGTCATCCTTGGAGTTCTCAGTATGGTCTATCTTGGAACTTTTCCTTGAAGTACTTCTCTCAACGCTAATTGTGTCATGCTCTCCGTGAGTTTGAAACTATCTTTTACTTTTATCACTATCATTTTGTTTCATCATCTTAGAATACCACACCGTGATTTTAGCTTTTCATTTATTTTTTGTTCGTTAAAAAAACTCTACACTCATCAAGCATGTCATTTTTTATCTGAATGTAATACTCTTTTAGAGATAAAGGGGTTGATTAGATATGACATCTCTTTAATCCTGAGGTTTTAAGGCATAAGTTGTAACATTTTTTTGTCTTAAAACCTCATCTCTAAAAGTAAATCACCAATCAAAATTATTTTCAAAAAATAAAAGTAATCCAACAAGAAAAATGTTCAAATATATTGACTTAGGTGTACGTCTCTGTCAATTTCTAAATTTTAGGACGTATGAACTGTGACAGTTCAAAAATCTTAAACCTCAAAACCAAAAATCAAAGTTAAAAAATATTAACACACAAACGTTTCTATGAAAAACTATGTAAACTCCGCTTCTCGATTACACCTGGAGATACGTACGAGCATGAGGTCATTTCTATCGAGTCAAATAAACTAAAAGAATAATATTAACCCTTTTTCTTGGTTATGTACATTAATAACAGTAATATGACAATTATAATAATAATGATCACAATAAGGTTTTTACTTTAAGACAAATATTTTAAAAGAAAAATAATTTGCTTACTTAATTAGAGGTAAATTGTCTTTATGATGAATGTTGTAGGGTGTTAATACATTCCTTACAGGTAATTGAATTCTGAACTCAAAATTTGGTTTCGGAGACCATTCTTTTATTTTTAAAGGTTTTTCTTATATTTTTCTTAATAAACATTGGTGACAACTTCTCTCATTTTTTAAAAATATTTTTTTGTTGTCCCATCGAGACCTATGTGTCGAGAGATGGTGACTCCACTAGAAACGTTTGAGAGTCAAGTCTATCATAATTAACTAAGAAAATTATTTTACTCTTAATATATTTGTCTCTTTTTGGTTTCTTTTGTTTCTTTCTTCCCTTTCTTTTTTTATTATATTATTCTCTTTTGTGTATATAAATACGAATACTTTGTTGAAACCTTAGGTTAAAAGACTTTTATATCGTATATGTGTGTTACTTGTTTTGCAAATTGGATAGTTTAGGAATTTCTCCCATCACACACTTCACTTACACACTTATAAGTGTGGTCCTATACCCGAACCTGAGTGGAACCTGAGATAAGTTAAAAGGTTGAGTAGTTGTAATCAACTAAATGTACATCCTATTTGGTTAAACCATGAACGTCTCGCCTAGAGTTTAATCCTTTCAAGGATATTATCACTTCTAATAATTTACCTATGGTTGTGATCAATATTCTGAGAAAGGGTCCTTGGCTTTGAGGACCTTGTTTTATAACCATTAACCACCTATTGTGGAAGAACACATAATAATCTGTAGAGCTATCAACTGTTAAGTCTACCTTCTGTAGCACACAATGGGAGTAGTACTATACCTCGCAATCTAAATGACCTAACAAAACAAAAAAAAATTAAAAAAAATCCTTTCAAAAATAAAAGGATCCAATAAAAAGGGTTGAAAAAAAAACCCATAAATTCTCATGACAAGCAATAATTATGCATCCATTTCTAGGTTCATCATAGCATGTTGCATTCTTACAAGTTTTTAGAGAACCATAAGGACCTGATACTCATTTTTTAGCAACTTGATGTAAGCAACCTGATGTAAAAAGCTTAAGGACTTGCTGGTAGAATGAAGAACATCCAATGACAAAGATTTGTCAGAAGATATGGTAATATTCTTGATTTGCTAAAAGTGGACCTTTAAGAAGGAGCTTTCACTGCCCTAGACCAATTTTATGATTCCACTTTAAGGTGTTTCAAATTTTGGGATTTCCAATTAGCCCCAACATTTCCTAAGGTACTCCTCAAATAATGAAGTCTCTTATCTCTACATAGGGAACTACCCCTCTTATGTGATCTTTGATGATCACTTGCCCAAAGGATCCTTTCTAAGGTCACTTGGAAGGAAAATGGATTTATGGAGAGGAAAGGAATGGGGTGAGGCGCCACAAATACTAGATTTGATAAGCCAAAGGGGAGAGGTCACAAGGGAGGGGTCCCTTGATAACTCTTAGAAGCTCTCACAAAGGAGAATGGGGGACACTCAAAGGTAAGAACCTCACAACCAATATGGTCTCTAGGATTAAATTCAAGTGTAAAAAATACAAGGGAGGGGAAGAGCTCCTATTTATAGAGGTAGCTAACCTCTTGAACAAGATAACCTAAAAAAGAAGGGCTAGGATTAAAATGAGAGATCTAAGGGAGGAGGATTGAGAAACAATGCCCTCCTTAGATCATCAAACTTGGTGCCCAAGTTTCTCAAACCAAGGGCCAAGATTCCTTCTTATTAGCTTAGGGGTTTATGAAAGAAAAGAGGGGTGTAGATATCAAGGTTACCCCTTATTTTCTTCATAAAGACCCAAAAGCTAAATTCACCTCTAAATTCCTAAGACACCTCTTAAAATAAAAATGGATTAAATACATGTCCTGAATTAAATTCCTAATGCTCCTCAAAATTAAAATAAAGGAAAATTATATTTTATTAACTAAAGTCCCTAGCGTAATATCTTCACTCTCCACAGGAGGTGAAGTTTTCCTTTGTCTGCAAGGGCTAGGTCTTCTTCAATCCTTCTAGCCATGACCCTAGTGATAGGTCCTTGGCTAGGGATGGTCACATCATCTCCTCTCCCTTGGAGAGGATTTGACCTCAAATCCATGGGGTCTTTATCATTTTCAGCACCTACAAATGGAGACAAACCAGAAACATTAAAACTGGTGCTTACCCATAATCCTCAGGCAGATCTAAAACATAGGCATTAGTACCTATTTGCTCAAGGATTTGGAAAGGTCCATCTCCTTTAGGGCTAAGTTTGGACTTCCTTTGAGAATGAAATCTATCCTTTTTCAAGTGAAGTCATACCCAATCGCCCTTTTCAAAGATGACCTCTTTCTTCCCCCTATTGGCGAAAGTAGCATCTCTCAAGGATTGGTGCTCTATGTTAGCTTTAACTCTCTCATGTAATTGTTTTGCAAAAATGGCTTTTGCCCCTCCTTCTTTATGCATAGCAACAGAAAAAGGAAGAGGTAAAAGATCTAGACGAGTACGAGGATTAAAGCCATAGACCACCTTAAATGGAGAATGATTGGTGGTTCTATGAACCACCTGGTTATAAGCAAATTCAATGTGGGGAAGGTACTCATCCCAAGAATTATGGTTGCCTTTAAGGAGAGCCCTCAGCATAGTGGATAAAGATCTATTCACCACATCTGTTTGCCCATCAGTTTCAGGGTGACAGGTAGTGGAAAAAAAAGTTTAGTTCCCAGCTTAGCCTAAAGAGTTTTCCAAAAATGGCTGAGGAACTTCACATCCCTATCTGACACTATTGAAGAGGGTATACCATGTAATCGGACAACCTCCTTAAAGAAAAGTCTTGCAATGTTGCTCGCATCATCCACTTTGTGGCAGGGAATAAAATGGGTCATTTTCGAAAATTGGTCCACCACCACAAATATGGAGTTTGCACCTCGTTGGGTTCTTGGGAGCCCAAGGATGAAATCCATGCTAATATCCTTCCAAGGTGCAGAAGGAGCAGGTAAAGGTGTGTATAGTCCATGAGCCATTGCTTTAGACTTTGCTTGCAAGCAAGCTATACATCTAGAGCAATGTCTACGGACATCTCTACGCATATGGGGTCAAAAGAATTTCTCTTCTAAAAGCATGAGGGTTTTTGAAATCCCAAAATGCCCCATGAGCCCACCTTCATGGCTCTCTTTTGTAAGTAAGTTCCTAATTCATCCTTGGGGTATACAAAGCTTACTCCATTTGTAAAGATACCCCTCACTGATGAAGTACCTATCATGGGCCTTTAATGCGAATGCAGATGCAGAGGCAGCAAAGATGGGACCACAATCCTTGTCAGAAGGATACATAACTCGAATGTCATCAAATCCCAAGATTTTTGCACTCAAGGATGAATAAAGGGCATGACGCCTAGAAAGAGCATCAGCCATCACATTTTGTTTTCCTTTCTTGTACTTGATGACATAAGGGAAGGATTCAAGATATTCCACCCACGTTGCATGCCTTTTGTTCAATTTACCTTGATCCCTCAAATATTTTAGTGACTCATGGTCACTATGAATGACAAACTCCTTGGGAGCAAGGTAATGCTCCCAAGTTTGAACGACCCTAATTAGAGCATAAAACTCCTTATCATAGGTGGGGTAGTTGAGAGGGGCACCATTGAGTTTTTCACTAAAATACGCAATGGGGTGCCCTCCTTGCAATAGGACAGCTCCCACACCTACACCAGAGGCATCAGATTCAAGTTCAAATATTTTAGAAAAGTCAGGTAATGCCAAGACTGGTGCATGGGTCAGTTTATGCTTAATTAGCTGGAAGGCTTTTTCTTGTTTCTCACCCCAAAGGAAAGAAACTTCCTTTTTCACCAAATCATTTATTGGTGCAAAGAGTGTGGAGAAGTTAGGCACAAAGCGCCTATAAAATCCAGCGAGACCATGAAAGCTTTTTATCTCTATCACACTTTTTGGGGTGGGCCATTCTTGAATAGCTTTTATCTTTTCGGGGTCAACATGGACCCCTTTTGTGCTAACTATAAAACCTAGGAAAACTACACTATCTACATAAAAGGTGCATTTTTCTAAGTTACCAAAAAGATGATTACTCCTAAGAAGACAAAAAACATGCCTTACTAAATGATCATCTAGGTTCCTAGAGTAAACTAAAATGTCATCAAAGTAAACTACACAAAATTTACCAAGGCAATCCCTTAGTACATGATTCATTAAGCGCATGAATGTGCTTGGGGCATTGGTTAGCCCAAAGCGCATAACCAACCACTCATAAAGACCAAATTTAGTCTTAAAAGCAGTTTTCCACTCATCACCCTCTTTGATCCTTATTTGGTGGTAACCACTTCTAAGATCTATTTTTGAAAATATTTTTGCCACATGCAATTCATCCAACATGTCATCAAGACGGGGGATTGGGTGCCTATATTTGATGGTGATGTTTTTTATTGCACGACAATCAACACACATCCTCCATTGGCCATTCTTCTTGGGCACCAACAAGACTGGCATAACACAAGGGCTTAGGCTCCTTTGAACTCAGCCCTTCTCCAACAGTTCATTCACTTGAGACTCAATATCTTGGGTTTCCATGGGGTTGGTCCTATAAGTAGGTCTATTAGGTAGACTTGCGCCAGACACCAAATTAATTTGATGTTCTACACCCCTAATGGAAGGAAGTCCTTTCGGAACCTCATTAAGGAATATATCATCAAATTCCTTTAAAATATCTTGAACCCCTTGAGGAAGGTGCTCATGTGCATGGATTGTGGTAGTGCTCTCAGCAGAAGAATGCAGAATGGGAGAAGGATTTTATGCCTCTTTGCAAAAGAGGAGATAAAAAGGCTTGTTAGTCAAAGGAGTTTCTTTTAAATCACATTTGGTAGCAAATAAACTCCTTTTACTAATATTCCCTTTGGAAGGGGCATCACCTTCCGACTCTCTCTCTTTACCCTTTTCAAGCTTTAAGGGTGAAGCTTGTTGTGTTTTTTTTTTCCTCAACTCTTTTCTTTTTCATCGCAAATTGATCCTCAACCACTTGAGAAGGTGACAAAGGATACAATTTGAAGTGCTTTTCATTATGGCTAAGGATTATTTGGTTGGAGTGACCATGGTGAATGGCTTTCTTGTCAAATTATCATGGTCTCCCCAACAAGATATGGCCAGCCTCCATAGGAACTATGTCATAAAGAATCTCATCATTATAAGATCCTATGGAAATTGAAACCATAACTTGTTCATTGACTACCATCTCCCCTTGCTCATTGAGTCATTGCAATTTGTAAGGTTTGGGATGGGGCATGGTAGTCAAGGCTAGCTTTTCAACCAACCTAGAGCTAAAACAGTTACAACAGGAGCCACTATCAACAAGGAGAAAACATACTTTATCATTTACTTTACATCTTGTATGGAAGATGTTTTCTCTTTGTGACTAGCCAAGATTTAGAGGTTGGCTTCCAAGAAGCCTTTGAACCATAAGGAGGTCCTCCTCATAAGGAAAAGCTTCCTCACACTCTTGTTCAAAAGTATGTCCCCCTTCTTCCTCACACTCACTACAGAAGGAAGATGAGTTATTCTCACTACAAATGTCTTGTCCCCTCATGATCATGATTTTCTTGTTGGGGATTTGAGAAGCAATGTGGCCTCTCCCGAGACATTTGAAACATTTGATACTACTTTGCCTCTCAATAGGCTTAGTAGTAGGGGGTTTTCTCTCTACATGAGGTGCATTTGTATCTTGAAAGTTCTTAGGTTCCTTTTTGGTAAAACCCTTGAAAGAGTTCCCTTTAAGTTTGTCTCTCTTTGAGTAAGAGGGAGAATCTTTTTTAAAGCTTTTTCTCTTGAGTTGATTCTCAACTCTTACACAAAGTTCTACCAACTCATCAAGGTTTGAGTAAGAAAGAAACTTTACCTTATCTCTAATGTCAGAGCTTAATCCACACAAAAACCTAGTAAGGGTGGCATTGAGTTCCTCAATGATATTCGCCTTTAGTATGAGAAGTTCCATCTTTTGTCTATACTCCTCAATACTTAGGTTATGCTACCTAAGCCTTTGGAGTCTATCCAAAAGATCCCTCTCATAATCTGAAGGAATGTGCCTTGTTCACAAACAAGTTTTTAAATCATTCCAGTAGCGAATGTCAGGCATTTGTTTACGGGCCTTATCCTTGACTAACCCATCCCACCAATGCAAAGCAGGACCTTGAAAACTAAGGGAGGCCAAAGATACTTTCCTTTCTTCCCTTATTTCATAGCATCGAAAGAGTTGTTCCACTTTGACTTCCCAATCTAGGTAAGTCTCAACATCTTCCCTACCATGAAAATGGGGTAGGTCTACCTTTGGTTCCCTAGCATGATTTATGTTCTCTTGAGAAGAATGATGATTGTATGATGAATGAGAGTGATGCTTATGTTGATTTCTATAGTATTCTTCTTCACTAGAACTAAAATGCCTAGATGGGGAGCTTATGAGAATTCCTTTCTTTTTTCTATCACTCTCCCTCTTATCTCTCCTCTTACTCTCGTCTCCTCTCATTCTCTCTTCTTCCTCTTTTTCTCTTTTTCTTTCTAGTTCTTTCCTTTTTCTCTTTTCTTCATCCTCTCTTCTCATTCTTTGCCTTCTCTCTTCTCGCTCTTTTTTCTCTTTTCTCATTTCCAACATCTCTTTTTTTAACTCTTCCTTCTCTTTTTGTTTTTCCTTTTCTTTAATTTCTTTTTTTCTCACTTTTTCTTCTCTCCTTTCTTGTTCTTTAGCCATCCATTCCCTAAATTCTAAGTTAAGGTTTTCAAGAGTGTCTCCCTTAGAAGGTTTTCTTTGGTTGACACTTTTACTTGATGAACAACTATGTGCACTAGAATGTGTGTGGGAAGTCATGGTGCTTGGATGCTAAAAACTAGAGGGTAGGCCAATTTTTTTTTCAAGCAACAGTATTCTCTTTTTTGTTTTCACACCTAAGGTGGCTTGATGAGTCTTTGGAACTCTTAGCCTCTACACGTTTTTTGCAAAAAAAAAAATTAAAAGTAGAAAAATGTAAAAGAGAAAGGGTTTTAATCGTACTCCTAAGGTGTTGAAGGAAGTGTATCACTTCTTCCTTCTTCACCTAATTAACGAGGAACTAAGTTAAAATTAACCAAAATTATTACAAACCAAGGAAGGGCCTTAAGGGCACTCAAACTCCCAATCTAAAATTAAGTTTACACAATACAAAGAATAAAAAATAAAACAAATTCTTCACTCCAAGCTTGTTGGTGTTTTGCTCCTTTTGATCAAGCCCCTTTGAGTTGCATCAACCACCCCAAGAATGCTACCCTTGTTTCCTCTTGTTTGGACTTGCCAAAATCTTGTGTATGACATATTTCCCAAGCTTTACTTACCAAGGCCGAATACAACACAAGACAAAAAATAAACGTGAATAACAAAACAAGGTTCACAAATCCAAGTGGATAGATTAAACAATGACAAACTCAAAGAAGTAAATAAGACAAGCAAGAAAACATAAGGCTCACAAAGGAAGGTAGCACACAAATAACTTTACTAGATTAGCTCTAAGAGTGAAAATGAAAAAAGACTCAAACAAAAAATTGAAACCAATAGTTGCACACTTAATCAAATTTAAGTGACCAAAAACTAAAAAGCTTACTCAAGTAATTTTTTTTTAATCACAAATGGTTCCTCATATCAAATGTTTCTACTATTAGGTACACAACTTCAAAATTGTCTTTCTTTTGAGTTCTTTATCTTCTTTTTTTTTTTAACTTGAACTTTTTTATAATATATATTTTTTTAACTTTTTCTAATCATTTTTTCTGCACCTAATAGCTTGTTGAATTGAAATTTTAATGAGGATGCTTGAAATAATAACGCTTGAGTCAATAAGCACAAAGTAAGGTCACACAATTTTCAAGCAATCCATGCAACTAAAGGCAAAACAACTTAGTAGTTCCAAATACCACTGAACTAATGGTGCTTAAGGAATGATTTAGGGCAGATTTTGAAGTAAATTGATTGCTCAAATTACTAACACAATTCACCCAAGCTAAAATTCCATAAAGAGGCACCAATACTGAAGGTAAACAAAGTGGAAAGCTATTAATAATTCAACATAAAACAAGAAACATATAAAGATTGAATTGAGGAAATATTTAAGAACAACAAAGAGATTAATATGCTTGAACTAAAAGCATAAAAGACTTAAGAGACTCAACAAGAGGTTCACCTCTTAGGAGTTCAATTCAAAATGTTTTTGAAGGCTTTTTTGTAAAAATTTTAAAAGGCTAAAACCTATGGAATTTAAATGAGACAAAATAGGAAACTAACATGACTAGTATTTGAAAAAACACAAGATTAAGAAAAAATAACACACCTAAAAATAGAGCAAAAATTTCAGCAAGAGACTCAAAACAAAAGGCGCAAAAAAGTGGCCAAAGTTGATCACCACAATGGTGTGGAAAAATCCTCAACCATATGGGTTTAATGGTGACAACTTCTTAGGCACACTTTAACATAAAAAACCAAGGGAAAATTAAGCAAGTTGAACATGGACATAAGATGCAAAGAAAGGGATAAATAAAATTGCATCAAATTAAATGGAACATAGGAGCGTAGATAGAAAACAAAAGCGCATATAATAGCAAGAATAAAAAGCAATACTACTAGAAAATAAAGGAAATAGATATGACAAAAAATGAAGGACTTTAAAATAAAGAGAGCAAAGAGATAAACAAAAAAGCAAGAAAATTTTTTTGAGAAAGAACGTGACCTTTAGAAAGTGGCTCTAAATACCACTTGATGTGATCTTTGATAATCACTTGCCCAAAGGATCCTTTATAAGGTCACTTGGAAGGGAAATGGATTTATGGAGAGGAAAAGAATGGGGTAAGGTGCCACAAATACTAGATTTAATAAGCCAAAGGGGAGAGGCCATAAGGGAGGGGTCCCTTGATAACTCTTAGAAGCTCTCACAAAGGAGAATGGGGGACACTCAAAGGTAAGAACCTCACAACCAATATAGTCTCTAGGATTAAATTCAAGTGTAAAAAATACAAGGGAGGGGAGAAGCTCCTATTTATAAAGGTAGCTAACCTCTTGAACAAGATAACCTAAAAAAGAAGGGCTAGGATTAAAAGGAGAGATCTAAGGGAGGAGGATTGAGAAATAATCCCCTCCTTAGATCATCAAACTTGGTGCCCAAGTTTCTCAAACCAAGGGTCAAGATTCCTTCTTATTAGCTTAGGGGTTTATGAAGGAAAAAAGGGGTGTAGATATCAAGGCTACCCCCTATTTCCTTTATAAATACCCAAAAGCTAAATCCACTCTCTAAATTCGTAAGACACCTCCTAAAATAAAAATGGACTAAATACATGTCCCAAATTAAATTCCTAATGCTCCTCAAAATTAAAATAAAGGAAAATTATATTTTATTAATTAAAGTCCCTAGCGTAATATCTTCAATCTCCACATGAGTGAAGTTTTCCTTTGTCTGCAAGGGCTAGGTCTTCTTCAATCCTTCCAGCCATGGCCCTAGTGATAGGTCCTTGGCTAGGGATGGTCACATCATAGGGTCTATGTCTTTATTTATATTTTACTAAAATAATAAATAAACTTGGGTTGTTATATTATTTGGTAAAATCTAAATAAAAAGGGGCAACTGTAGACACCCAATTTTGTCCGAGGAAGATTTTCTACCCAAAATTGAAGATAAGAAAACAAAACTTCATAAAAGTTGGGAGTTGTGATAAGTGTTCATTTTGTACAAAAATTTGTATGACACTTATATGACTAGGAAATTAAGGAAAACACTCAACATAATCTAACTTTATAATTGGTAAAATCTCCCCTTGAAACAAGCAAGAAATAAGGAGTAGCAAAGGATGATACAATGCTAAAGAACGAATCCTAGCATTGGTTCATGAAAATTGTAGGAACGACCCAGAGAGGACGTTGGTTCATATGAATCATAAAGTAATAACACAAGTCTCAACCAAAGGAGTCAACAGACCAAGAAAGGATGTTGGTTCATGTGAATCGAAGAACCGAAGCTCAAACTTCAATCAACGATGCCTTTAAACCAAGAAGGGATGTTGATCCATGTGAATTGAAGAACTGAAGCACAAACCTCAACCAAAGATACAATAGAACTAAAATAAGGTGTTGATTCATGTGATTTGCAAGGCCATGGGTCAAACATTGACCAACAATACCACTAGACCAAAAAGGGTCACTAATCCTAGAAAAAATTCACTGAGCCATGAGAGGAATCACACTCTAGAGGTGGCTTAGCAAATACCTTTTCGCTATGCGAAATCCAAGAAAAGCAGCGGAAGATCTTAAGATTTGCTAAGCAAAACAATTTTTGCTTAGCGAAATCCTAGGTGAGGCTACTTTCACTGAGCAAAGAAACTTTTTCTCAACGATGAGGTCCAAATTTTGCCTATAAATAGGGGCCCAAATTCAGAGTTTTAGGGGGGGGGCAGAGAGAGTTTAGAGAGATACTTTAGAGAGAAAGTGAGGAGGAAGTTTCTAAGAAAGAAAAGAGAGTCTTGAAAGCTTGTTCTTGAGAATTTAGGAGAGCTTAGTAGAGCTCTTGATGGAGAGCTTCTAAGAGCTTTTGGTAAGTTTTAAGGGAGAGATTTGGAAGGAGTTTTAGCAGAGTTTTGAGAGAATTTTGGGGAGGGCTTTGGGAAGTTTTCCTCAAGGAATTCTTGGGTTTTCTGAGGAGTTTCAGGAAAGTTTTCTAGAGGTTTTTGGGACTGTGGAAAAACCTTTCTTGTATTCATCCTTGGAGGTCTCAGCATGGTTTATCTTGAAACTTTTCCTTGAAGTACTTCTATCAATGCTAATTGCACCACGCTCTCATGAGTTTGAAACTATCATTTACATTTATTGCTATTTTGTTTCATCATCTTAGAATACCACATCGTGACTTTAACTTTCCATTTATTTTTTGTTTGTTAAAAAAAATTTACACTCATCAAGCATGTTATTTTCTATCTGAATATAATACTTTTTTATAGATAAAAAGGTTGATTAAATATGAGATCTCTTTAATCCTGAGGTTTTAAGGCACAAGTTGTGACCATTTTTTGTTTTAAAACCTTATCTGTAAAAATAAATTACCAATCAAAAAATTATTTCCAAAAAGATAAAAATAATCCAACAAGAAAAACGTTTAAATAGATTGACTTGGGTGTACACCTCTGTCAATTCCAAATTTTAGAACTATGAACTGTGACAGTTCAAAAATCCTAAACCTCAAAACTAAAAATCAAAGTTAAAAAATATTAACACACAAACGTTTTCTATGAAGAACTATATAAACTCTAATTCTCCATTGCACCCAGAGACTATGGGCATTGCACCAAATTTTCGCATTATAGCTAGTGGCATTGAACCCCATTATCCATTTAAGACTATGGGAAATATTGTTGTAGCATGTTGTACATTACATAATTTTCAAAGAGGTATCGGCAATGATGAATCATTACTAGCTAAGGTTGATTGTGAATTGGAGAATGCTAGTAACAATAGACACCAAACACACTTCCATGACGATGATTACATATAAAGGGTACAATATAGGGGCAACATTACAAGTGATATGTGGAATCATTATCGGTACTAAAGTTGCATATATCTAAGTTTTAAACTTATAATATGTTGTTGAATGATGATGGTTTTTGGTTTCTGAGTTTATTTGTGGTGTATAAACTAAATTAATAATTGGTTGCTTGTTTAATTGATGAAATGTATTTATATTAAAGTTTATGTTATTATTTGCCATTTATTTCATCAAACATAATTATTATATAGGTCAAATTAAAATATAAAGAAGAAGAGGCCAAGTAGGTAATACTAACGAATTAGTTAGGGACGTTTTCAAGTGGACAGATGAGATGGACATCAAGTTGCTAAATGCAATGTGCGATGAAGCTAATAAAGATTTCTATATTCATGGTGGCTAGACACCACAAGGTTACACAAACATTGTACAAACTTTGAAGCATGCAGGGTACATGGAAATGAGAAAAAACCATGTTAAGAATAGATATGATTCTGTCAAGGTCCAATTATTTTAAATATCTTTTACAATGGACAAAATACCCAATAATTAAAGCAAGACTTGGGAGAATTATTAAGGCTTTTCAAAACATATTCATGGAGGTATCCAAATCAAGATTTGATTCATATCTACATTGTGAAGACACATTCAACAAACTTAAAGATAATAATTTGAAAAACAAAATGAACCTAATTCTTTATAATCAAATTGTATCTGTGGGCTGGAATTTATTTGGGTAGATTACATAATTTTTGGGATAAATAACCAATTAAGGTCCATTTTCTAATTATTGTGTAATTTTTGTATTTTTCTAGGGTGATATTTCATATGACTTTTCATGTTTTTTATAAAGAGTTGTTGAGTTTTTAGAGTTCCTAAGTCTTTATTTATGTATGTATGTAAGTGAGAAATAAATTTTGAATGGAAAATAATGGGATAGTGAGCAAATTAGTGGGAAACCAAGGCTAGTTGGAAACCAATGCCTTAGTGGAGTTTTAATGTTTCTTTTCTCAAGGATTCCTATCTTTACCTATAAATAAGAGTCATTTGTAAGCTTTTGAGACAACTACAAAATTCAAAATATTAACTTTGGGTGTTTTTCTCTTATAAGAAACTTTGTCTTTCTTTTTGGATAAGAATTTTATAGTGTTGGTTCTACCGGCATGTCGCGATTAGGGTTAAACTATTTTTTTCTTATAACTTTGGTTCTAATGACAGGTCGCGGTTAGAGTCAATATTTTTAAGATAATGCATATATAGTAGATTCATATAAAGAATAGGCTAAAAACATTGAAAGATAGATTGTGAGAAGTCCATGACCTTTTCAAAGGCCTTAGTGGATTTACATGCAATCAAATTACAAAATCATTTTGAAGCATGATGAAAGGTGTGAGATCAACTAATCAAGGTAAATAGGTTATTATCTATAGCAGTGTTATCATGCCCTGTTTAGAACGACTAGTCCAACCGGTCACCTGCCTGGTCCGAGCATAATAATGGATCGCTCATGTAATAGAATTGGTATAAACTGGCTAACTTAGGCAATTGTTATTAACTTGACGGCTGTTTGAACTGATTTTTCCATATTGTACGCACACATTATCCAAGTTTCCTTGTTTACACACTACTACACACGCTAACCTACTCGCATGACACATTATTGCATCTTGGTGTTGCTTTTCAAGAAAAGTGAGATCAACTTTAAAAAGTGAAATGAAGCTTGGACCCATCTGTTAGAAGTTGAGATACAAATAGCATACAACTAAGCTAGTTTAATTCTTTAGTATATTTTGGACAAATACATATATGTACGTATGCACATACATACATAGTATAAAATTTAAGAATAATTTAAATCCTTTAGTAGATGTATAAAAGTGGAATTGAACAAATATGTGTTTTAATTTTAACAATGATTTAAGCAATTAAGATAATTTATTTTATTAATTTTTAGATTTTTTTAATAATTTTTTATTACTTATTATGAATTTTTAAGGATAAAATTATATAAATTATTTATATTTTTTAATGTTAATTAAGTCATGCAAGTCAACTCCTGACCCCTTAGGTTGTCCCCTAACTCCATGACCTCCTAACTCGACTAAGTTGATGGCTGAGTCGAGTCTGATAACATTGATTTATAGTGACATTATTTATTAAATATTAATCATACATGTTATACCTAGATAAGACTCTCAACTATCATTTTTTTAATATAGGCTAAATCTTCAGTTGCAAAATGTAAAGGTTCTACCATAAACATTAAGACATTCTTGAGGAACTTTATAGAGAAGATCAATAACTGGTCAGGAAGCATTTACTCCTTCCCAAATACTTGAGTGTATGATGAGGGAGAATCTAATAATTGTTCTAAATGATATTATGAATTATAGCATTGTGAATGATCATGGTGGATTGATATTCTTTCAAGACTTTGAAGGTTCTCCACCACCTTTAAATCCTTACAGTACACATTATAGTCAGTCCATTCTATCTGCTAATAATGATGAATCTACTCTGCTTGTTGTAAATGCTCAAAATAGTCAATCTACAAGGACATCAACATTAAGGGGGACAAAGCGCAAGGCACCCATCATATATGTCATTGATGCACAAATGGAAAAATTTAATAGTAGTTTTCAATTAGTTGTTGATGCAATTAATTTTGGTAACATGTTGACTGAAAAATTAACAAATTTTGTAGAAAGACAAGTTACCATTGTATAGAAACAAGTAGTGATTCTCAACATAACATATTGTCCTTAGAGAAGAGAAATGACATTATGCATGGGACATATCTGGGAGTGCTAGGTTTCAATTTACTTGATAAGAGGATATGCACTAACTTGTTATAATTTCTTGTGCAACAACTCTGATGAACCTTGTAAATTATTTGGAATGCCTCCTCAATTACATTTGCTTTTTTCTGCATAAAGTGAGGAATGATAAATAATTTGGAGAGCATATGCACAAGAACCTTAAGTTGATTGATAAGTCATTTATTATTTTGCATATTTGATAGTTACTTGAATGTTAAATTAATATTTTTGTGGTGAACTCATTTATATTTATATTTATATTTACTCAGTATGTGAACAAATGTATAACTGATACAATTTTAAACTTGTGCTTTTTATTTACAAGTCTACACCTCTGCATATTCCTACATATATGTGGCCTTTGTAGCTAAACTAGATAATTTTAGAACAACCCCACACTTCTGTGTATATTCACATATAGTTGTGGCCTTTGCAGTTGAACTAGACAACTCCAAGATGCATCCCACACTTGTGTGCATATTAACATATAGTTATGGCCTTTTTGGTTGAACTACATAGCTCTAGATGCATGCATCCTCACTTGTGTTCGTATTCCCACCTTGTATGCAGTAGTTTTCTTGAAAAATCAAGTTAAACTTGATTTATTTGTGGTGTTCATATATTATGTATTGGAAAATAATTACTTTGTAAAATTATTTTGTATTTATTAAAAACATTACCTACTATTTCAAGACTTTGAAATATAAAATTATATATTGTAGAACTCAATTATAAGTTTCTTTTTCTTGATATGAATTTTTTTACAATATTTTTGTATTGTTAAAAAATTATAACATATAGTGATATTTATAAAAAAAGAGAAATTATTTTGTTCATAAAATTTAAGTAATAAATGTATGAGGAATTTTGTAATTGTAATAATTTTATAAAATTGTTTCAAGAAAATAATAACCAAATGACTTTTTTAGTTTTTAAATACTAAAATACTGAAAACCGTTTCATAAAACTACTAATACTTAATGCTTGTTTGGCAATAGTTTTATAAAACTGTTTTCAGTATTTTAGTATTTAAAAACTTAAAAACTCATTTGGTAGTGTTTTCTAAAAAAAGTTTTCGAAAACAGTTTTGGTTTTTTAGTTTTTAAAAACTAAAAAACAGGAACAACTAAAAGTAATTTTACTTTTCAGTTTTCTATTTTTGTTTTGAAAACTCAAAATACAATCAAAATATTTTATTTTTTGCTTTTCATTAATGAAATTTTAATAAATATAAACAAGTTTATCCATTTTTACATCTTCAAAACAATTTTCAAATAAAACTTACCAAACAAACTTTTTTTTGTTCCCAAAAATAGTTTTTGAAAACTATTCATGAAAATTTTTTTCAAAAACTAAAAAAAAAAGGGAACCAATCAAGCCCTTAATGTTTTTTTCAGTTTTTAGTCCAAAAATTATTTTAGAATTTTAATAAATGTTGGCATTTTCTTTTAATACCCCCCATTTGCTATTTGCACCACCTAGGGTTTATACTTTTTACAAATTCCTAGTGTACCCTTACCAAATTTTTAAACCTTTAAATTTACATTTTTTACCATATTTTTGTCCATGATCTTGGTCAACTGCTCCTTTTGTGTGTCAAACATTAATTGTCACTTGTGCCCTAATCTATATCCCTGATCATTCTTGCAAGTCTTTGACATATTGTTTGTTGATGATTTAAGCATTATTTAGAAAGAAAAAGAATCAGGTTCATGTATGAATTTCTTGATTTAAGGTTTAGGGTTTAGAGTTTTTGGACTTTTTGGTTGATTAGGATTGCTTTAAAGTGTTTTTCAAGTCTTTTTCGCGCGTCATGCCTGTATTTGTTTCATAGTGTTCCGTATCAACGCATCCGGAATTAACATAAAGTTATGATTTTGGACCATGTATTTCGGAATATGAATTAGTTACATTCCGGATCAATCAATCCGAAATACACTTACCAAGTCACATTTGCCTTTTGGATCAATTTATCCGGAATGCAATTGCCACAAAATGCTTTATGTAAATTTAAAAAATATAATTTTTTTTGTCTTGTAGGTGAGACATGACAAAGGAAGTTCCTACAAATGAAGATGAAGAAATATATATGTTCAAACAAGAAGAAAGTAAATAGAGATTGTCGAAGTCAATAACAATAAAGTGGATTGTTTTGAAGCATTTTAAATAATGGAGGTTATTATTTTTTGTAACATTTGAGATCATTAACAAAAATTATGACATAATTTTTTAATATTGTGTTATTATATATTTTTTAATGGAGTTTTTTGCTAGTAGGGATGAGTTACTCAAGTGGGTTTGAGAAATTGCCTACCAACATGGTTTTGTCATTGTGATACTAAGGTCAAATATAGCTAATGGGCAAAGAGGAAGGAAGATTGTTGTTGTATTGAGTTGTGAGAAGAGTGGTAAGTAAAAACAATATAAGGATAAATTGTTACAAAAAACAACTGGTGCTACAAAATGTGAGTCTCCCTTTAGACTAATAGGACAACCTTTGGCAAATGGTGAAGCATGGACACTAAAGTTAATTTGTGGGTCTCACAATCATGATTTAGTTGAAACATTGGTTGGTCATCCATTTTATTGTTATTAACTTCGACAATCTCCATGTTACTTTTTTCTTGTTTGAACATATATATTTTTTCATCTCCATTTGTAGGAACTTCCTTTTCCATGTCTCACCTACAATACAAAAAAAAGTTAAAATTTTTAAATTCACATAAAGTGTTATGTGGTAATTGCATTCCAGATCAACTGATTCAAAACACATTATCTGAGTTCCGAATCAACTGATCCGGAAGGCAAACACGACTTCGTAAGTTTATTCCAGATTGATTGATCCAGAATGTATTTCGGAATGTACCAAATACATTTTGGATCAATTGATCCGGAATGTATTTTGTACATTTCAGATCAATCGATCTGGAATGTAACTAATTCACATTACGAAAGATATGGTTCAGAAACATAAGTTTATGTTAATTCTAGATGCGTTTATATGGAATATTGCGAAATAGATACATGTATGATGCGCGAAAAAGACTTGAAAAACACTTTAAATCAATCCTAATCAACCAAAAACGCCGATAAACTCTAAACCCTAAACTCTAAACCTTGAATTAAGAAAGGCATACCTGAACTTGGTTTTTTTCTTTCTAAATAATGCTTAAATCATCAAAGAACATTACGCCAAAGACTTACAAGAATGATAAGAGATATAGAATAAGACACAACGTGACAATTAAAGTTTGATACACAAGAGGAGTAGTTGACCAAGATCATAGACAACAATATGGTAGAAAAAGATAAATTTAAAGGTTTAAAAATTTGATAAAGGTACATTAGGAATTTGTAAAAAATTATAAACCATAGAGGTGCAATTAGAAAAGGGGGTATTAAAATAAAATGACATAAACGTTTTACCTAGTAATTTTTGGCAGCCTTAACCATCAAAATTATTTTATATTTATAGTTAACTGCGGCGTTATTACTTGATGAAAAATTTCACTGAATTGATTAAAAAATTAATGAAAGTAAATGTTTTATACCAAGATTATTAAAAAAAATATTATATTGTCCTAAAAACAAAAAAATAGCATTTAAAAAATTTAACTTAAAAAATATAAACTATAAAATAAATACAAAGAGTTTTAAAAAAATTAAAATAATGAAAAAATATACACAAATTAAAAATAAAACACATAATAAAATATAAATTAACTAAAAAAATTTAATTTAAAATTCATATTTAAAAAATATACATAAAAAAATAAATTTAAAAAATTGACTAAATTTTTTACAGATTTGTTTCTTAAAATTTATTTAAATTTTTTTAATTTATTTTGTTGTACGTACATTTTTATAAAGTATGATTTTAAAATTTTTTAAAGTTTTTTTGTATTTCATTTTGTTTTTTGATGTATTTATTTTTATGTTGTGTATTTTTTTATTATTTAAATTGTTTTAAATAGTTTGTAATTTATTTTTCAGTTTAAAGTTTTTAAATTAAGATATTTAAATCTAATATTTCAAATTATTTTTGAATTAGTTTGGTAAAAAGTTTAAAAAATTTAACTTAACAAATATAAACTAAAAAATAAATTACAAAGTGTTTAAAAATATTAAAACAACGAAAAAAGATACACAACATAAAAATAAAACGCATAATAAAATATAAATTAAGTAAAAAAATTTAATTTTAAAATTCATGATTTAAAACAATATACATAAATAAAAACAAATTTTTAAAATTGACTAAAAAAATAAATCTAAAAAAATCCGTATAAAAAATCGGTCCCATAACCAATTTCTTATAGTCTTTTTACATAAAAAAAATAAAACAAGTTGAGAGATGAGTTTTCCAAAAACTAATTTTTCAACATGAATAGTAAAAAAAATCATTTAGATAAATGACATGGAGATTAGGTCATTTGAGTAATTTTTTTTTTGGTATATAAAGATAAAAAGTCGCAAAATCCACAAAAAAACAACTTTTATTGAGCTAAACAACTCTCTACCAAAAGATAACTTTTTTCTTATCTTAGCTAACTTTTTTGTGGACTTCACACTCTTAGATCATTCTGAAGATGTAGATCACATTTTGTTTTAAAACACTTTTCATAGATATCAAAATATTTGTTCTTGTATATTACGTTAAGGAGAGACATTAAAAAATAATTTTTTTTTTAATATTGGCCTTATCTTAGTTGTTTTTTGTATAACAACAAAATCTTTACTTGAAAATCAACTTCTTTTTTATGAAAGGTTAATCTTATTAAGATCAAATCTTTACTTTAAAGATTAATGTTGGAGATCCTCCTGAAGATGATCTTAAATCTTAAGAGAGTGACTAATGTGAAAATAATTACAATATTTAATAATATTTTAAATAATTTTAACTATAAACATAATTATTATAAGTTTTTTTGTTTATTTTAATTTCTATACATTTGTCTTTTCAATTTTGATTTGTAACTTTTTTTATTTTTGTAATTTGTATTTTTCCAATTGTCGTCCTTACAAGCACAAACTTATAGAGTAAAAAAAATTCAAATCTTAGAAGAGATTAAAATTAGAAAAATTAGAAAAATACACATTCGGAAGAATTAAAACAAGAATAAAATATTATAATTAAAAAATACAAACTTACAGTAATCAACCATAAACCAGAAATTTATAAGAAAAAATTAAAAAATTACAAACTTACATAAACTAAATTTATATTTAACTCTTTAAATTAGTTGATGTTCTTTTCCACCTTCTCTCAGCATGATAAGAAAAAGCTAATGAATTGTCAATTAAATTTTTTTGCACAATGGTCTTATAAGTTGTAACCACTTCATGTTTTTATCATAAGTTTGCTAACTTAAATGATAAATAATTTAATTAAAAGTGGCTGATGTTATAAAGTTAATGTTACCTTCAATACTTCTACCAACCCCTTCTAAAACATAGCAGTTTCATTTATTTATTTATTTGTGTATTATTTGATGTAAATGGTTCTTTTCATTTTTTGAAGTTAGACCTAGAAACAAGACCTTTGAAGTCAACCATTCCCAAAAAAATAAACTTTCCTAATTTCCTTCACAAATCTTGGATAAAAAACTTTATCAACACGAAATTAGGAGACTCTTAATTTTTCAAGTCTTCTCTGCGCTTTCTGTGTCTCTTGCCTCGCAGTTTACAGGTACCTTCTTCTTTTGAACAGAAACACTTTGATAAAAAGCTCTCTATAGAGATTAAGATGTAGACCAAGTTCAATTCTCCTTTTGAAAAAGAAAAAAGGTTTGAACTTTGAAGCCATGGATGACCAAGTAGATTGGTCTGAACTTCCCATAGAGCTATGGCCAAAGATCGGAAAATCCCTTGAGAACCACATGGATGTTGTAAGGTTTCGCAGTGTGTGTGAGTCATGTCGATCTTCCATTCCTCCTTCTCTTCCAAACTCTCCTTCTTTCTCCATGCAAATTCCCAACCTCACCTATTCAAACCCATCTATAGAAACTTTTCTCAACCAAGCCACAGTCTATGTTATTCAACCAACCCGTGGAACCTCAAAGTTAGACCCTTTGGCACCCTCTTCAAAAGGGTGGTTGATCAAGGTGGAGGAATCCAAGAATCACCCCTTAACTTTGCTGAGTCCAATATCTGATCGCAAAATCTTGTACCCTCATGGCACCAATAACTCTCCCATGTTGTGGAACTTGTTGGACTATCGGGTCATTGAGTTATGCAAATCGTATACCATTCACAGCACGAGTCGTTTTTCTGCCACAGCAAGCAAAGTTGTGTTCTTTCCCAATTCCCCTTGGATTGGTGTTGAGGAATCTGTGGCTTGTTGCATCTTTTCTGAGGGTAAGTTGGGGTTCATGAAATATGGTGATGAGAAATGGACCCTTGTTGATGACAAGAACTTCTTCTATGATGATGTTATTGTGTTCAAGGGTCAGTTCTATGTCACTGACAAGTGGGGTACCATTTCATGGGTTGATACCTCTTCTTTGAAGTTGGTTCAGTTTTCCCCTCCCTTGTGTGGTTTTGGGAACAAGAAGCATTTGGTTGAGTCATGTGGGAGTCTCTATGTTGTTGATAGGTACTACGAAAGTGAACCCCCCAGAAGAAGGAACTATGTTGGACGCCCAGATCGTGATGCTGCTGTGGAATGTTTCAAGGTTTATAAGTTGGATGAAGAGTGGGGAACTTGGGTTGATGTGAAACACTTGGGGGGTAGAGCTTTTATTTTGGGTAATAGTTGTAGCTTCTCTGTTTCTACTAAAGAGTTAACGGGGTATCAAGGGAATTGTATCTATTTCACAGATATCTTTGATGTTCGTGTTTACGACTTAGATGATCATAGCATTGTGCCCATTGATTTTGATCCATGCATTGATAAGTCCATGTGTTCTCACTCACCTTGGGTGAGAATTGGAGGACAAAACCCAGTCAATTATTGATCATGAGTTTAAAGGTACACTTCAATTTCTCTTTCTATATATATGGATGTATTCTTACATTTTTATTAATGTCCTGTCCACGTACATAACTGTCTTTTAAACTTTGTGATGTTTACTGAACTTTCCATTCATGTCTTCAAAAGATGGTTGATTTACATGCAGTGTGTGCATTCAAATTCAAAACTCGGTTATTTGTATTGTTTGAGCAGTAACAATAATGTGTTCATTCAATCAAAGCATAGAAAAGTATTTGCTTATGGCAATTGGATATTGTACTGGTCCAATACTTGCCTTTGTACCTGTGAATACTTGTTTTAGTGGTGATAGGTGAATACCTAAAAACTCTAAACACCTTATTAACTATCATTAATCTGTGTCTCTCGATTTATCACCTGTTTTGATCACTTTGATGATATAAAGAGATACTTGTTTTGATTAACAGATACTTGTTTGGATCACTTTAGTGATGCGCCTTGTTGCCTTGATGATTGAAAGCTTTTGTGCAGACCTCTCTTCCAGTAGGGTGCAAAGTGCAGACACAGTACTAATTGGCATCCAAGTCAGCAGATTGTTGATTTTGATTTGAAAAAGAATAGAAAATCATTTTGTTGAGTAATTATTCACTCATTTCCTGAATGTACCCTTGTGCCAAGTTGGTTTAGATGTAAATATTGAAAAAATGTTTTGTTCTCCCTGATAATTTGCATTTGTGTTATGACAAGAATCGTTAATTAATTGTGCTATTTATTGTACTGTACCTCCTATAGATGATGAGGGCTTGTGTAAATAAATTTGTCTACATGTTCTGATGAGTCTGCTTGTCTTCCTTCACTCTTGTCTTGTGTACAGTGTGAAGTTTTGGTTTGAATGGATCAAAACAATGAAATCAATCTATGAATGGAGTTGAATGACCCCACTCTACAGTGAGTGGAGTAGCCAAGTCATTGTAAAAACATAAGATATGTAAAAAAAAAAAAAAGCCAACCTATTTTAAAATAGGTGGGCACTGGTGAGAGTCTATAACCAAAGTTTGTCAAGGTTTGTGTACTCAAGTTTACTTCTCCAAGAAATCCAATGAAACCAACCCACCTGAGACTCCTTCATCATGATGTCTCCACTTCAGGAATTTTTTCCTGTAGAATCATATTAAACACGTTACATTTGTTTCTAAAATTTCAAGCCTTAAATAATTGAAAAAGTAGATCCACACCCCATTGCTGTCTATTCTAAAGTCTTGAATTTAGTATTGTGAGAGGACACGTGGATTCTTTTTGCTGGTTTGGTTTTACCATTGATTTTGGAAATTTTATGTTTATTTTTATGTTGGAAAATATAGAATTTATTCTGGGTCTGTAATTAATTTTTTTAATATTTTATTCTTTTAAAATTATGGAACTGTTTTCAATTTTTTGGTTTAAAAAAAGATTTGGATAATAAAATAATAATAATTATAATTAATCAAATCAAATATCACTTTCTGTTAATATTATCTCGTTAGGATCTGTTAACTAGAAACATCGATCCATAACTAAAATTTAAAATACAACAAAAATACAATTCTGTGATTAAAAATAAGGAGTAAAAAAATGAAAAAATAGAGAAACCTAAAATGTAATTAATTCTATTTAAGAATTAATTTTAACTAAAATTAATTTTATTAATATTTATATAAACACACAGTATGATTGATCATACTAGTTATATGAGATAAAACTACTATGTTCTTACAACCAAATTAATTTAGCTTTTAATTTTTATAATTATCTTTCAATTTTAGTGTTTAAAATTAGTATCACCAGTTAATTAAATCTTAATATTACAAAATTAATTAATTTATTACCTAAATTTTACAATTGTTATTGATTTAGTCTCATTTGATATATATATATATATATATAACTTGGATAGTTTCCTTGCGTTTAATACCAAATTGACTATATAAAATAATAAGGGCTAAATTGACATGTGCATACTAAAGTGGGACAAAACTGATAGATGTCATCGAAGTCAAGAATTAAATTGAAATATCTTTAGTCCTTACTGTTGGATATTAAAATGATAGATAATACTTATTATTGTAACTTTTTATGATAATATAATATTTACTATTGTAAATAATTACAATAATAAGTATTATAGTATTAGCAATGAATTTAGATTATGTCTGGATTCACAATAAAATAAAATAAAATGGATTAATGAGTTGATCTAATTATGTTTGCGGTGAGCAACATTATAAATCTTTTTTCACTTATCATGTGATCAACTATTACGAACTCTTTGGGTTTGTGATTTTTTTTATTTATTTATCACACAAAAGATACTATGAACATTTTTTTTTATAAATTAACAGATTTTGTTGATGTTATAAAGATAACAAATAAGCACTACAAATGTCCTCTCGCAGGATAACAAAATAATGTAAATACAACGTCAAAAAGAAAAAAGCATTAGACATAAATAGTTGGATTAATCACCCACCCATTCTAAGAAGAAGTACGATGTTAACTTTATCGTAAAATACCATTCCCACGTATTCTGAGTTAACTTTTGTATGCATTCAATCATACCCAAACATCAAACTAAAAATTGTACCTTTTGAAAAATTCCTTCATCCTAACAAAAATCATAAATGACATTGACTAAAGGTCCTCCATAGATATTAACAGCTTATAGGCATAAGACACTCTATATGTAAATGAACCTTGGGTGGTGGTGGCAGTATATTTGCTGAGTTGTCAATATTGTGACTATAAATTAATCTAACTTTCTTATCCTCTTTTCCATGCACAGAAATAAAACAATTATATCGGTAGAAAAATGTGACTTTTATTAATATTACAATTTCTCATGACAAAAGTGTAAGCAAAAATATTCTTTCATAATCTACAATAAATATTTTCTGTTTATATTCTGCATTATGGCACAAGATGACGTGTATGTATAGTAGACGCAATTGAGAGTTATTCGTGGATATGTTGGTGATAGTTTTAGATTCCACTCATACTGCACGACAAATTCAGTTTTCAACGGAGAAAAACGTTCAATTGGTTTCTGATAGTGACCTGAGTGAACTAGAAGGCTAAAAACTTGATCCAAATAAAGAGTTATCTCTTATTAAAGTCTAAGCAACTGATTCTTGTACAGTATCCATAGCTTGACTTTCTCGGCTTTAATTTATTTGCTTGTGTAAATAGACGAAAATGAAGGGGCATATCCTATCAAACATGAAGGTACAAGGACTAAAATGACATTTTAAGCTGATGGAACAAGGCAAGGACGAAAAGTATTTGCTATTGTTTTTCACGAATGGACAAGGTACTCAATGATATAAAAAATAATGGCGACAGTATAATGGAAAAAAGAAGTCCGAGAAAATGATGCATACACTCACTGTTCAATATGATTATGTGGTAGCAACTATTGGAGAGATTAAATTAAAGATCATAGCTTAAATGACGTGAAATATATCTTAGCTGAATATTGTTAAAGGCTAATCTTAAAACCAAGATTATAGCTTAATTGACGTGAAATATATCTTGCCTGAATATTCTTAAAGGCTAATCTTAAACCAAGATTTCAACTATTAGAAAAAGAAGAATTGATATTCAAATACAGATTTTGTTTTCCTATCAGAAGTGATTAATTAGTTCACTGTTAAAAAAATAATTTTTTATTGTCTCTGTTTTCAAAAAAATATTCTAAGTAATATTGTAAAATCTATCAAAAGTGTTTTAAGATTATAAAATATAATTTTTTATTTAAGTAAAAAATAAAATAGATATTTAGGATAATGTGACATTACGAAATTTAAAAAAAAGTAAATTAAGATAAAAAAGCTTATCTTTTACTGGAGATGCTAAGGAGCCTCTGTTCATTTTAACTCTACTAACTCTGTTCATTTTAACTCTACTAAATGTGCAACACTCCTGTAAGGGAAATACCGAGCTTCTCATTTATCACAGTAAGTTAGCAAAACCGCATATCAACAGTTTAACGAGGAAGAGTACTGTGGGGGATAGTAAAATGGTCATGGGAAGATAACATCCCATCAAACACCAAAGGCAAATGAAACATCATAACTACACAGTTTTAAAGAATAAAGATTTTATACAACAGTGTTTCAAAAGGGAAAATGAGGCAGAAGATTTACTTAAAAAGGGGATCAAAAGGAAAATAGAGATTCAAATCTTCAATTACAAAGAACATATACATTTGCATTAGGATTCTGAAGAACTAATATGTTTCAACATAGCCTTGGCAGATTCATTAGCAAAGTATTTCTGCTTAAGCATCACATATGGGTACCCAACAAATGACAAAATGTGGGCCGGCTTTGAGAAAGAAAGCACTTCATACCAAACTTGATTGTTCTCATCAATCTCAATTGAAAAGCGCTCTTCCCCTGCCTGTTGCAAAAAAGATAAAAAATTTAAAAATGATCAGGGCTTGTCCGGTTTTTAGTAACTTTGATTACTAAAAGGTTCGCATACAAGGTACTAATCAAGCCATCAAGGTAAGAGAAACTCATCGAAACCATTTCCACAAAGATTAATGTATTAAAACTATTTGGTTTCCCCATATTTGTGTAGTTTAGCGCACACAATTGCCACATAGAAATAGAAGTACATCAATATACAATATAATCACGCATAAGACAAACTTATTGACGACAAAAAATTGTCATAAAGTCAGGAATAGGACGGAGTTAGCTTTGCTTTGTCTCACAAAATACAACTATTAAAAATAAGTATACAGAAGACTGAAAAAAGAAGCATGCTACATGCTCGTGGCACCAAAATTGTAGGTTTATAAATTATACTAGAACTCAAGTTCTCCCAATTTGTCATTCTGAATTTCTGAGAATGAATAGAAAGCAACTCTTACAGAAGCTAAGAGTATCCCGAGCATGTTGACATGATAAAAACAGTAATTGTTTATGATATTGTTCAGTTAAACTTGAAGATTACAAAGAAGTTTGTTGACAGTATTAAAAAGATTTTCCTTTTATAATACATCAAAATTCAATTCTTTTATACATCATCACACAAAAATAAGAGGGACATGGCAGCAGGGAGTGAAGATAACGAAAGTGTTACTTGTATGTGTAAACTGTGAAGTGCCCTTTATATATCACTGTGCAATTGCAAAGCGTATATAAGCATATATAAACTCCCAAACAGGGAACTTAAATTGTCTTCTACAAGAATATAAATTTAAAGAAAAGCACCGACTTAAAAAAAAGAAGCTTAAATCACAAAATACCTTCAAATATTCAACTACAGACTCAAACTAAAAAAAAAAGGAAGACGAAAAGAAAAACAGCAAGATGGGAGAAAAGGCAGTTACCAGCAAGTGACCATGAAGAGTTCCACTTCCAAAACCAAAGGAAGCTGAGCGTTTTTTGGCAGTACCAGTTTCATTCACATACACAACCTGAAGTGGCATCATGAGCCATGGGAAGAACTCCTTGACGCACACACAGAACTTCACTCCTTGTTGAACCGGTGTTTTCGGATCAACAAATGCCCAATTCAATCCAAAATGCCTACAAGCAATTCCCCACAATAAATCTGTTTAAATACACACAGAAATAACCCATCTTAAAGAAGCAGCAAACCTCTCTAAAGTGAGAAAATTGAGCTGCACCCACTTAAAATTTAGCAGAATAAAACCATAATTCGCTCATACTTTCTTATTTTACATATGAACATACCTCCAACTCTTGAGGGCAGTCTTTCCCTTTTCAAAAGTCTCAATACCAGAACCAAGAAGAACTCGCGCCTCATTTAGTAAAAACCCATCTTTGGAGAGACCCTCCTCTGCTTTAAGGGAAGATAGTGATTTAGAAGTAGCTCCTTTATATTTATCATCATAGTTGAAAGTACCAGACCTGGTATCACAGGAAGAAGGAATAAGCCACAGAAAATAATTCACTTGAAACGGAAGTTACAATTACCCAACAAAGAAGTTAAATTGTGTGTTATTTACTTGTTGATGCAAGCCTTTTGGTCTTGGGAAGAGGGGCGTCCCCAGCTCAAGAAAAACATCTCTCTTAGGCATTTTCACAAACATGTCGTGGGATAACAACAACGTAAAGCAAAACAACGTTAGAGATTGTAGAATTTATTTTTGCATATGGGAAATGATAATTATGCAATGATTTAGAGATTGTAAATACCAGGTGTTGGTTGTGTGCACGATTTTATGTATCCGTACTCTGTAGCCAGCAACTGCGTGTGTCGCTATGAGCAGGTATACGTGACCAACCAACTACCGTGGCATTCATCTTCCCAGTGTCAACCTTCATAAATTTTGGGTTAATTGTGGTTGGTAGAGATTCAAGATTAAATTTTCTTTTTTTTAATCTAAAAACTAAAGTATTAATTAATAAAATTAATATAAATTAAGGGTTATAATGGAATGAAAAAGTATAATAATTAAACATTATCTTTGTAAACCTGCAAAAGAAAGAATAGTTTTACTAAGTAATAAGATTTTAATTTTTAATTTTATAAAAGAGTTTTAATAGGTATACATTCACATTCAATCATAACATTTTATTTATGATAGATTTATATTTGTTGACTTTACTCATTACTATTATCACATAAATGAAATGTTATAATTGAATGTTACTGTAAAAATCTTTTACAAGATGATATATACCAATTAAACACATAAAAATATTCTTGAAAATAAATATTTATATGTATATATATTTTTTTCTTAAAATAAATATTCTTGAAAATAGTTATAATGTTTAAAAATTGTAAATTATAATTCTATTAAAAAATTATTTATCATTTAGTATTTAATAAAAGAGTAGTTTGATATTTTTACCATAATAAAAAATTTAATTTGAAAAGGTTGGATTCCTATTACTCCCATGAAAATATTTTTGTTAAAAAACATTACTGAAAATCATTATTGGAAAACATAGTCTTTTCACGTACTACCAAACGCTCTTTAAATGAAATTAATTAATATTTGAAGAATTTTTATTTTTCATTTATACATTTATTTATTTTATAAAAATAAATTATAATCTTAAAATATAATGTAATTTTTTTCTCAAGCCCCAAAAATATAATGTACTTTAACTAATGGATTAATTACCAAAAAATATTTTAACTAATAGATTAGTGCAAATTATGAAATGTAGTAGGAATTGATTTTTATTTTGGAAGAAGAGACTCGAAGTACTTGGTACTACCATACAATCATAATTTATGTGTGAATGAATTTTATCACTTTAGGAAAAAGTTATTATTATACTTAACTTAGAAAAGATAAATTTATTTTTATCAATTCAAACAAGATAGAAAAATATCAATAAATTTATTTTTGGTGCAAATTTTACATAGAAACTAATTATAATGAATTAGATCATGACTGCAATTAAAAACTATCAATTTGAATCGGATTTAATTTTGATTTTAGCTAGTCCTTAAAATTATGGTGTAAAAAGTTTAAAATACAACTCACGTAATGTGATATAATTAGAAGATACTCATGTCACTTAATCTTAGAACTCAGTCCTTTAATTAAATTCCAATACTTTAAAAGATTAGTTTCTAATTTTCTGATAGTAACATCCTAGGTTTTAAAAGGTATAAAATATATATAAATGAGATTAACCCCTTTTATGTTTTAACCATTTGGCAATTCGTTCTGTGAGTATTCATTTGAATTGAAACTAATTCTAGTTCAGCAATGATTTTGAAGAATTGCAGTTTCCGATTATAATCTATGCCAAGAGGCTGTCCTATGGTCTCATTGCAATAGTAATTGTTATTATAGAAACCTCCAAAATAATGGTATTGCATTTATAATCAGGACGCTGTAAGCAGAAATTTATAACATGGGCAAATTGAAACACAGAAAATGGTTTGTTGAAAGACAGAGAAGAGATGGAGAAGTTAATTTTGATCCTCACATTAAATTGTTAAAACCACTAGTACACGGGTCGTTACCTACCTATTTAGCCCGGACCTGCGAATGAAAGGGTTAAAATCACAACCAAATGACCACATTTTATACAATTAGTTCACAGCATATCATGTTTTCTCCACAGAGATGTAATTATGTTGATATAAGTGTTAAAGACAAGAGAAAGTGCAAGTATTTACCTATAGTCTTGTAGCACATTACAAAGACATGACCCGGACGAGAAAGTGAATTAGAGGTTTTCCATAATAATGTAATGACTATATCTTTATAGAGATGTTAGGACCAAGCTAGAGAAAAAAGTATATTTAGAGTTTGTTCATAGAAATATGACACATCCCACAAAAGTTTGAGAGATGTATTGGAAGAGAAAATATATCAACAATTTGTGTAAGATCTCATATAGAAGTGAGAGACATTCTTGAAGAGAACACATAAGAAATTTTTTCTATAACAATGTGAAATATCACATAAAGGTGTGATAGACATGTTGAAAGAGAAAGAGAGTAGTGCATCACACAACACGGGTATGACACAATTCACAAAGGTGTGGGAGACATGTAAGAAGGAAAATTGCATTAGGATTTTGTTTTGTGGAACACGCACTCAAAAAAATGTTAATAGTACATCTAAAAAATATAATTAAACATTATTTTTAAATAATTTTTTTCTATTTCAATTACTTAAAACTAATATTAATTAAACCTAAAAATAAAAAATAAAAAAATATTTGTAATATGTGAAGGAAAATATTCATACTCTATCATCTCTATTTAAACTTAATAATAATAACACCAAGAACTTGTTGAACACAGAATGTACTACACTAAATGTATATGCTGAAGGAATATATTATTGAATTCAAAGTCATGAGTTGGCTTTATAGTCATACAAATCAAGCAATAACTGCACCCACAATTTACAATGCTCATTGACGTGGGTGGTTAGATAAAATAATCTAAACTTTATCTACATATCCTTAAGAAATAGGACTACAACTAATCAATTATTTGACTAAATTGAAACAGAAAAATAACAACATAAAAGCAACAATTATATCTCTTAACAGCCAACATTCTATGCTATAGCATTTAGTTTAGGTTTGAAGCTTCAATCATGCCTAGCATACTACAAAGCCTTAAGAATTGCTCCAATTTGAGAGGCTTGGTCTTTATGTTTGCAACTTGAATCTGTGATTTACAGTCAATATGTTTGCTTTTCCCAAGAAACATTGGATTCTTGGATAATTGTATGGTTGAGTTGTCATCACACAGAATCAAAGTGCTCTTTTGCTCTTTAAGGCCAAGCTTCTCCAACACCTTTTTAATCCAAATACATTGACAAGCACAATATGCAGATGCTATGTACTCAACCTTGATAGTAGACAATGTTACTACAGACTGTTTCTTTGAGGAGCAAGAAACTACTCCGGAACCCAGTAAAAATACAAAGCTGAAAGTGCTTCTTGGATCATCTAAATCTCTAGCAAAGTTGTTGTCAGAGTATGCCACAATATTTGTACTTCTACCTTTCTTGTAAAAAATGCCCAGTTCAGTTGTTCCTTTCAAGTACCTTAATATACGTTTTGCTACAAGTCAATGAGACTTAGTAGGACAAGACATGAATCTACTAATTAAAATTACTCCATACATTAGATCAGGATGAGTTGCAGTCAGATACATAAGGCTGCCAACTACTTGCTTGAACATGGTTGAATCAACTTTGGTTCCTGCATGATCTTTTGATAGTTTTGTGCCTAAAACAATAGGATTTTTCACTGCATTACTATTCTCCATGTCAAACCTTGTTAGAACCTCACGAGCATATTTTCTTTGACATATACAAATTTGATTTGAACTCTACATAACTTCTACTCCAAGAAAATACCTCATCCTTCCTAAATCAGACATATCAAACTCCGACATCATTGAACTTTTAAACTCATCACACATGCTCCAATCATTTCCAGTATATATCAAGTCATCAACATAAAGACTTACAATTACAATTTTACCACCCTCCTTTGACTTTATGTTCACAAAAACACCTTTCACAGCCTTTACAAACAAAATAAGCCTATATCTTGTTGTACCATGCTCTTGGTCTTATTTAAGGCCATACAGTGCCTTTCTTAATTTGTAAACTCTGCCTTCTTCACTCTTTTTCACAAAACTGATAGGCTGCTGTACATAAACATCTTTTTTGAGTTCACCGTGAAGAAAAACACTCTTCACGTCTAATTGAAAAACATTCGAACTATATTGAGCTGCCATAGCAAGTATAACACGAATGATATCAAGTCTAGTAACCGGGGCAAACACCTTTGTGTAATAAACTCCATATTGTTGAACATATCCTTTCTTCACTAATCTTGCTTTGAATTTGTCTATTTCTCCATTCTCGTTAAGTTTGGTCTTGAAAATCAACTTAACTCCAATGGGCTTCACTCTAGTAAGTAAGTCAGTCAACTCTCAAGTCTTTTTTTTTCTATTGACTCCATCTCTTTCATCATTGCATCCCTCCGTTTCTTGCTCTTAGCAACCTCCTCAAATGAAAATGGATCATCCTTGGTTACCATCATCATTGCATTCAAACCATCTTCATCTAACAAGCCTTCTCGACTTTCGTAATCAATCATCCAAATTGGTTCTCTTCTATTTCTTCTAACTCCCCCCTTCAACTGGGATCTCATGAACATTATTATGTTGTTCATTAGGATGAGCACAAGTACCCATAAAGTCAACAACACCATTATTTTCTTCTTCTTCCCGCTTCTCAGTCTCAGTCTCACTCTCATATTCCTCATCTCCTCCCTAATCTGAAATATCATGCTTGCATTCTTCTTCAATCTTTTCCCAATTCCAACTATTTTATTCTTCAAACACTACATCTTTGCTAATAATGGCTTTCTTGTAGATCGGATAAAAAAAGCGATAGGCCTTTGATTCATCCCTCACTCCTAGCAGGACACATTTTATGTTTTTGTCATCTAATTTGATTCTTTTTTGATCCGGTATATGAACATAAGCTATCCAAAGACTCAAAAATATTCCACTGTGGGTTTCACTCTGCTCCATGCTTCTTCAGGAGTTTTATTTTGCACAACTACTGTAGGAGACTTGTTGAGAATATGCACACACCATCTTGCAGCTTCAGGTTAAAGTACCTTGGGAACTTGTTTCTCAACCAACATAGACCACACCATATTCATTATCGTTCTGTTTTTCCTCTTAGTGACTCTGTTTTGTTGAGGAGTACAAGTTGCAGTCAACTGTCTACCTGTGCCTTGAGTCCTGTAAAATTCTCCAAAACTCATTTGTGGTGAATTCACCACCTCTATCTGTCCTTAAATAGGTAATACATGAACCTTTTTTTTCAACATAGACTTCAAAACTTTTAAACATCGAAAATGCTTTTGACTTTTCATTTAAGAAGTAAATCCAAGTTTTACAAGAAAAGTCATCAATAAAACTGAAGATATATCTCTTGTTACTGTTTGAAGTTGGTTTGATAGACCCATATATGTATGTGTGTACAAGTTGAAGCTTGTTTAATGCTCTCCACAAACTTTTTTTTGGCATAGAACTTCGATGTTGCTTTCCTACTAAGCAATATGTACATAGATCCTTTAGGTTCATGATAGAGGGCAACCTGTTTACCATCTTCTTAGAAGAAAGTTCCCTCAAGCCATTATAGCTTAAATGACTAAATCGATAATGCCAAAGATAAGATTCATTCTCTAACTCCATCTGAAAACATGTAGGATTTTTTGGTACCATAGTAGCTACCAAGAAAAACATCCTAGTTCCACTCATTTCAATCTTCATAATCTGCCCTCTTCTGGGATGATAAACTTTAACACTTCTCTTTATGAATCAAAATAGCTAGGCCTTTTTCTTGAAGTTGTCCTATGCTTAATAGATTGTTCTTGAGTTCAGGAACATAATAAACATTTGAAATTACGTGTGTACTCCATTAACATTCAAGCGAACATTTCCTTTCTCCATCATAGCCATTCTGGTATTATTACCAAGCTTTACAGTATGCTTAAATCTCTCATCCATCTCTAAAAACCACTCCCTGTTTCTACTCATATGGTTGCTACACCCTGAGTAACCATTCATCTTCCTTGCCTTGTTTGAGATCAACATAGGCCATTAGCAAGATCTCATTTTCTTCCTCCACTTCATCCTCCACCTCAGCATAGTTTACCTTTTTCTGCCAGTTAGGACATTTGTATTGAAAATGTCCAAACTTGTGACATTTAAAACATTTCAACTTTGTTTAAGAATTGTCTTCCTCTTCCCCTGCCTTTACCACCTTTGAAAAGGCCTCTTCCTCTCCCTCTTCTTCTTTTATCCTTATTAGTAATTTCTAGCACCTATTCTTCTTCTTTTCCATGGCAGTTCATTCTTTGCTCATGAATAAGAAGACTACTCTGCAACTCATCAATTGCCATGGTCTTTAAATTGTTGGATTCCTCAATCAAACACATGGCATAATTAAATTTAGAAACCATGGACCTCAAGATTGTCGCAGTGATGACAATCTCACGCATATTCTCACCATACTCTTTCATACTTGTAGCAATTTTTAAAGTACGGGCAAAATACGAATTAACCGTCTCTCCTTCCTTCATCTTCAGAACTTCAAAATCTCTGTGCAAGGCTTGTAATTTCTTCTTCATTAAATCCTAATGTTTTTGAATGTGTCATCGTTAAGGATTATGTCCAAAATTTCACGATTAATAGCTTGGTAAAGATAATTTTTATCTTTAAGTCCTTCAAATTTTTCTCCTTCATCAGTTTAAGTTTTTCCTTTGAAGATGATACTCCATATGCTACTACTAGGATCCCATTCCATTCTCTACAAGATTTCAATACTCTTTAAAAAGAAGGAAGTTTTTCATTAATTTTTCCCAATGATCATAATGACCATAAATTTCGAGATCGTGAGTTGCACATACTTACTGTCACTATTTTTTACCATTTTTTTCACTCTCTCTTTGAAAGAAATTTGTGGTTTGTTTCCACACACTCACAACTATTTCTCTCACACTCAGTTAGATTTAGGATCAAGCCCCTGTGAAGGAGTCCTGATACCTATTGTAGAACAAGAATGTATTGCACTAAGTGTATATGCTAAATGAATGTATTATTGAATTCAAAGTCACGGGTTGGCTTTATAGCCATACAAATAAAGCAATAACCACACCCATGATTTACATGCTCAACGACGTAAGTGGTTAGATAAAATGATCTAAACTTTATCTGTATATCTCTAAGAAATAGGACTATAACTAATCAACTATTTGATTGAATTGAAACATATTGAAAAAGAAAAATAACAACATAAAAGCAACAATTATATCTCCTAACAACCAACAAAACCAATCATAACCCAACGAAAACAAGGTTGTGTGAGTTGAGTTAACAATCGTTATTACAAGTAAAAGAAGAAATGAGACTTTTTTTATAGGTAGATTTGCATTATCCAAATTGTTTGATAGATGTAATCATTGGAGTCTTCCAATACTAGGTAAAATTTAGGAGTTTAATTAGTATGCACTAACAATGTAAAAAAAATATTACACTGACATTTAATCACATATTTTTATTTATATGATTTTTAAATATTAATTAATAAAATTAATAAACTTACTATAAATTAAGGATTGTAATCGAATGTAAAAGTAAAAAGTTTTATGCTAACAGTATACTAATTAAACTTGAAATTTAATCTATTTATGTATTCTATAGTCTTAAATATTTTAGCCTAGTAAATGCCAAGATTCTCCGTTACTATGAAAAGATGGGGAAAAAACACTGACTTTGTTGCACTAAGTCATAAGTCTCATCCTATTTTTGGGAAACATGATGAAATCTTTGTTGTGAGTGCAAATACACTCGTCTTGTCTGAGATATTGTTATTGTGGTGCCAGCTTGGTAAAATGTGTATGACGGTCGCTATGTAACATATAAATATAGAAAATTTTCAAAACCGGTGAAAAACAGTCCAAAAACGATTAAGTTGGTCCTGAAAATTGGTTTTTAATAAAAAATATTTTTACTTTTAAAATTTTATTTTTAATTTTAATATAAAAACAATGATAACTATAAATATATATTTATAATTATTACAAATAAGTATATATTATTATTTTTTTACAAAATATATAATTTTCTCATACAAATTAATTTATAAATTTTAACATTCAATTTTTTTATAACTTTATCTTATAATAATTTTTATGATTTTTATTTTAAATATAAATTTTTTATTGTTAATGACTATTTTTATATTTTATTTATTATTAAAATTTAAACTTAATTATTATAATATATTTGATTTACTTTTATGTGTACGTTGACTATAAAAATAATACTTTATTTTATTCTTTAAGTTATATAAATTATGATATTATGTTTACTTAATATTATTTTATCTATTATTTTATTATTATTAAATTCTTGACTAATTTTCAAACTTGTGCAATCCCATAAAAATAAAATTTCAAAAAGTAAATGTATTTTACTCTTAATTTTATTCTAAACTTTTCTTTTTTTATTGAATTATACAAATGCATTTTCAAATATACTATTATCTCCTTTGAGTATATCAGGGCAGGTTGATGATATAGAAGCTGCAATAGAACTCATTTTTTAATTGAATAATTGTTTTAGGGATTCCTTGTATTTGTGCTTATTATGTTTTGTTTTACAAGCAAACTTTAATATAAACCATATCACAACAGGAATTCTAATTTAAATACATAATTCTCACAAAGTCAAATTAAAAGGAAAATAAATAAATATCAAGACAGGAAGTTATCAGATCTATAAATAAGTCAAAAAAAATAAAAAATAAAAAGAACATTGAAAGTTTCCTATTTAGCTTTAAATCTGGTCAAAGATCTAGTCAAAAGAACTACATTGAAGGACGATTTTGTTACAGATAATCCAAAGAGACTAATAGGTTGTTCGATGGTTTTATTGTAGTTAGGAATTGTAAAGAAAATACTATAGGTCCCACACTTCATTATTGTACTTTATCATTCCATTTCACCCAAATTATGAAACATCACCTTAACATTTTCCCTCTGACAAAAGAATTTAGAATTGACTTTACACTTAATCCACTTAAAATAACTTTTTTTTACACTAGATTTTACTATAAATTTATTTCTATAATAAAAATATTTCAATATAAATTACATTATCAAAAAATTAATTCTAATTATAATTAATGATTTAAAATCAATTTTATTTAATATCAATTTTAACAACACTTATCCAAACACATCATAATAAGATATGTTATTAGGTAAGATCTCAAAAAGATCCATCATCCATAGACTGCAAATCCAGTTTGACATAAACAGGTGACGATCATCTTTTCTACCAAGAGAAGCACCACACAAAATATACCCCCATACTTGCGTTGGAAGCCTATCCAAAAATCACTTGTGTTTATTCTTATTATCTTAATATGTAAATCACTTGTGTTTATTCTTATTATCTTAATCTTAATAGCTTAATATGTAAATATCACCTGCATCCACATTAATCCAAAACATAAACTTAATATAGTGATTATGTTATTCGGTAAAGTCTCAAAAAAACCAAAACATGCTATTATTACATTATTAAATACAAATTGAGGTTTACCACTGACTAATAACAACAGTCAAGTTCAGAACCCTATATATATATATTTTTACCAGAAACAAATATAACATGCTGAAGCAGAACCATTGATAATACTATACCAGTTACAAATATAACATGAAGAGACAGAACCGTACATACCAACGTATAGCATATTCATTAGGATCTCTATATAACAAAATATATCATTCTTATATGTATTGTATATAAATAAAAATTAATTATCAAGAATAGATTCATAATTGGTGGCTAAAGAGGGTTCAAGATTGTGACTTTTTGAATTTTAATGCATGAAAACGGGCAGCAAGATCATCATAATCTGGTAATTTGGGATGAACACGAATGCGGTTATCTTGTTTAGCCAGAGATGGTACTGGTGGTGGAGGCCGATTAGGGGGCATTGTAACAGGAGGTTCTTCTGCTTCAATTTCTTCATGACAATCTAATTCATCAAACTTAGTATTTGAATGTGCAGAAGTTGGATGGTAGCTGTGCCTTCTAAAATCGTTTCCACCATATTGGTTAGGCATTGTCACAGGAGGTTCTTCTGCTTCAATTTGTTCATCACGATCTGATTCATCAAACTTAATATTTGAATGTGCAGAAGTTGGATGGTAGCTGTGCCTCCTATAATCGTTTCTACCATATTGGTTAGGCAATATATCCTCACTGTTCACATGATCAGATTTAGGTAACCTCTGTGACCTGTATATTTTCTCCTCAGTGGTAGATTTAGGAGTCATGTTCTGGGTACAATTTGCAGGATTGTTTGACTGGAAGGTCCCAGAGTTGACTCCTGAGTCCTTCATAGCCATATAAGCAGCAACTTCAGCAGCAGCAATTGCTTTCTTAGCTGCTTCAGCTGCTTCAGCTGCCGCTTCAGCAGAAGACATAGAATATTCATAACGGACGGCATCAGTTTTTCCACCATATGATAATCTGATGAATCACCAAAAAATTATGGTAGAGAAATAAGATGACAATATAATGCACACATCAAAGAGGGTAGAATCTATAAATAAAAGAATCACCTAGTAGCTGGCTTATTTGATTCCACTGACACATTTGTAGAAGGTTTTAACGGTAGGCTGCTAGCGCTAGCAAAGGCACGTGGCCCTTCCTGACACGAGAGAGAGCCAAATCATCAATGGAAATTTGGGACAAAGCAGAAGAAAGCAGTGGGGATCAAGATGCAAAACGTACTATTAGCTCTTCCGGAGGCTTCAGAAGTTCTTGCTCAGATTCTGTAGTATCCCAATCAATTTGATGTTCCTTAGCTATTTCCTCCAACACTTTCAATTTTACTTCACCAGGAGGTGTTCGTACCGAGAGTTTTTCGATCAACTAAAATTCATGGCCATTCACAACACTAGAATGAATACTTTTAAGGGTTAATATAAATAGAAAAAAATTTTACACCGATATTCAATTACAATCCTTCATATATGGTAAGTTTATTGGTTTTACTAATTAATATTTAAAAGTCGCATAAATAAAAGATTTTGATTAAACTCTAATATAAAAATTACGTAGTTAACTGATAAGCAAGCTCTGAAATCCGAAAGGCAGCTTCTTTGTAAGCAATACAAGCAAAATTGTACTCAGCAAAATTAGCATCAGAATTTCAAAAGGCTTACCTGGCGATTTACACCACAGCTGGGTCTTAGATCAACAGCTGCAGATACAAAATCTTTCCCATATTTCTTCTCAAAGATATTCTTGAGTGACACAAGTTCTGGAATTTCAGAGCACCTAGGGGCTGCAAATATCAAACTAGCAATTCCTTCCTTCAAATCTGCTGGACATTCCCTGAAACAAGCAGAATTAGCATCAGAATTTCAAGTCTTACTTCTAAAACACTACAATAATAAAATAATTAGTTCCCAAATTCTGCACCTTTGCTTTGCAATGATTGAGAGTCTGGCCACAACTAATTCACAGAAGAGTTCAATGAACTCATTTGCAGCCAAGACATTTTGCTCTCTCATGACATGCTCAACCTACAGCAAAGCCACAAAGATCTTTAGTCATCGCAATAATAAAAGAAAAATGAAATTCGATAAATCACCACTAAACGAAATTCGATAATTCACCACTATCAAGGTAATAAATCTCTACTTTCGTCGTGCATCCGCAAAAAGTGAGCACTTCCAATAACCACAGTCAAGGAAATCACAACTAAAAAAAACAACCATTTTCAATCCCTATTAAATATTTGCTCGTGTTGTGAATCTCTCTACATTAGATATAATTTCACACTAAATGCTTCGTCTTCATAACAACAGGACAAGTAATCATTTAATAATATTTTTTGATATAGATTAGAAATTACATGTGGCTCATCTGAAGTAACTACTAGTTTATTAGTTATAGCCTTTTGTAGTAGAAAAGGACATCACATGTATAAAACGGAAAAGAATACAAGTGGTGGTACCTGTGATTTAAATATGTGTAAGTGTAATTTGATAAAAAGATTTTTAGAGGGTATATTGAATGGACATTTTAAAAAGACAATTTTGATATAAAAAAATCTTTTTTTTTTATTTTTAAGAGACTTTATAGAAAATACAATGACTTATAGTTTTTAGCAAGAATACGTAGATTTTTTTAGTTAGGATTTTAATAGATTTATAAAATGAATTTATAATATTTAAAATGACTTTAAGAATTTATAATATTTTAATAAATTTCACATAATTTTAGAAAACATGGAAAGTTATAAGAGTTAATAAAAAAGATAATAAATAAATTATGAGGTTTGAATAAAAAAAATAGTAAAACTAATATAAAAATTTCAATCTTACAATACTTGTTTGGGTGGTTTTTAACTGTGAAGTTCAAAATTTTTAAATCATAATCATTTGACTTAAAAGTATTTTTGACTTCATGTATTTCAATTTCTTATCCAAACGCAGAGTAAGAATGTAGGTTGTGATAGTGGTGATAGCAATGGTAACTCGATGATAATATTAATGGTGGTGGTGACATTAATTTTGTGGTAGTTGGATGACAATATTAATGGAAACGATGGTAATAGTTGGTGATTTTCATTTAGAGTTTAGTGGTGATCCATTAGTAATGTCTACGATGCTGCTTATCAATTGAAATAAGCATTATTGATAGAATAGCGAGCTAGCTCGCATAATCGCACAATTCTGCAATGTTACACAGCCTCTGAGTCCGTGTTCGTGTAACTGTAGATGCGCTCAAGGTCAGGATCGACAACATCACCAAGCGGAATAGCAAACGCGCATGAGTGTCGCGTTTGGCCGTGCTCACGCCGTCACCGTCACGCGATGAGGTCGCACCTCGACATGCCTCTGCCACGAGCGTCGTGCGCCTGATTATGCCTCATGCCGTCACGAGCATCGCGTCACTGATGACACCATACGTCGCCGACTCTCACCTTGCCGTGTGCGTCACCAGACCTCAGAGCCTCGTGCATCACCGTACGTCGCCACGCCAAGTCGCCGACTCTCACCTTGTCGCGCCGTGCTTCTTCGGGTCACGGTTGCGGGTCATGTTACGTCGTGGTTACGAGTACGGGTTGTGGTCGCAGGTCGTGGCTGCGTGACTCTTTCTCTTCACTTAGCAGTTGGCACGTAACTTATAAGGTAAGTTAAGAACCTTTTCTCCCACGAACACGTCCACACCAATAATCTGAAACACATCTTGCATTCTCTCATAAACCTCTTCTAACGTTCTTTTCTCACTGCCAATTCTTTTCTCAGGAACTCTTTTTAGCCTAGAGATAGAGTTTTAGAAATACTAATTAAATGTTTTAACTTTTAACATTTAAGATCTTCTACCGTTGAAAATTAGAAGTACTGAATTTGAAAAATTAAAATAGTTTTGTTTGCTATTTTTACTATTTGAGTTTAGTATGAATTTTCACTATTGGCTATTTAACTTAAGCCCCCTTCAGGGTGGTTCTGAGTTTCTGGTTTTTTGTTTGAAATGTATTTTGAAAACAGAAACCTGTTCGGCAAAAATGGTTCTGTTCGTGCGCCTGACAGTGCCTCATGTCGTGACGAGCGTCGCGTCACCGATGACACCGTACGTCACCGACTCTTACCTTGCCATGTGCGTCACCAGACCTCAGAGCCTCGTGCATCATCGTACGTCGCCACGCCAAGTCGCTGACTCTCACCTTGTCGCGCCGTGCTTCTTCGGGTCACGGTCGCAGGTCATGTTACGTCGTGGTCACGGGTACGGGTTGTGGTCCTAGGTCGTGGCTGCGTGACTCTTTCTCTTCACTTAGCAGTTGGCACGTAACTTATAAGGTAAGTTAAGAACCCTTTCTCTCACGAACACCTCCACACCAAAAGTCTGAAACACATCTTGCATTCTCTCATAAACCTCTTCTAACGTTCTTTTCTCACTGCCAATTCTTTTCTCAGGAACTCTTTTTAGCCCTAGAGATAGAGTTTTAGAAATACTAATTAGATGTTTTAACTTTTAACATTTAAGATCTTCTACCGTTGAAAATTAGAAGTACTGAATTTGAAAAATTAAAATAGTTTTGTTTGCTATTTTTACTATTTGAGTTTAGTATGAATTTTCACTATTGGCTATTTAACTTAGGCCCCGTTCAGGGTGGTTCTGAGTTTCTGAATTTTGGTTTTGAAATGTATTTTGAAAACAGAAACCTATTCGGCAAAAATGGTTCTGTTTTGGTTTTTTACTCATTTTCGAAACAGTTTTCACTCAATTTTTAAAAACAAAATAAAATTTGGTTTTTAGATTTCTGTTTCTGTTTTTATTTAAATTCATTACTTGACGTCATTTGTCATCATTAACCATCACCTCTGACCAAAAGTCACCGATCGCCACTCCGACGGCCATCAGTCATCACCTCCAATCGGCAGTCACCAGCCCCCCACCTCCGACTAGCAGTCACCAGTCGTCACCTCTGATTAACAGTCACCAATCGCCACCTCCAACCGGCTGTCACCGACGACCACCTCCAACTGTCGGTCACCAGTCGCCACCTCCGACCGATGATCACAGGTCACCACCTTTGACCAACGGTTACCGGCCGTCACCTCTGACCGGTGATCACCCACTGCCACCTCCGACCAACGATCACCGGCTGCCACCTTTGACCAACAGTCACTGGCCGCCACCGCAACCGGCGATCACCAGCCGCCGCACCCGACCAGCGATCGCCGGCCGCCGCCACCGACTGGCGATCACCGGTCGCTGCCACCGACCGACGATCACCGGCTGTCACCTTCGACCATGATCCCCGGTCGCCACCTCCGACCAGCGGTCACCGACCGCCATCTCCGACCGGCGATCACTGGCCGCCACCTCCGACCAGCGGTCACCAACCACACCTCCAACTGGCAATCACCAATGACCGACTGTCACCTTCAACGGTCGCTACCTTCAACTAGTGTTTTGGATAAGATTTGAAACAATGTTTTAAATTTGGAAACAAAAACAATATTGTTTTTAAAATTTTGAAAACTTAAAACTAAAACTAGTTTTTGTTTTTAGAAATTTTAAAACTAGAAACCAGAAACCACCTCGAACGGCGCCTTATATTGTGCTTATGTTATTTTATTGACTTTTTACTATAAATTTAACTCTAATTTAGTATTTTCATATATATATATATATATGAATTTTAGTATTTTATAATTCTTATAGAATCTACATTTCGAGTTACGATTCTATATTTACGATTTTATAAACCCTATACGATTTGCATTAAAAACTCAATTCTGTCAACCTTAAAAATAAGTATAAAAGATAAAGAAAAATATTTACCAAAATCTCAAGGTTTTTGGTGAGATCATTGGATGGGATTTTGCTATTAAAATGTCATATGAAAACTTTCTAAATATATTTTAAATAGTAATCTATTAAAATTTACATATTTTTTAATACCATAAAACTTTTTATAAGTTCTAAAAACATCTCAATTAAATACTACCGGATTTTGTTGTCTCCTTAAAAATCTTAAGTGAATATCACAGGATTTTTATATATTTTTTAATACAACTATAGTTTTTTTTATAATAATAGCGCTCAACACTCTTCAATTTTCATCTAATTCTTAATTAATAATATTTTCTTAATTTTATCCTTATTTAGATCTTTACAAAACTCAATTTTTTGCTTTTTTATTTTTACACATTATTAAAACCATTTGTATTGACTGATATAATTAAAAAAAAAAGGAAACTATAAACATCATTTAAAACAAATAAAGTAAATTGGATTTTTCCTTCTTTCTCAAGATTTTAAATTCCTAATTATCAGTTTTTTAAGTTGTGAAGTACAGGTAGATACATAATCTATACTATTAATAAAGAGAATATCCCTTTTTTTATGTCTACTTTTCAAAATACCTATTCTACCCTTACACCTATTTTAAAATTAAAAAAAATAAACTAATTTGTCAAAAGAAGGACTTGAACACATAACCTCTTATTTTTCAAATATATACATTACCACTAGACCAACTTATAACTTTTAGAAAAAAATTACTTTAAAACATTGATATTCAACATATATAATTGTCCATTTATATTTATAATATATAATATATGATATTATATTATATGCTATATCTATATTATTAATAAAGGGAATACCCCCTTTTAATGTCCACTTTTCGAAATACCTATTCTACCTTTACACCTATTTTAAAATTAAAAAACTAAATTAATTTTTCATAAGAGGGACTTGAACCATAACCTCTAATTTCCCAAATATATACTTTACCACTAGACCAATCTTATAATTTCAAGCAAAAAATTACTTTAAAATATTGATTTCCAACATACATAATTGTCCAATTATATCTATAATATATAATATATGATATTATTTTACATACTTTATATGATATACTAGGAATATAACCTTTTGGTGTCCATATTTTATGACTATTTTACATTCTAAACATTTTATGACTGATCCCACTTTTACAAATATAATTTCTCCTTATTAATATATGTGTACATTTTCATGATAAATATTTTTAATAAACATGCAAATACCCAGGTGTGACAATATTTTGAGTTCTATTCAAACTCTCATGTTTCTATTTTTTCATGTTCATTGCATATTTAATATATTCATCGATGATCTGACATATTTTTATTATGTTATCATAAACAAAAAATATAAAATTAATAATATATTTCAAAACATGTCACATAACAATTTATGTTTCAAAATATAAAAAATTATAAAAAATATTAAATTAAAACCCTTCAATTATTATAACATATAAGAAACAATTTTGCGTATAAATTCATAAATATTTTATTTTAAATATTAGATAATTTTCGGATTGTATAGAACCTTAAATTTTTTGTTCTTTTTTTAAAAAGGTAAATTATGTTTTGGATCTCTATCAAAGATGTGAAATATTAATTTCATCTCTCAAAATATAACTATACTATATCTTTTATAGTTTGGAGGTCTTCATTATTAAACAATAATTTAAACCTTAAACATATTTTCCATCCAATTACACAAATATTCTTCTAAACAAAAATTATACTATACTATACCAATATAATTTTATCCAATAAAAATTTATCATGTAAACGGTTTTTAAGAAATTAAATAACTCAAAAAATTAAAATAGATGTAAAACAAAACTATACTATATCAATATAATTTTATCCAATAAAAATTTATCAGTAAACGTATTTAAAAAGAAAAACTCATGTCAAAAAAATTAAAAATATCATTACTATTATTTGATTCAATAAATATATAGAATAAAAATTAAAAAGTAACATGAAAAGGTTTAAAAAATAAAAAGATATAAAACAATAAATGTCTATATTTAAGGTTTAAAAACGTTAGTTGGGGGAGCTCTAACACAGTGACACAATAGTAAAATTGTACCTGACTTGAGTGACCAATTAGTCAAGAAAAACAGCCTCTTTGAATATGCAAAGTAAGACTATAACTACATACAATTACCCTCTCCCATGCCTTCGCATTGAAAGGAGCATAGAGCAATGGGATACGCTAGTTTTAGATAGATTTGTAATTTGAAATTGGAGTTTAGTCCTAATTCTTCTTCATAAGATACTAGGTTTTCTACTAATTGGCATCAAAGGATCGAGAAAGCAAAAGTATCAAGACCGCATACAAGGTTTCTATTTATTAGTATCAATGGGATACTAGGTTTTAAAAGATAGTTGGAGACAAGTTTTCTAATTTTCTAAAAAAAGTTTTCTAGATTTTCTATTTCTTGGAAAAATATAAAAAATTGAGAAAATATGTTCAAACACTTTTCAAAATTTAGAAAAAATTAGAATAATAGGATGAAAGGCCCAGGAGAGATGGCAACAAAAGTTTTCTAATTTTCCAAAAAGTTTACTAGATTCTCAATTTCTTGAAAAAATATAAAAAATTGAAAAAATATGTTCAAACACTTTTCAATTTTTCAATTTAGAAAAAATAGAATAATAAGATGAAAGGCGCATGAGAGACGATGGCAAAAGAGGTAAGGGAACTCGACATGGTTAAAGATGATGTACTTTCCATTTTTCTAAACATGGAATACTACTTTCGATAGTTTTCTAGTTTTCTGAAAAATTAATTTTCTATTTTTCGACAATTTTCTTTGAAAATTGGGTTGTAAAGATGTTTTCTAGTTTACCTTATATTTCTGAAATAATTTTCTCCATCTTCCTAAAAAAACACTCCAACTAAACAACCCGTAAGTTTCTAACTTTTCTATATTTAGGGTTTAAAAGTTAGTTGGGCTCACAAACAGTAAAGTTATACCCCAATTGGTCAAGTGTTCGAATACATAAACAACATCTTTTGCATATGCAAAATTAAGAGTTTGGGCGTCAAAGCAATGGGATACACTAGTTTTAGATAGATACAGATGTGTAATTTGTAATTAGAGTTTAGTCCTAATTCTTCTTCATAAGATACTAGGTTTCTATTAATTCAAAGGATTGAGGAGGCGTATTGTTGACATTATTGGAGAAATGAGGGAGAAGTTTCAGGAGAGAACTCAAGGAGGAGGAACAACTAGGAATTCCAGCCTTTCAAGGAGAAGAAAATGCAAATGGATGATTAATTCAACTTGTGCAACACTTTGAGATGAAAGGAATGGAGGAGGGGAAGCTTCAGCTGGTCGTAAAAGCACTGTGGAAGAACATGCCCTGATCACAGTGGGAGGTTAGCAATCCTAAGGCATCATTGGAAGGGTTTCAAAGGGCGCTGCTCAAACAGCTCCAAAGATCTGCCAGTTTGGATTCCAAGATGGAAGGTTCCTGGGTGATAGAAAACAAAACAACAGAAATGAACGTTTGGCAAGCAAAGAACCACAGCTTTGATGCCAGAGCTTTGATGCCAGAAGCAGATACAGAAAAATATCCTAGTGTCTAAGAAGAGGAACAAGAACAGTGGGGGACAGAAATCTTGTAAGTTGTAACTAAAGACAACCAAGAATGGGGAATACTAGAGAGAGCAACAAGTTAGCATTTGGTTGGGAATTGGGATAATAAATAATCAAGAGTGGAGTGGTTCAAGGGATTGAGAGAAAAGGCTGTGACAGAAAAATCAGAAAAGGAAGTAGATTATTCTAGGTTTTAAAAAGCCCCTTATTTTTTTAGAGGTTTGGGTGCCAGGGTGGAGGAGCAGATACATATTCATCCAGGAAATAAAGAGGAAGTGAAAACTTGGAAGGAAACCGTCTCTATGAATGATGCATTGATGGAACAGAGATGAAAGGAAACTGCAACACTGAACAGTAAAGGAGATGTGGGTTTCAACTCTCAAGCAAGAAAGTCAACTGTCTCTAAGACTAAGTTTTAGACCTCAAACATGCTTACCAATCTTCCACGACTCAGGTCCCTTGTAAAGTGATTGATGCAAGAAACTTAGAGGAAGCAGCTGGTAGAAAAGGCTGCCAAAAGTAGGGAATAAGGAATGCAAAAAGAAGAAGCATGAAGGGACTGAAAAGGAATACACCAAATGGGTAAATAACATTATTGGAATTCTGGAGAAGGAAATATTTCTCCCCAAAATTGAATGGAATCACTTTCTATGACCAACAGGTACCGGCCAGATTCAACTGAAACCACTTGGTGACAATTATCAATGCCAATTGCCAACCACTTGCTATTGTACAATCAACAATAAAGCAAAGGGACCTCAGCGCAATTGTAGCAGTATTGATTCACTGTTTGGTAGCGAGAAATACTACAGAAAACAGAGCACTAGAGGAGCATGATTTCACTCCTTATTTGTGTTTGATCCAAGGGGGAGCCCTTTTAGGACTGCAGTCTGCAGTGGTGAGATTGAGCTGCTTGAACACTTACCATTGTTATGCTGGCACTGTAGCTGGTTGGTGCTATTGAAGAAATCTGAAATTATAGAGATAATGCAGCTATCTGATATCAAAATGATCATTTACCAACTTACTATACATGCAAGACTTACTATACATGCAAGCCTTAGGGAGTAATGTCATTCACCTCAAGGACAAGGTGAATTTTTATCGAGGAGAATTAATCATTAATTAATATTTAATATTAATTCATATTAATATTAGATACAAAGAAGAATGTTTGGGAGGGGGAAAGGAGAGTATTATTAGATAATAGTTGGTTACTACTAATTAGATAATTAAGCCTTCTGTCTTTGAAAGAATAAATGGCTTTGGGTTTTGGAAAGTGCAAGCCCTTGAAGTTCTAACTTCTAAGGTGTTCTATCATTTTGTAGTTGGGGGTTTACCCCTCTCTTCTTAAGATACCAGGTTTCTATCATATGTGCAAAACAATAACAGAGCAGAATGCCAGCAATTTGACCAAGAATAAAATTTTCCAAACATCAATTTTAGTTGATGATTTTCCCCCATTCCCTTTAAGGAAATTAAAAAACAAATTAATTAAATACTTATCAAGAGGTTGTCGTATAAACTTATTTTGATGAGCTCTATTTATGAAGTTTACTGACACAAGTTGAAAAGTACTTAAGAAGGGTTTGTACGATATGATAAAGCCCAAACAAGCATTGTAAAACCTCTTCTACGCTTAGCAATAACAATCTAACATCCACATCATGAAGTTTCTAAATAGGACCATCTATCTATTTATATGTTACCTTTTCTGGTCCACTAAAGACATTTAAGCACCAACCAACAACACACACAACTAATCAAATGAACAAAAATACTCAATCAAAAGCTATAAGCTATACCCAACAGCAAACACTATGTCCTCAAATTCTAACCACGGTATCACTTACACTCTAAAATCTAAGACTCACGTGGCACGTTCACCGCTGCTTTGTACAACCAACATAACCATCTAATCCCTCTATTTGGGGACCATAAAACATCACACAGCACAGCCCTCTTGAGAACCATGACGAAAACCCTTATGAATCAACAATACTGTCCATAAAACCAATCCACTTAAAATAACCTCATGGCTTAACGGATTATAAACTATTCATCATAAACTCTTACATATTCAACGTGAGATCTCCAATAACTCTTATGTGGGTTAACCTTTTTGGCAATTTCCACTTAATCATTTAAATTGCAAATTTTATTTTTATTTTTATTTTTTTATAAATTAAATAAGTTTTATTTATTTATTTATACATATTAAAAAAAATTATTTTACTATTTTAAAAACATATAGATTAAAGTACTGTTTTTAAGGGAGTTGATAGTAAAATAATTTTTTTTTTAAAGATTTATTTATAAATCTATAAATAAAACTTATTTTAATTTATAAAAAAAGATAAAAATAAAATTTGTAATTTTGATTGATTAAAAAAAAGTATCAATATCTCTTAAATTATGAAAGATACAATAGAATCTCCCTAACAAATAGTGATTAATATTTTGCTATTGTTAAATTTGAATTCATAACCTCTCCTCCCTTCTCCTTACTTTAACCACCAAGCTTATAAGTCCCCCACCCCAATTAAGATGCGTCCACTAGGACCAACAATTAGAATAGACACTGGTAAAATTAGGATTTTAAGACTAACTAAACCACTTATACACATTATTTTAACCTTTATCACTACTTTATAATCAGTACTCAAGATCTCCAACATAAGCCTCACATTAGTGGAAGGTTAACAAGAATGATACCAGATGCTATAAAGAATCCACCGCTAGAAATTACAAATAAACTCGAACTCTTATTTATAAATAATCCATGAATTCATTTTAAAGTTGACAAAAATTCCCAATTTAATCAACATGGGTGTGGGTATGTGAAATACCCAGTTTAAAATATCCCAAAACTGTTTCTATTTATTTATTAATCATAATTTTCAAACAAAATAATCCCTTAAGCTATTTTCTTAAAATTTTGAGAGGTTAAGAAAAGTTGGATATTTGTCATAAAAACACAAAAAGGTTTAATATCTAATTTACATATTATAAATTATACATTTATTAGATAATTTTCAGATTAATATCATTATATTATTCAATTAATTTATTTTTTATTGAAAAATTATTATAATTTTTTTTTAATACAAGTTTGATACAAGTATACTCATGACACAGATGAAAATGGAAATGTCATTGTGGTTGTCATGCATATCGAGAATCTTCTTGTATTGTGAATTTTATTAAACAGTCTTAATTTTCATTGATGAAACAAATTCTAAATTTGCAATTACCCTGATACGAGCGGTGGCGTCTTGACCAGACTGAAGAAGAAGCGCAATGTCTCGTCGCATCTGCCTCACCACCACCTCTCTCTTGTTCCGCAGCAGCTTGATCCTCGCCACCGCCATCTTCGCCGCCGTTTTGCTGCACGCAAATAAAAACACCAATTCGTTAGGGTCACTCTCGCGTGGTTTACACGACGAGAAGAAGAATGACAGGTGCAGTGCAGTACCATTTGGAGGAGTTGAAGCCGAGGTGGAGGAGGGAGAGCGTGAGCTTCACGATCCTCATGGTGCGTGCGGAGGCTGCGCGTGCATAAGTCATGGCGAGAGTGATGAATGGGTATGGCTACGGGGTTTAAGAGGGGAAGTGCAACGGTCGAATGAAAAGGAAAGAAAATAAAAAACGGAGTGTTAGGAAAGGGAAATTATTTATTTGTCGTTAATTTTGGAGTGATAATGATGAGCGTAGTAATGAGAATGGGGGATGAGTTTGTGGGGAAATGTAGCCGTTATAAGAGGGAACACGTGGAGAATGAAGCTTCTTCTGGAATCCTATGCAATAAGGCTGTTCTTGACTTCCTGTACTGTCCAATCCGACAACTATCAAAACGCCACGTCAGTCACCTAGATATCCGTGTCTTTCCACGAGATAATTTTTTTATGACTTAAATACGGTTCATTTTTTCTAAATCTTTTTTATTTTAGCCATTACTTTCCCCTCTGATATTATATATCAAATTTAAAAATATGTGAATTGGTACGTCGTCGATTAATTGTAAGTATGTTTATTCTCATATTAATAAATTATATGTATAACATATTGTTACTTTTTAATAAAATAGTTAATTAATATTTTAAGGTTTATGTAGATAATTAAATGTTGTATTCGTTTATCCACTCATACTTATTTAAATTTTAAAATATTAAATTAATTTTTTTGTTAAATAATAATTGTGTGTCATATTATCTAATTTTTTACACATGATCATCAATACACTCACAATTAATGGTTTGTGAACAATTCACAAAAATTGTCTAAAATTGAAAAAAATCAAGACATTAATTGTATTTAAACTTTTTTTTTATGTTAACTCTTTGTGGATTTCATAATGTGACGTGATTTTAAAGATGTTATTCCATTATTTACTTATTTTTATAGAAGATCATATTTTGTAATCTTAGAATAATTTTAATGGACCTCACAATATTTATTCTTGTATATTGAGTTGATAAAAGACATTAAAAAATATTTTTTTTTTAATATTGGGTTGATCTAACTTGTTCTTATAAAAGAGTAAGATCTCCACGTGAAGATCAACTCTTCTTTTCGAATAATTCATCTTTATATATATTGGCTCTAAAATCAATATTTAAGAACATTAATTAGAATTACTCTTACAAACACTATAAACCTTTTATACGTGGTTTGTGATTTGATAGAAATATGCAATAGATTTGTGGAAAAAATTAACTAAAATATTAATCATAGTTGTGTTAGTTTTATTATTTATATTATATATATGAAATAAATCAATTTAGTTTTAAGATGTTTAATTTTAAACATTTTATAATTTTAGTTAAAATTGTTAAAAATAAAAAATAAAACTAACATGGTTATAAGAAGTAAAAAGAATTTAAAATAATATGTATAGAAAGTAAAATAGTAATTTTTCAAACTTATTTTAAGAGTATGTCAGGAAAAGATTCGTAGTACTTTTTAGCTTTACTTATGTTTTAGTTTTGGTTTGTATTTTCTAGTTTCCAAATTAAAAATGATATTTTTCTGGTGGAAAAATTAAAAATGATATGTTTCAGTTTTCTAAAATATTTATAATTAAAATTATATTTTTTAATTCTAAAATTTTTATAATAAAAAATATTTTTAAAATATAAGATATTATGAATGTAAATTTTTATTTGGAAACTAAAATAGAGTATAATTAAAGAGTTTAATTAGTATACACTATTAGTGTAAAAGATTTTTACACTGACAAATAATCATGACTTTTTATTTATATGACTTTTAAAGTACTAACGAGTAAAAGAATTTTACGAGTATTTAAACGTTTTAAAAAAATATATATATTCTATGATATTTTTTTAATATGAAAAAAACAAGAAAGACATAGAGCACAAGCTCGCTTTTTGTGAGAGCAAATACAAATGACTAAAGTAAAACACCTTCAAGACATTTTTTACCTTGGGAAAACACTCTTGTATTTTCGGTTTTCACTATTAATAATTTTTTTTTACTTATTGAAAAAATGTTTTATAGTATTTCAATTGTCATGATATAATTATATGACAAAATAATAATAAAACATAAATCTTCTTAAATCTAAAAAATTAAAAATAAAACGAATACAAATCGAATAAACTTGTCCTTAATGCAAAAAGTTATGTTAGCAACTATGGAAAACAAACTAAAATAAAAATGTAATCGGAACAAAAAAAAAATTACAAGAAAAGCTTCACACTCGTTTACAAGAAATCGGAGAAAAACGCAAATTACATGGTAACCAGCAAGGTACACATGGTGAAGAGAAAAAATGAACTTTTTTAGGATGTTAAAAGTAAAGAAACATTTTGGAAAGTTCATAATAGTGATAAGTTTCATTATAAATTGAGTAGTGTTAAAAGAAAAATTGCTTGGATATTGGCAAAATAAAATCCACGCTCAATTCAGGATTTTTATATGGATAGTTGTTCTTTTTGCTACGTGGAGGAAGAGAAGTAAATGTTTTAAATCTCTCATATTATGTTTTGGGATAACAAAAAAATTTACATTCGCAGATTCTTGTATATAAAATTCATACAAAAAAATTTACATTCACGGATTCTTATATATAAAATTCATAAAAATACTCATATATATGGTGTAAATGAGTATCAACCACTTGTACATATAAATTTTTTTCTATCAATTCCTTAATGGGCACGAGTACAGGTATCATAGTACTCATGTCTATGGATATCTGGAGTTTTTCTTTTTGCACCTCTATAATTTTTTAAAAGGACAAAAATGTCTTAGACAAAAAAAGTAAAAATTTAATTACCTTTCTTGTGTCTACACCTTTCACCTCTCCTTCTTGCCTTTGCACCTCACACCTCTCCTCCTCGCCTCTCTCATTTTCGTTTCTCATTTTTTCTCCGTTGAACGCACATTGCAGTGGCGAGTGATGACCGTGAATCATTGTGTGTTTCTCTTCTTCGATTCTGCCATCTAATCTTTCACTTGGTACATTCTTTTATCCCTTTTGCATTTTCACTGAATCCCATTTCTGTAATTTTTTTATAAGTTTAGACATGTTGTCTAGACTTGTAAATCAAAACAGATTATACCATTTTTAATTAAAAACAATATAAATATGCATCTATAGTTTGTAGCTTCATCATTACTAAGGTCACCAGATATATAGTCCACATAATATGTTTTTTTTTGCATAAATTTCTCAACCTAAGTAGGTCAAACATCCTACTAAATAAACTATTTTAAATTGTTTCATGGGAAATATGTAGATTTATTTTATTAGAGGTCAAAGGGAGGGAGAAGCACGAATAAGTGTCGCGAATGGAGGGAGACGAAAGAAGAGGTGTGGGTAGCGCGAAGTTGTGCATTCGGAGGTGTGACTCAAATAATATTGGCATGAAGGAAAAGAGAGACTTGAGGAGAGAGAAATTGTATGCTCTTCGTTACAATAACAACCTATAATATAATAAGTAAAGAGTTATTGAAAATAAACAAATGTTTGAAATAATAATATCTCATAGTATTAAAATAAAGTGAATAAAATATGAATGCTTACAAAACTTAATTCTCAAATGTAAACGTATCTAAAACAAATGTAAAATGTAATTAAAATAACAAAACTGTTCATTCTAAATAAAAATATCTAAGTAAGGAACTAAGTCATCACGTTTCCTTAACTTCCACAACTTCTTCCTTTTCTGACTCTGAAAATAACACTTTTTCATGAGATGAAAATTCCAGTGAATAAAATGGGTTCAAAAAGGGGGTTCGTAATTAGTGTTGTTCTAAGTCGACGCGGAATAATTTGGAAAAACAACCATGTTACCCGCAGTAATAAAAATATTTTTCTTTATACATAAATTATGATTTAATCCAAATATTTCTAGTGATAATAATAAACTCAATAAAATTATTTTTCGATATAACATCCTCATGCAAACACACAATCTACAAAGTATAATGATACTCATGATCACTCACTCCCATTCTTTGGTTCATAGAACTAGGTTTTCAATATATTTGCAAAAAGATTTATGAGCTCATACTCTATACAATAGCATTTCATTGCCTTCCCCATGCTATTATAGAGACATCCCAAATCTCTTCCTTATCCCAGATGGAGGTATCTAAAACTCCTTTCCCATATTAAATAGAGGTATCTTGTGTGTCATCCTCATCCTACATGGAAGCATCTCAAACAATCATCACAAAAATTCATAAGTACTACTTCATATCATCATTATCACAGATCTTAAGTAAAATTACTATTTCACAATTTCATAATATTGAATTCAATTGTCTAATGCCTCGTAAGGGAGAAATTACTGAAGATTAATGTTAGAGCTTTATTCGAGTCAAGCTCCAAAACTCCACAAGAGACAATCTCTTAAATTAATTCACAATGTTCATATCCTTGAAAGTTGCATAATAGACTTATTTATAGAGACACGAACTAAAAGAATCCTAATCATCTGTCTTTATGATAAACTAACAATAACAGAATCCTAATCTTGTGTCTTTAAGATAAACTAATAATAACAAAATGCTAATATTGTGTCTTTAAGATAAATTAATAATGATATATTTAAATAACTCAATCTAAAATAAACTAATCCAAAGATAAGATAACATAACCAACTAAAGAAAATTCTATCATCTATTCAATGATATAATCAGTTGTCCACGAAGGTGCACTTTTAATCCTTGGTTTGTTGTTTTATCTTTGTGAGTTTTAACATTACCCCTCTCATAAAAAAAGGAACTTGTCTTCAAGAGTCGCCTTGGTATATAGGTTGACTAGAAGATCCCATGACTCCCAAGTAGCTTCTTCGTGTGGCTTGTCAGCCTACTCGACCAAACCTTGGTATTGATTTCCCTCTAGAGTTGGTACATTGCATTCAGAAATGATGGTCTGTGGTGTAGGTAACTGGTATTTCAAAAAGTCATCGCACATAATGGAAGCAAGAGGAGTTAGACCTGAGTAAGCCTTTAGTAAGGAAACATGGAAAACTAGTCAGTATGTCACCTTGCCAATATGTTCCAAAATCTGAAAAGGGCCAAATATACTGCTTAGAAAGCTTAAAGTTGAGTTTGCGAGCAACAGATTGTTGGTGGTACGCATGAAATTTTACCCATTGGTCAACTTCAAAATTCTTGTCAAGTCGTTTAGAATCAGCATATTTTTTCATTCGAGTTTGTGCTCTAGTCAAATTAGCTTGTAGTGCACTATGAATTTCTTGTCGATCAATCAACATGGAGTCCACCTCATCTACGAATGTGTTTCCTGGAGTATAAGATGTTAATAACCTTGGGTTAGAACTGTATAATGCCGGATAAGGGGTCATCCCAATGGCAATATGATACATAGTAATGTCGGATGAGGGGTCTGTCTAAGGTAAGTATGTATGTCACTGATGTGGATGATCAGAAGCAAAAATGCGAAGATACTGCTCAAGGCAACAATTGACAACCTCACTTTTCCCATCACTTTGTGGATGATATGCCATTGAGTAATGAAGATCAGTCCCACCCGAATGTAGGAGTTGACGCCAAAAAGCACTTTAAAATATTGGGTCTCTATCTGAAACAATGTCTTGAGGAAACCTGTGTAATTTAACTACATAGTCTAAAAATACAGTAGCCACAATCTTCACTGTGAATCCAGTCTTTAGAGGCATGAAATGTGTTGTTTTAGTCAAATGATCTACCATAACAAAGATCGCGGTAAACCCATTAGAAGAAGGAAGGCTGACAATGAAGTTCATTGAAGTTTCTATCCATGGAGTAATGGGAATTGATAGAGGTTGAAAAAGGCGTTGAGACTTGGTAGTGATGTTCTTGGTTTGTTGGCATTGAATGCATGTTGCCACATATTTTTACACTGATTGCTTCATCCCTTTCCAGCAAAATTGTTCTGCCACCTATTTACATGTGTTTTAAGGTTCTGGCATGCCCTCCTTGTGGGGTGGAATGAAATTCATACAGCACCTTGGTCACTAAAGGAGAGTCTCGTGGAATGTATAATCGAGAGTGATATAAAATAAGACCATTATGAACCTCAAAATCTGGAGGGAGCTGGTTCTGGCAATGAAGTGTATCGAACTTAAGGAGCTCGAGTTCTAATGTATTGGCTTTCCATAACTATGATATAATTGTGCTTTCCATTTGAGTGTAAATATGATAATGCTTAGCTAGCAAACAAGATAAAGAATCTGCAGTAGAGTTCTTGATTGGGCTAGGACTTAACAAGTGCTTAGCATGCAAAATGATAGAAGTCCTATGGTAATCAAATTCCATTGTTAACTGATTGTAGTCAGTCGGCACATGACCCAAGCTTTGTAACCAGGATAAACCAAAAACCATATCATTAGCAGAAATTTCTTAGTGGTAGAGATCAACCAAAAAAGAAACACCTTGTACTAAAATTGGAATATCATAGTTGCAAGTACTACACCATGTAAAATTATCACTGCCCACAAAAACTTTGAATGGTTCAATATCCGTGCCGTAAATCCGTAAATGACGAGCAACCTCAAGTTTTATAAAATTGAATGAACTGCCACTACTAATATGGTGAGGGTATGTTCTTGGAAAGTCTCTTTTAGCCGTAACGTGCGAGTACTATATTCTCTTGATATGGCATTAAAACTAATTTTTGGATCCCCTGTTTCATCGATGGTTGTATCGTTAAGTGCATCAACATCCAAGAAGTCGTGGCATACATATACCAAATCATTAGGCGCTAACAGGATATGACACTTAGTTGGCAATCCACTGATGGATTATATTTCTCGTCGCAATAACAACAAAGTCTCAAACAACGTCGTTCATGCAACTCTGCCACAGTAAACCGTTTATATGGAGGTTTGATCTTTGGTGGGCTGGCGACAAGATTCGGTAGGGTTGACATGGAGGAAGAGTCACGATTCTTATTGGAAAAGGTAGAGTGCGAAGTAGGTATCCGATTGACAAGGTTTGGTGTTGGTTGTGCGACAGGGGTTCAGAATGTATTGGGTTGCATGAAATAGAAGAAAAAACTAATGATTGTTTCAATGATTGTTGTAGAGTGGAATAATCTTGTTCATGGAGAAAGGCTAGAGCAATTGCCTCATGGTAAGACAGTAGTTTGGCTAGCCGTAATTGACAGTTTAAGTAATCATTGAGACCAGCCACAAAGAAGCTAATCAGCCATACCCAATGACTCTAACAGATAGAGCCTCAAATTGGGTTTGATATTCTTTCACTGTGCCTCCTTGTTTCAATTCCTTGAGTGCTTCTTGCGAGCTGGTGTACAAGTTTTAGCCAAAACATTTGTATAATGCGTCAACAAAAATTGTCCAATCTTCAGTGTAATCGTTATGAATCATCCACTTATAGGTAGGACCTATCATGTGAAAACTCGCAAATTTGATACGTTGTTCCAAGGGAGTTTTTACAACGTCAAAATACTCCTCCAAACAAAAAACCCAATCATCAACATCGGTCCCATCGAACTAGGGAAGATCATCAATCTTGAAATCTTTGGTGGACATGCATGTGGTGGAAAAACATGGCGGGCTATGCGAAATCGACTGTGTAGATGTCGCCTTAGGGTCTTCATCGACAAAGTTCTTCTTCTGTAACAAACATGAGTTAGGTCATTTGTGTTTCCATACGCTCTTGGAAACTTGAGATTTGTGCCTCAAGATGAGACAACTCACTTTCGATTTTGCTAAGACAAGTTCCATCAGCCATGGAACAAGTCAATGAAAACTCCAATGTTAGAGCTTTATTCGAGTCAAGTGCTAAAACTCCATAAGAGACAATCTCTTAAATTAATTCATAATGTTCATATCCTTGAAAGTTGCATAATAGACTTATTTATAGAAACATGAGCTAACAGAATCCTAATCTTGTGTCTTTAAGATAAACTAATAATGATATATTTAAATAACTGAATCTAAAATAAACTAATCCAAAGACAAGATAACATAATCAACTGAAGAAAATTGTATCATCTGTTAAATGATATAATCAATTGCCTATGAAGGTGTACTTTTAATCCTTGGTTTTGTTGTTTTATCTTCATGAGTTATAACAATTAAGGACTTGAATTATAACGTACGCATAACAAAAGGCTTATAGCAGAACATCTTATTCAATCTAATTCATAATATATTATCTTAAAGTAAAAATACTTTAAATAGTAAAACAATTCTAAAAAATGATCCCATAGAGGGTTGAAAAAACGTTTTACTCACCTTTTGAAAGCGAGAATCCAAAACTTTAATTTGTTTTCTTCTCCTCTTCTCTTCTCTTTCTCAATCCTTAAATTCTCAACTAGTCTATAATTCTTTGAGAGAACTACTTAGCCCTATATAATATAGTTTAAGGTTGTATTTTCCTGTTCTATCCTTTTTTTATTATAAAAGATTAGTTTTATGAGTTAAATTCTATATTAGACTAAATCTTGATTTATTTTATCTTATTTCTATTTTAAAAGAAATATTATCTATTCAAAATTTCTAACAGTTTAATCTTTTAATATATTTTTTTAATAACATAATTTTCTCTTAACTAAATGATTATTTGAATATTTGTATTTTAAATTTTTTGATGTAAAAAAATGACCTTTTCTTTATGTAAGGGTATTATAGAGATTTCCTATTATTATGGAGATGCAAAGAGAAACTATGGAGGTGCAGGGAAAAATACTTGCATATCTGTTACCCGCTAAAATAAAATTATATATATATATATATTTAAGTTGAAGAAGATAGATAATATTTTTTTGAAATAAATCAATTAAAATATTAATTATCAAATTTTATTGATATCAATTTTTTTACGAAAATTTCATAATTAATAAAATTATTAATTAAAAGAATGAGATAATATAAAACAAAGATTCTGTTTGTATTAAATATTTTGTATATATATTAATATATTTTAGATTTAATTAATCTAGTAGAAAATATTATAATTTTATTTCTAGATTTTCAACATATAAAATATTTATTTGATAAAACTTTGTATAATAAAATTATCTTTTTCTAAAAAATATTTTTTGAAATATTCGCGGGTACTTGGAAACCCATAGGTATTTAAAAAATTTACAGATATTTTTTCTAACAGGTACCTAATGAGTTTTTAGCAAGTATCGGATAATGAGTTTTGTGGTAAGTCAAGTAGCAAGTTATCTCTACTCGTGTCTGTCTCGACCCATTGTCTTCCGTAATAAAGTCAAACTCTTGGTTTGGTCAAGTCTATGGAACATACACTTATGTTTCACCTACTCATACATGCAATAGTCATGCAATCCGGCTACATGCCTGAGAACAACAGTGGAGTTTGAACAAAAAAATTTGGAGTGTCAAAATATTATTTAATTTCTAAATTTATTATAAAAAATATATAAAATATCAATTGCCCTTGTAAGAATTTTGTGTTATTTTGTCCCTCCAAAGTTAAACATATTTTTATAAGTCTTCGTTTGTAAGTATGTTAAAGAGTAATTTAAGCTACATGACTATACACCACTTCAATGGCATGAAATTGTTGAAAGTTAAAGAAACATGTTCTAATGTCCCAATTAAACTATCACAAAACTGTCTGTAGAGTCATTGTGGTCAATCACATCAAATTATCATTTAAAGGAGTTACAAATGAAATCTAAAATAATAGATTTAAATTTTAAAGGGACCATAAAATTAATACAAAATATTTTTGAGATACAAAATTAATATTTTATATATTTTATGAACCTGAAACACAATTTAGCTACATTTAAGTGGGAGGGAAACCACTAAACACCATAAGGAACCATTAAAAAAAAGGTTAAATGTCATATTTAGCAAATCAACATTGCAGGAAAGTGGATTTTCTCACATGACATTATAGTCATGTGAAATTATAGCCTTTGATTATAAATAAAAAGGAGAAAAATTAAACAATAAAATAAGACATAATCTTTTAATGGTAGAGATTTAGACATGAAAAAATAGAAAAAAAAAATTAAGGTGGAGAGGATATACTCCCATATCTTTAAGATATCTCTAAACAACCATATAATACCTCTTTATTTAAAAATAAATAAATCAAACACCTCTTTTTTATCTTATAAATATAAAATTGATTATTAAAGATAAAAACATAGTTGTGTTACAAACAAGTAGTTTAAATATCAAAATATAATACTTTTTATTAATTATATACTTTATATAATTTAACACTTCTGTGTATTTTTTTATCAAATTAAAACCTAAATATATGAACTTGGAAAAATGTTTGGGGAGCCACAACTTCCTCTTGTCTCTTCTATATTTTGCCATTGCGTTAGACAAAATAACCCACCAACTAACTATATGGAGTTATGAAATGGTACTACATAGATCAATATAGGTCTATTTCTACATCATATCCATAGTTAGCATATACATCGTAATAAGAAAATCCTTAGACTTACTATCCAGAAACATGTTTAGAAATATCAAGGTTATATAAGTTTTTAATACCTAGTTGAAACTTTTAGTACCTTTATTATTTAATATATAGGTTAGTATCCAACTTTTTCTATTACCTTTAAGAGTAGCCTTAGTTAATAGATTTTTGTTAAGTGATGAGTACGTTTGATGATCGGATTATAATTATGAATGTCATTATCTTATTTAACAACTCAATCAATATGAATTTTCAACAAGTTAATAAGTTTTTAGTACCTAACTTATATTAGGTTAAAATGTTTAGTATCCTTATTATTTGTTATCAACTTTTAGTACCTATTTAATTTTCCATCACATGAAAAGATTACCCGTGTTGATAGACTTCATTTAATTGGTGATTAGGCATGCTAATTAATAGATTATTAATACATGTGTTCACTATTCATGGGCATGTGATTATCCACATGTTGCACAAAATTAAGACTATGATAATTAAAACTTAATTAAGTTCCTTGATTGTGTGACACATGGATAATCATAGGTCAATCAGTAGTGGACACATATCATTAGTCAGGTCAATAAACATGCATAATCATCCATTAGCATAAATATGTTAACTAGGATAATATTTATATACAACTAAATATTAAATAGATACTAAAGAATTTAACAAGTTAGTAAAAACTTATTTCACCCTTTATTTAATTAAGCCTCTATGCTGGGTTTGTTTGTGTGATTACTAGAAAATATGGTTAGTTTTGCTTCAAGTTAGGGAACTTTTTGGATGATATTAATTGTTGTAAGGGTGGAGTTTTTAGTGGTTTCAGTCTATTATTACAAAACTATTAAAATATCTCCAATGGACACAATCTATTTAGGTAACTTCATGCATTGAAAATTGTGTTAAATGGTCTCATAGTGTGACATCAGTATTAAGTCATTCAAACACAAATTCACTCTAATGGTAAGAAACTCTAAAAAACTCCAAGTAATTCACTTTTTATATTTTTTATTATTTTAACTCATTAATTTGTTAAGTGGTCTCCATATTAAATATGTTTTTTAATGGGAAGCAATTGTTGCTTCCTCAAGCAACTTAACCTTAGCTTCAAGCAACTGGTTGTGCCACGTAGAGTTGCTCCAATAGTAAGAAATTGTTGCTTTGCTTGAAGAAATTGGAAAGATGTATTAGTCTTGATCAAACAAAATAAATATTTTTGTAAAGCTTTCAGTAGGAGAAAAAGGAAGTAAGTGTCTTAAAATATGTATTAGCCTTGATGAAAATGTCATTCATCTCACACTAATTATCCATTGCTACAAGTCAAAAAGTACTACAAAAGAGACAAACAAAATAAATATTTTTGTAAACCTTTTAGTAGGAGAAAAAGGAAGTAAGTGCCTTAAAAAATGTATCAGTCTTGATCAAAATGTCATTCATCTCATCCCTAATTATCCATTGCTGCAAGTCAATAAGTACTACAAAAGATAGATAAGTAGGTTATTTTATCTTATCAATGTGATTAGTGAAAGGCATTTAAAGCCATAATGGTCCAATTAGAATATAAAGAAGTAGTATTTTCAATCACAATAGTCATCTTTTTCTACAAGTTGTGTGTGTGTGTGAATACTTGAATATTTCGACAGATGAAATTTGTTATCTTCAAACATTTTGAACTTGTAAAGTCTAAAAAGTTCTATTTCTTTTTTAGCCTCTCAAACCATTTGTATACGCTAGAGTATAAACTTAGAAAATACTTCTATATTTTTTTATTAGACCTATTTTAAGTCTTTGTAACTTGCAAACCTTCTGACCCTTGTAATTTTGATAAGAGCTTAAAAAGGCTTGGTTAAGAGAAAATACTTTGATTTTTAGCTTAAAGAAACTATTTTAAATATTACTATGTGATAAGCTAGTAGCAATGTTATAAGAATCGACTTGGATCAGGCGATTGAATTGGTTAGACCAGAAATAGGTAAACTTTTGATTTAAACCAAAAACTCGTCAAACTTGGTTTTGTACTATTTTTTCGTGCATACTTGCTCTAAATGCACACATGCAAGTCTATCTATGTCACCTATTGCATGCCCCTAAACGCCTATTCCCAGTTTTCAATGCGTCTTGGCTAAACAAAAGCCTATTCCCATTGCACTCTACATGGTTAGTATAGTTTAATATTGGTTAAATTATAATTGGTGCCCCCCAATTTTAGTTCTTGTTAGCTTTTTGCCCCCCTTTAAATTTTTGCTTCAGTTTTGCCTCTCAAGTTTAAAAAATGTTAACAAATTACCCGTAACAATTTTAATTAGAAAAATGTAGAAAGGAAAAAGTCCTAACATTGTTAGAACCTTAGAACTCTTCATAATACAAAATAACTCATACCACTATACCAAGTATTAAGTTTAATTTTACTTTGCAATTCAAATCTAGTTAACCTTTAATTAATGTTAGGTTCAAAATTAATTAAAACATAAATCTAAATGTACAACAGTAGGATTAAAATTAAAAACTAAAAATTTAATTTATATATTTATTAATTATTTATTAATAATAAATTCCTAGAAATTATAAATTAAAAATTTCTACTCATTAAAAATATAAATTAAAATTATTAAAATATAAAAATAAGAACTAAAATTAAAAATAAAATAGAAATTAAAATTAAGAATTAAAATTTAAATTAATTTTTTTAATAATTTTAATTCTTAATTTAAATTTAACTTCTATTTACATTTTAATTTAACTTTTAATTTAAATTTTAATTCTTAATTTTAATTTATATTTCTATTTTATTTTTAATTTTATTTCTCAGCTTAATTTAAATTAAAAATTAAAATTTAATTTAACTTAAGAATTAAAATGATGTATTTAATTTAACTTTTAATTTAAGTTTTAATTTAAATAAAACTAAGAACTAAAATTAAAAATAAAATAGAAATATAAATTAAAATTAAGAATTAAAATTTAAATAATTTTAGTTCTTAGTTTTATTTTTAATAATTTTAATTTATGTTTTTAATTAGTTTTAATTTTTAATTTATAATTCCTAGGAATTTATTATTAATAAATAATTAATAAATATATAAATTAAATTTTTAGTTTTTAATTTTGACTTTTATTTTTAATCCTATATGTTTTAATTATTTTGAAACTAACTCTTAGTAAAGGTTAAGTTAATTTGAATTGCAAAATAAAACCAAACTTGACAATTAGTGTAGTGGTATAAGTTATGGTTTACCATAAAGAGGTTCCAAATTGAAACCATGCTAGGACTTTTTTTTCTACATTTTTCTTAATTTATAATCCTTGTAATTTATTATTAATAAATATATAAATTAAATTTTTAGTTTTTAATTTTAACTTTTAGTTTTAATCCTACTGTATATTTACATTTATGTTTTAATTAATTTTGAAACTAACATTAATTAAAGGTTAAGTAGATTTGAATTGCAAAATAAAATCAAACTTAACATTTGGTGTAGTGGTATGAGCTATTTTGTATTATGAAGAGATCTAAGGTTTGAACCATGTTAGGACTTTTTTCTTTGTATATTTTTCTAATTAAAATTGTTACCTCATCAGATTAATTAACTCTTAATTTCAGACGAAAGGGCAATTTGTTAACATTTTTTTAACTTGGAGGGCAAAAAGATAACAAAAACTTCAATCTTTAGAGCAGGAGAGGCAAGTTCACTGGAGTTGTGGTTGAGTCATGTGAGGCATGGGTTAGGAGATGGTAGTGACACTCTATTTTCGAAAGAACGGTGATTAGGGGAGCAGAATTTAAACATACCATCACAGGTTATACTCTTTAGCCTTAAATAAGGAGGTGTCAATGAAAGCAATGCAATGAAAAGTTCAGGCCATGGCAATGGGAATGGAGAAGACAATTGTTTGTGTGGGAGATGGATACGTTGAAGGAGTTACAACAAAAGTTGGAGGAAGTTGTGTTGCGAAAAGGTTTTCCTAATAAATAGGTGTGGGATATGGACAACTCAGGTCAACAAGCATTAAAGGAAGACTATCAACTTCATCCTCAACACTACTTAAAGATTCTTTGGACAAAAGGTGTTCCAACGAATATATCATTCTTGGTTTGACAACTAGATATTAACAGGTTGTCTACCAGTCATAATTTAGTTCGTCATAATATAATTAGCCTAATGATGGTAATGTAGATTGTGTGCAGATGAGATTAAAAAAGGGATCATTTTTTTTTCACTTGTCATATGGCGTATCAGGTTTAGCAGTCGTTGTGTAGTCGTGGGGAATCTATTCAATTTTGTCTAATGAGGTTAATTAGGAGTTATTGTTATCAATTTTTGGGTCTTGTTGTCAACACTCAGGAGCAAATACAAGTTTGATCTTTCTTGTGGTTTGTAAGGATTTAGCAATTGTGGAAAGCACATAATATTACAATTTTCAAAAATCATATAGTGGATATTCAGCAAATTGTACAAATCATTCAACTACATTCTTGAAACTGGTGATGCATGCAAAATTTCATTTCATTTCCACGTCTAGTGAGTTATGAATCTACACTTTTGTTTAAAATGATATAGTTTTTCTACTTTATTTAATTTTTTGTACTTTGACAAAGACATTTCTTATACTTTCTTTTTTGAGTTCTAAATAAATTTTTAACTTATAAAAAAAATTGTATATATTAATGTATTAGTATTTAATAGATTGGTCAAATTGAATTGAAGTAGACAACTGGATTGTCAACATCAGAATAATAGAGTAGGCCATGCTAAACCAACATAAATTGAAGGTACCAGAACTAATTTAAGTTATTAAGTTACCTTTTACTTAAAAAAAAGAATTGATTTAAGGTATACAATAATGAATATAATTAAAATTTCTAAAGCAAAATACATACTTAAGATTTGATGAGCATTAAATTTTGATTAATTCACATCAATCAAATCACATGCAAGTCAGGGAGCGGTCAGATGCTGCCAAGAACTATAAGGAGATATTTCACATCAATCAATAAAATTTCTAAAGCAAAATACATACTTAAGACTTAAATAAATTATAGTAATGTTGTTTCTTTAAGAATAATTAAAATATTATCTGAATTGGTTTTACAATGTAGATATTTGAAAATAAAAAAATATATACAATATTATTTTAATGTAGAACTGCATGTAAACAAAAACACATAGCTTGGTTAGCGTGATTAAAATGATTTTGTAATAGAAGAAATGGACACCCATGCTACCACTTCCACATGGATGATGTTGTGCCTTAGATTGAAAAATAATATATGAACATTTTATATGTTATTACATATTTAATGAAAAAAAAATATAAATATCTTAAGATTTATGATATAATAAGATAAAATAAATAAAAATAAATAAAAAATATTAATAAAATGTATAAAATAGAAAAATATATATGTATCATTCTTCTTCTTTTAGAATATGCATGAATTAAATCTAACCACAGGTCATGATGTAGTTCCTCTGTTACTCCTGCCACCTTTTCTTTACATAACACACATGCACATATGAAAAAAAAATTATTATTGCTTCAATTCATAATTCACTCTTAGTTCAGTTTAATTATTTTATGAGCGTGCGTGAGAGAGAAAAGAATGTGGCTCCTCTAAACTTGAGGGGATTTGATCTCTAATTTTAGTAAAATATATTTTTGTTTCTTATCATTAATTTTATTCCGGTAAATAATAATACGTGATAGACAGATATATATATATTGACATATAACATAACCTTATTACATCTCATTTTCACTTAACAAAATAATTATAATAATGAAAAGCAAAATCTGTATTTTAATAAATTAATGATTAAATAAAAAATTATTTGTAGGATATCAAAATTAAAATTAAGTAAACCATCAGGACTAAAAAATACATTTAAATAAAAAAATTTATTAATCTATAATGAATATATAATAGGTCAATTGTCTAAATTTAAAAAAAAAATTAATTTTATTAGAAGTATGTTAGATTTAATTTTTTAAAAGTAAAAAAATTATTTTTAAAAAACTTAATAGATAACATTACTTATTTATAAAAAAGTTTAAAAAATGGTAAATATTTTAAAATTATTGTAAACATACACTTATTTTATAAATTCCCTTTCATTTTGCTTCCGTTTTATTTATTTCTTCTATCTCTTTTTCTTTGTTTCCATTAACATTACTTATCATAAGTATTATTTTGCTATTTCCTTTTTCTTTTTTTTTCTCTTTCCTTCGTTAATTCCTAACCATTCAAAATTATTTATTTTTACAGTCTCTCCTTTTATGTCACATATCACATAGTTGAGAATTTAAATAAAATTAATAGGTAACAAATAAAAAATAGTAACAATTTTAATATTAATTTTTAATCAATACATTATTGTATATTCCCTTTAATATAGAGGAGGCTGAGGAGCCAAGTCCCTACAAATGAGGTATGTATTAATGTATATTTATTTTTCTCCATGAACATGGTGACCCTTTTCTAGCTCTTTGAATTAAATAGTGCATGGCCGGCTGAAAAGTGAGTCTTGACTCTTCGAATTAAATAATTCTAATTCATATGGGAATCAGAATAATTTCTGTTAGAGCGTTAATTCAGTGTCTTCTTGTTCTTATTTACTTGAACGGACAATGATTGATGAGCTAAAGTTCTGCATTTTCTGTCCTCCTTGTATGCTTTATTTTCTGAGTTTCAGTTGAATGATAATGCAGCAATTGAATAATGTCTTATTATTTTTTCTAATATACAACCATGAATCGTGTTTAAACAAATATAATAAGACACGTCATTTTTCTTTATCACAAGACCTGTGACGACTGAGAATCCACATGCTTTAAATTAGAATCACATGGTATCATTCCCAAGGGTCGATTCCTGTAATTATTATCTACAAGTTCTTGTTTGGAGTAATTTTTAGTGTTGGATTTGATTCTTATAAATAAAAATGTGATTGAATGCAACATTCATAAAAAAAAAAACCAGATTTTTCAATAAAAATTAATCATCAGAAAAGTTGATAGATATTTTACACTTATATTATGAATACTAAAAAACCGTTTTAATAGTTTTCTTTCAGAAATTATACCCCAGTTCACAGGTTTTTCTCTTGATTAAGTCATGCTTAATTAATACCAACTAACTTCATTCGACCATTCTAGAACTCAACCAAAATGCATTAGCACAACATTTTACAAATTGTTCGCATACATAAAAATAGTTGCTCATTGCTTAAATATTGAGACTGATACTTCCTCTCAACTTAGAGATTCTATAGACTAATGATATAATAAAACAATAATTTATAAGTAAAGTGCAAATTTCATAAAATTCAATTAGATGTTCCATCAAATATATTTTAATATGGTATCATAATTTATCTAACATATTTGTAGTTGGATCTATCGTACTACCTAATGCAAAAGTTTCAGTGCTCCAAACTTCAGAGTTTGGCCCATTTCTTTAAGGTAGAAACACAAAATATGTAACATTGGTTGAAATTTTGATAAATTTTTACCTGTATGGCTAGAAATTATGGGCATAGCATTCAAAAGATGCAAAAGCAGATGCTGTAGCAGAGCAACAAATAGAAGAATGCTTGCTTGCAAGCTTCTCCCGATGCATTGCAGGGCCAACTTGCTAAGCCAGACTTGTCTCAATTGGTTATGAGCAGGCAAAATCTGGTGCTCAATTTTTAGCACATGCAAATTGACAGTGGTGTTTCCTTTATAAATTCTACAACATGCCTTCTTTTACATAACAGGCTTACTACAACAGTTCATTAGACCAATATTACAAGTTGCATAGCAACAAAATGCTTTCTGTTTTGCATTTAACCCCAATGGTTATGGCAGGTGAAGTTTAGGACATGACATCTTGCAGTGATAGAGCTACCAAATGAAACTTGCTATTGCCACATTTGTTTAGACACATTGATTAAGAAGTTTGCATATACTGACAATTATATAGTTCGCCTTAACTAGCAAAAGAAAATTATTATTTCAGTCCTTGAAAACATACATGTTTTCTCGATTTAAATTTTCAATTCCAATTTTAATAACAATTAATAGTTCAAAAGGAAAAAAAAATGTTTTTAATCCTTGTTGGGGTATAGAAAATAATTCTAAGTAAATATGGAATTTTCTTTCCATATTTTTCGTATATCTTCAGGCACTACAATATTAGGATAAATAAAACAATAACTTGATATGTTGAGATCGAAGAAAACGACTGTAAAAAGATACAATAAAGGAAGAATTCCGAGATCGAAAGGGTGTAAAATGGAAATATTGGATGAAGAGCTCGATTTCGAGAAACGAGACTAGTGCCGGACTCTAGCTAACAATTGAGGAATGCTTAAAACAAAAGTCTGCTCGAAGCTGGGAACAACAATCAAGACCCTCAAAGCAAAATGGTTAGAGAGAGATATTGAGAATCAAGCAGCTCAAAGAAGCAATCCACCTTCAGAAAACAAGTTTGAAAGGAATTGAGCGATAACAAAACAAGGATAGAAGTCAATGTGAAAGTTACCATTCGTTGGAGTGGTTACTAGAAGTTAGGAAGTTCTGGTTTATTATTGTTTGGAATAAAATATTATTTTCTTTCAAACTAGGGACAAGTGTTCGTTGTAGGAATGCCTATAAATACCTTTCACTCTCACCAAAATCGAGGTTGGAACATTTACACAAAATCTTATAAACTCAAGACACTTAGGCATGATAATGAGTGAAGGAATTAAATGTATGTTCTTAACCACTTTTAGTGAGTTCATTATGCAAATTTCCTTTATTATTCGTTTAAATTCATGCATTTATTGTTTTTATTAATATTAAAACTGAGGTTTTCTTTTTGAAGTTTACATCGCATTTCATTTACTTTATTACACATTTAATTGTTTTTAAAACAATCTTTCATGAACAACTTTGAACTTGAATGAACAAAATCGAATCTCAAGTCTTGTAAGTCAACATTCATGTTTATGAGCCTCGTTAATTACAAGTAACTTGATTAAAAAGAATTTACATAAGCGTATACTCTTGTATTTTAAAAGTTTCTTAAATAAATATAAATTTGTTTGACTTTTAGAGTAATTTGTTGAATTTAAATATTTTATTTTATTAAAACAAATTTCACCACAAATAATCCTCAAACCTTCAATAAAAAATTTTGATCCTTATATTTTCAAATTGATGAATTTACTCTTTCAATTTTAAAAAAAAAATGTATATTTAATATTTTTTTTCTACTTTGAAGCAGGAAAAAAATCATAAAATGCTAGTTTAAATACAAAAAATAAACAATTCACATGTTTTCAAAAGTTAAAAGTCAAATTTGATTGAAAGTTAAAAAGACAATAAATTTTTCTTGTTTTAAATATCTTATATTTTATTCTTCTCTTATTTCTGGTAAGTTCACTTCTTAGGATCAAAATGTAATGCACCGAGAAGAAATTAAATTACAATTGAAAATATAGTATTCTAGAGTAAATTCAATTAACATGTGATTCCTCATTCTTCTCACGAGTCATGAATACAACTACAGATGCTATATGGAAAGCACACTGATTAAGGATTAAATTAAAACGTCCGAGATTTCAATCTGTAAAACTAAACTTAAAATAATTAAGCTAAGATATATATATATATATATATATATATATATATATATATATATATATATATATATATATATATATATATATATATATATCCTTGAATAATCAAATACCAAGTTTTCTGGTTGATTTAATAATTAGTAAGTTAATACAATATGGTGGATGATGGCAAATATTTTATACAGTGCGACGTGTAAATTTAATCATCATAAGTTTCTAGCCCCTAATTGGCCTTCTATTGGAAAATATCTAAAAGCTAGGTACATTGTTCTTGAAACCAAATGTTGTCTAAGGTGCAAATGCATTCAGAAAAAAACACACCAGACAAGAAGAATCAGCTTCTGCCATACAATTAACATGTGATTCCTATACTGCTCCCCTTACACTTTAATCAACTTCTTATGTACCATTTTCCCTTCTCTACTCCCAACACAAGCCACCAACCCAACAGAGGTACCAGAACTTATATGCTGTAATGTTTTCATTATGCTAACAAATCAATTTCCAAGGTAGAAGAAACATCACTGTTGATTGCCTCCTTGTCTCCTAATATCACTAAATCCACTGGCACCACTACACCTCATGGTTTCCATTATTCAGTCTCTTAAATCATAAACTATAGCAATTTGAACAAACCTTGCTCATATGTCCCCTAATAACATGTTAATGCTAGCCTAGATTCCAGGCTTGTGAAGGAAACTTTTGGCTATAACTCAGCATTGTTTGCTCTAGCTAGGATTATTTAAATCCACCTCTCTCTTATACTTTGAAGAAAGACACAAAGTGCAAAACTAATTCAATTAGAAAACAACTTCAATTATACACATGACCATTTGGAGATAAATTATACTATTGAAAATTTTCTTGAGAAGATGGGGATATTATTGAATTGATTCATCACAAAGGGGGGGAAGCAGGGGAACATATACCAGCAATGTCTAGTGTCCTTTGTTTGTGTACTAGCACTAATTGCTCAAAACTCAACGCACTCCCTCTTACCGCCATTGGATTAATTAAATCACCATAGTTATGGAATTGTTGGTCTAAACTAATACAAAGCAATCGGAAAGGTAGGGAGACCCACATTGCTGTCACATGCATGCACATATACTACCCACCAAATAGTCGGCTTGCACACACTTGTGATTCCAAGTTTAGGTTCACTTCTACCATGTTCCTATAAATAGATTGAGGATACTAATTGTCAATCAAGCATACTTGGGTTTGGTGCACAACAACAAAGAAAAGATGGAAGCTGTTTCTACATTGCAAAGTACTCATCAACCAGTAAGGTCCATTAGTTTGCCCACAAGATTGCACCCTTCTTCTCAAAGAGTTGAAGCACTTTTGAACCATCTTAAGCCACACCATCTTTCCCAGTCTGTCTCAACCACCACATGTTTGGAAGCAGAGACAATTCAAAGCAATTTGGTGGTGCTTGCTGAGTTGTACAGCTGCATGGAGGAACTTTTCCAGTCTCCACAGACCCAGCAATCACTTTTGCACTACCAGAATGGGAAACTAGTGGAAGAAGCATTGTGTGGCTCAGTGACACTTCTAGATGCATGTGGCACAGCAAGGGATTTATTGTTGGCTCTAAAGGAACATGTGCAAACTCTTCAGTCAGCCATACGTAGAAGAAGAGATTCAAGCATTGAAAACAGCATTTGTGAGTGTGATAGCTTCAGGAAGAAGGCCAAAAAGGAAATTGCCAAGCAGCTTGGGGCATTGAAGAGAATGGAGAACAAAGTTAATTCCAGTTCTCTAATGGGTCAAACTCAAGATCAGCATTTGATATTCCTAGCCAGAGTTCTAAAAGAAGCAAGCACCATCACTATCTCTATATTCCGTTATCTTTTGCTCTTCCTTTCATTTCCAAGACTCAGAACAAAAGGGACCTCCATGATCTCAAAGCTAAAGCCAACGAGATTGTTTTCTTCCGAGAAAGAACAGAAGAACACTAATGTTGTGGACCTAAGTGCTATGTGCTCACTCCTTGAAAGAGGAAAACACAGTGATGCCAAGGTTGAAGTTCAAAGTGCTCTAAGAGTGTTAGAGACATTGAATGTTAGCATTGATGGTCTTGATGGTAGATTAGATTGCATTTTCAGACGTATAGTTCAAAATAGAGTGTCGTTTCTTAATATGCTTACTCATTAGCACTATGATGAGTGAAACGCATATGATTACCCTGTAAATGTGAATGAGAGTGATTATGTAGTCCGCATTTTAAAGGATTTGCTCTCCAAAAATCAATACATGTTTGAATATAAAAATGGTTCAGAATTATATTGTCTTATTAAATTTTTCATATTCTGGTAACTTTTTTTTCTATTTTTTTTTTTTATCCCTGCTTGCTTATGAACATTTAGTGCAGGCTTAGTTTCATTTTACAAAATTGATTTTGGACCTAAATTTAATTTAAGATGAATTTTAATGTGCTTGGTTTTGTATTTGAAAGGACCCTGGACTTTTCATAAAACAGGTGCAACCCTGTTTTTACCGTGGCACTACAAATCAACTACATGGATTAGTATGATTCTCTTCCACAAGTTATGCCTCATAAGCTATTTGTTGGCATCCAACTTCTATGCCTAATGACTTAGACTCCAATAAATTAAGGTTTAGAAAATAGAGTAACTTCATGTATATTCTTATAGTTTAAATGTGAAGAAATTCTTTAGAAAATTTTAACAAAAATGAAAGTCTAGAGTGATTCTTGTATATACCCATGCTTGAATGAAGACAAATTCTTGGATAGGCACAAATCCAATATCTCATCCTTACACACCAAACAGAAAATTTACAAGTGGTAAACTAAAAAGAAAAAAAAATACCCGTCATATTTACTAGATTTGATTTTATTCCTTTTAATAATATTATTATACAATTATTTTTTTAAAGCGTTTTAAATTAACAGTTTTAAACACTTCAAAAGAGTTGTTTAAAACATTTTAATAACTAATGTGTATAATCTTTAGAAAACAAATTAAAGTAGTTACCTCTAATATGTTAATTCATTTCAATTATGGTTAATTCATCACTACTTAGACCACCATTATTATGGTTATCACCATCATGATCATTGTTATCAAACCATTATCATTGTTTGATAATTTAGACTTTTTTATATTCTTATTTAGTAATTAATATTTACACATTTTTAAATATTATATTATATGTTAAAATTAAATGCCTGAAGAATTACCAAATAATTTCAAATTTGTATGCAATTTTGTATACTTGATCTAATTAATAAAAAAAATGAAATTCAATGATATGGTTAATCAAATTTTCATTTTACATAAAATTATTGAATGTATAATTTGATTAATTTTTATACTAGTGTTATATATATATATATATATATATATATATATATATATATATATATATATATATATATATATATATATATATATATAAAAGATAGAGAAAGAGAAGGATCCACATATTCCAAGAGTAATCTAATTAATAAGAATATAAAATTCAATGAAAGTTATTAAATATGTAAGTTTATTAACTCTTACACTTATTGCAGATGGATCTTGACCAATCTCTCTTTCTCTCTCTCTATCTCTCTCTCTCTCTCTTACCACTAGAACCATGGTGGTGGTGGCGTAATAACGATGATGATAGTGGTGGCGATGCTGCTAATGATAGTGTGGTGACGATGATGACGATGATAAGTAACGGTGAAAAAAACACATGATATCTTTAAGTTATTTTAATATCAACCATATATATATATATATATATATATATATATATATATATATATATATATATATATATATATATATATATATTGATTTAGTGACTAAAATTAAACTTTTTCACTCTCATAAAAATACATTTCTCACTAAATATATGGAAGAGTAACTACAAGAGACTTACTCTTCATCTCTACTATTCATTTTTTGGAAATCTAATAATGAATTAAATGTGTCAGTAGGTTGGATGGATAGAGCGTTAAACTTGTTGAACTGTAAGGTTGTGGATTTTCCAATGAAATACCTAGGATTGCTTCTAGGGGTTAACCCTTCACGAATCAGCATGTGGGCCCCAGTGGTTGACGTGGTTAAAAAGAGACTTTCTTCCTGGGATAATAAACACATTTCCATTGCAGGGAGGTTGGTGTTATTCAAATTTATTCTATTTGTTCTCCCAGTCTACTTTTTATCTTTCTTCAAGGTGCCAAAAGGTACTATATTTCAACTTGAGTCCATTTTTTTCTAACTTCTTGTGGGGAGGCTCAGAGGGCAGAAGGAGAGTGACTTGGGTATCATGGGAGAACGTTTGTCGAGAAAAGGATAAAGGTGGATTGGGGTTGAGAGACTTAAGGGCTTTTAATTTAGCAATGTTGGGTAAGTGGAAATGACAATTGAGGGTAGAAAGTCCAACTTGTGAGTTAGACTATTGTAGGCTAAGTATAGGACAGAAGGAGGGGGTGGGAAAGGAGTAAGTCACAACTGTTCTAAGTGGTAGAGTTATTTACAATCTATCAAGCAAGAGACTCAAGGGAGAGAGGCTTAGTGGTCAGAAAATGTGAAACATATGGTTGGGAATGGAGATTAGGTTTTATTTGGAAGGATAGATGGCTGGGGGATCATAGGTTAAGCCATCCTTTTGAGCGGTTGTACGAGTTAGAAAAAAATCAAATGGTGTCTGTGAAAGAAATGCGAGGTTTAGGGAGAAAGTGGCAATGGTCGTAGAGGCGTGGGCTGTTTATGTGGGAAGAGGAGTTGTTGGATAGATTGATAGAGAGACCAGAGGGCATGGTGGTGAGAGAAAGAGTTACAGACAAATGGGTGTAGAATATGGATGACTCTGGTCAATACACGGTACATCTTCAGCTTATAGGATTCTGACAGGAGCTTCTTCACTTCAACCTCATCATTTCTTTAATATGCTACGGGTAGCTAGAATGCCCTAAAGATTCAAATACTAGTTTGACAATTAGATGTAGAGCGTCTACCAACTAGGAGTAATTTACTACGGAGAGGAATAATCCAGACAGGTGCAGAAGCAACTTGTGGTTTGTGTGGAATAACTGAGGAAATTGGTGTGTATCTCTTCTTCATATGTGACGCTTCAATATGAGTTTGACAATCTATTTATAAATAGTGAGAAATCTTTACGACCTTACAAATAGAAGTCAAATCTAACTACTACCAATTTTTCAATTTAATGGACGAGTCGAAGGAGATTCGCAAAACTTGGTCTTTTGTGTGGTTCATGAGGATTTGGAAATTGTGAAAAGTCAAAAATGCGATAGTTTTTAGAGCTCAAGTCAGGGATATATCTCAATTTCTTCAAGATATCCAGCATAGCTCATGTGAATTGAGTTGATTAGATACAAGAAAAAGCTTAATTATCTACAAATTTTTATCTAAGGACTTTTGTCCATCAGTAAAAAAAAATTATCTACATCAAACCTCTATAGATAACACAAATGTTCATCAATAATGATTATACTTATTGGTGGGAGAAAAGTCCATAGATAACACAAATGTTCCAAAAGATATTATCTAAGGAATTTTTGTAGATAAAGGATATTAAATACACATTGCAATATTTTGAAAAATCATCAATAAAAGTTCCACCATGAGTTAACACACCATTACTATCACATATATCACTATGAATAAGTTCAAGTAAATAAGTTTCCTTTTAAATAGAATTTTGAAATGATTTTCTAAGTTGTTTAGCTTGAACACAAACTTCACATTTTTGTTTTAACTCAATAAAAGATTTGGGAATAAGATCAAGAGTCATCATCCTTCTAATAGATTTTACATTAACATGTCCAAGTCTATCATGCCAAGTGTCACAACATTCAACATTTGAAATAGACAAAGAAGACATGCTAGAAGGTTTATTGGTAAAAGATGATAAGAGATTAAGTTTAAATAAAATATCACAAATATAACATTTGCCAACAAAAGAGCCATGTTGTGAAATTACAACTCTATTAGATTCAAAAACAATTTTAAACCATTGTTGAACGAGCAAAGCAATACTAATCAAATTTTTCCTAATATCAAATACATGAAATACTTAATTCAAAACAAGACAATTTCCCGAAGATAATTCTAGTTTGACTCAGCCTAAACCAATAACGCGTGCTAGGCTCTCATTCCCCATGCTCACAGTACGTGTGCCACATTATAAAGAGAATAATCCTTTATCAGCACATACATGAACATTACCGTCAAAGCACATACATGAACATTAGTGTCAAAGTCAATCCACCAATCATTTAAGTTATAAAAAAAGTTTAACTCTGGGCTAGGGACATGTTACCTATTCAATGGGGAATCTGAGCTAGCATTAGTGGTAACAACATTAGTCTGAGGCTGAGAAGATGATTTAGGTTCAAATCCTTTTTCTTTAGGTTGACGACGATGATGAAAACAATCCTTAAAAAAATGGTTGTTCCTTCCATAAACTAAACAAAATGTCTTATTTCCTTGAATTATTGTTGGTATTAAATCCTTGTTTTTAATTTTTAAGAAATGGGAGCTTTGACCAAATTTGTTTTTATTAAATCTAGATTTTTTGAAAAACTTTGGCTTCGGCTTGTTAGCATTTTCCACTAAATGAGCCTTAGCTTGAAAAACAGGTTTTTGAGAATCTTTTTTGTGAAAGATGAGGCTTGTCTTCAATTCGCACAAAAACCAATAAATCATCTAAAGTAAAATAATCAAGTTTGTATTTTAGATTTCTTGCAAATTCAGACCAAGAGGGACGTAGTTTGGAAATTAAAAGACTAACAAGCATGATGTCACGCAAAATAATTTCTTTTATTTTCATGTCATAAATTGTATTTTCAAATTCATGAACTTGGTCTGAAAAAGGTTTTCCATCTTCCATACGAAAATAAATCATTCTTCCATATGAAAATTGTTGGAACCAAAGGCATTGCGTTGAAGTTTTGGTTTTGTTTTTCCTCTCCTTGTTTTTTCTCTTAAATAAAATTTATGGTACCAAATAAGTTTATAGGTGTGGTACTTGTATTGTGTGTTTAGACAGACTTAAGAATGTGTTTGTGATGGTTTTGGATAGATTGCATAGGCTGGGTTGTGCTGGAAAAGCTTCAAAAATAGAATCTTTTAGTAAGGTAATCGATTACCTAAAAACAATAATCAATTACCCTATGAGAATTTTGAGATCAAGAATTTATGCTCCCTGTGGTAATCGATTACCTAAAATCAATAATCGATTGCTCCCGAGAACAAGCATTTTGGACCAGTTTTGTGTAGGATATCAAGTAATTAAATGGGTAATTGATTACCCTGCATCAAAACCGATATAAAAGCATTTTGGAAACAGATTTACAACTTTTGATCAATCCAATCAAGTGTTTGCTTCTCTTGTACATTTTCTCATAATTCTCTCCAAGATTCATACTCATTTTTCATGGTTTGAAGGTGCTTAAAATTTCAAGATTCAAGAAAGAGACTCTATTAAGTTTTGATATTTCCATTTAGGTATTCTTCGCTTCAGGTGATATTTTTTTGTACCCTTCTTTTTGTTTTTGCACAAGTTTAACAATCTCTTGAGGTATTCTTAAGATTGTTGGGAAATCTTGCAGCGGGGTGTTGCAAGTGAGGCATTGTGAGTGGCGGGTGTCACAATATAGCAAATTCTTGTGGGGTGCATGAAGAAGTCTCTTCTTTTTTTCTTTAAATCTTTCCAAGATTAAAATATGTATGTGTGGTGTGCATGTACTGAGATTTTAGTGGAAAGCAGATTAGCGAAAGGTTAAGTATGTAAACTAGATGTAGGTCAGGAGGACTGAACCAATATAAATCACTATGCAAATTATCTTTTCATTATACTCTTTAATTTCAGTCTTTATTGAATTCTTGGATCACTAACAACTAAGTTTTTCCAGTTGTATTTGATTCATTAAGTTTTCTTGCTGCGGATCAAATTCTTTACATCCATTTGCTTATTATTGAATTTGGGTTTTGACCCATATTTTGTGGGTTTGAGGAATTGAATTGATTGGTGTTTTACGTTAAGGGTTGAATTCTTGAAAACCTATTTTTGAAAAAGAACGTAGATTTTGAAAATTTCTGAAAGGAACTGTTTTTAAATACTCTAATACTGTTGAATAGAAAGTTTTCAAAAAATAATTTGGTGAATCTATTCAACCCCCTTCTAGATTCCCCCTAGGACCAACAATAATAAATTATGTTTTCAAATTCATGAACTTGATCTGAAAAGCAAGTTTTTGAGAATCTTTTTGTGAAAGATGATGCTTATCTTCAATTCGCACAAAATCCAACAAATCATCTAAAATAAAATAATTAGATTTGTATTTTAGACTTCTTGCAAATATAGACGAACAAGGATGTAATTTGGAAATTAAAAGACTAACAAGCATGATGATAGGCAAAATAATTCCTTTTATTTTCATGTCATAAATTATGTTTTCAAATTCATGAACTTAGACTGAAAAAGGTTTTTCATCTTCCATATGAAAATAAATCATTCTTTCAAAAGAGTATCGTCTCAAACCTTTCTCGACATAGCCGTATTTTAGTTCAAGAGTATCCCATAACTCTAGAGCAATTTTTGTATGGCAAAATATTTTGTAAATATTACCATTAAGAGCACTAAGAATATGACCATGACATAAAATATCTTTGTCGCTAGAGAAATCATCAAAAACACTAGAAGAACTATCTTTAATTAAAAGAACATCAAAATCATTTTTTGTGTTCCCATTTGAAATTATAAAAAATAAACCCAACTCAGTAAGCCAAAATTTCATTTATTGTTACAAACATAAAAAATTTTCACCATTAAATTTTTCAGGTTTACTAGACAAGAATTTTAATATATCAATTGCAGACATGTTGAAACAGATAAAAGAATCGTTTACTCTCTAAGATTGTCATGAAATCAATTAAAGAAAATTAAATAATATAATTATCAATTATCACATTTTAACAATTATGCACAATAGATATCTAAAATAGAGCAATCAATAAAATAATTAACATTAAATGCTAAATGAGTTGAGTTTAGAGTAGTCTAAGTTGAAACATGCAAAATATTATCCTTAGAAAGTAAATGCCCCCACTGCACTGGGATTCTTGTACTTTATACACGTTTGTCTCTCAAGATGCATCAACCCAATAGATCCTTTGAGTGCAGCAAAGGACCCCCAAATCAATTAACACAACTCCAAATATTTTAGAAATGAAAAAATCTTTAAAAAAGAGAGAAAGTTGCTTTTTGGAATGATTTTAACTTCTGCCAATGCACCTATATTTATAACTAAATAGAAAAATATTATAATCCCTAAAATTTTGTTTAAAACAGAATCACAAAAGGAGGTTGCAACTCATTATGAGAAAAAAGGTGCAACATGTTTCAGCAGATAATATTCATTGTATATTTCTCATAATGCTTCCCGAAAAATGTGTTATTAACCACCATATATACATGCAACTTCCAAAACCCATTATAGAAATTCAATTGAACTTATTTTTTTAGATTTGAACATTATATATTATAATAATAAAGATATATAATGTCATATAAATTAAATTTTAAAACTAATGAGCAATTTCTAACACTAACTTGGTCGTGCAACAACTATAAACTAACCCCTCACACAATTACGTCAAGTAAAGACGAATGAAGTGATGGAAATAAAAGGAAACCTTAAATCAATAGATACAAGATGATAGTATGTATAGAGAATTAAATATAAAAAGATAGAAGAAAGGAAATATGTGTACCTCAAATATATTGAATTGAAGGTCTTGATCTTCAAAAACAAAAACACTATGAATGATTATTGTAGAGATGTGAGTTCAATAAGAACTCTTGAGGGTTTTACTACCTACTTTCTAGGGGATTATTTTAGAGAATGTATATTGTTGTTGTTGTAATTTGCTTAATGAGATGACAAATTTATAATCCCCCAGGGTAGGCAGAGACCCCTCAAATGGGCTTTTTATGATTGACTCAATCCATCATAGAGTCAATCTTACTCTAATCACATTAAGATAATCATAAAGATATTATAAGATATGATTATCATCATATCTTAAATTGCCAGATAATGATAAAATATAATTGATTAATACCAATCCACTATTATTTCCAACATGAAGTTGAACCTAAGTTGCCATAATCTTTTGTCACACCTCCTTTGGCACCATATATTGTATATAATTGGTTTAAGTGTTGGATTTGAGGTATGCTCTAGATCTAATTTGTCATGTCAGCAATAATAATCGTGTTTATTATTATTTATTTCGTTATCATATTTATTTAATTCATGTGATAAGATCCTTTATTAAAGTTAAAGACTTGTTATTATAATAGAGATTATAATAATGAGAAGTAAGTTTTATATAATTTTTAATCTAAAGCGTTCTGGATCATAGGATTATTGAGGATAGGAAATCATTAATCCGGATATATCCATATATTTGTAATGGTCTTTTTTTAAAGATTAATAGATCTCATTTATTAAATTACACATATAGATGATACATATAGAGATATAACCATTGAACTGATTTAAAGGAGAATTCCTAATGGTTAATATTACTTTTGAATTGTCGATAGGAAATTTTTTTGAAGAAATATATAATTTCCTTAGACTTGAGATTATCATGGTAATTAACAAGTTATTTATTATGTTTTGATATCGGACACCTAACATTTTGTGATGTTAGTTGAATGATTATCGGATATAATTAAATTCTTGTAGGATTACTGATCAATCAAGACAGAATCCATCTAGTCTTGGTAATGAGTTTAAGCTCTATAGAAATAAAGACTTTGGCCAAAGTATTATGAATGAAAGAAGAAAGGAGTTTCTTAAGTTAACATAGAGCTGCAAAGATGGAAGAAAATATTATATTAATTTTATAATGATTCTAAAATAAAAGATATTTCATGATATCCGACCGTTAAGGAGTGTTGCTAGAGGCTAACCTAGATTAGTAAATTAATGAATTAATTTACTACCGATTTAGTAATGAACCTACGGGTTACACACTAACGAGTGTTTTGATATTTGTTGGATGGGAAAATATTATTGATTAAATTAAAGAGTTTAATTTTATCTAATTAATATATTTTCTTTAAGTGGAGTATTATTGTATTTTTTTTCTAGCACCTAAGATACAATTAATATAATGTTTGAGTATCTGTAAAACTGATTAAGTGAGACTTAGTCAAAAGCGTTTCCAACGGCTAATAACCGATTAATCAAATTTCTAAATAAGATTTAATATAATTTGATTAGTTATTGGAAATTAAATAAAAGGCCAACAGACTTGAGAGAGGAATAACTATAATACATGGGCAAGTGAACATGCTTACATGAGCAAGTGGATCCTATTAGATAAGATCAAATAAAATAAAATAAAAAAAACCATGTCAATGTCATATATATATGAGGCTGCCTTACAGAGGAATAACTCATGTTTTTTCTTCAACTCTCTCGCTTTAAAATTTTTCATTGGATTATTCATTAGTCATAGATAGTTTTCCTACTCCACGCGTCAACTGTTGACACAACAAGATCGATCTCGGTATGAATACACGCATAGGACCTTCATATGTTTGAAGGAAAATATTTGAGAATTTCACAGTCTCCTAAGATTTTTTTTTAAATGTTTTGTTGCTTCCTTATTACTAGTATGCATAATCTAACTCAAATAGATCTGTTATTTTCTACTGCACTCATTAGAAACACGTAATTAATTCTTTATTAAGTGTTATGGATCATCTCGCACCACCTTCACATACACAACTTTACATCTTGAAAGTGCACAAAAGGAAGAACCATACCCAAGAGGAGACCCTTCCAACCAGGAATCATAGCATAAACTCGAATGTCCATTTCCTAACTGAAGATGGAAACCCTCTTGAAGCCAAAGAGTTGGCCTTTGCCAGCGAACTCCAAAAGTAAAAGCCTTTAACAATCAATCTCTCACCCAAGGTCCTCCCTTGATACTTATCAGTAACCACTTGCACCCACAACTTATCCCTCTGTTGATGTAAATCCCATAATAGCTTATCTAATAATGAGACATTTTGGAGCTGGGAGATTCGAACACCAAGACCACCATGGTAATTACTAGGACAAGCAATAGTCTCCCCTCCTCCACTCTAGATAAAGCTACGAGCCACCGTATCCACAACTTGTGGTAGCCACTGCATTTGCATAGTGTAGGCACGAATAACAACCACCACCGAGTTAACCAATGTAATTCTCCTAAACTGACTCAACAATTTCCCTTTCTATGATGCCAACTTCTGAGAGGTTTTATCCATCATACAATGAAAGTGGCTTTGTGTAACCCGACCATATCCACAAGCTGCTGTTTCCTGAGAGGAGAAACTCCTTTGGAAGCAAACGTCTTTGATTTATCTAAGCTAACCCGAAGACCAGATGCATTAGAGAACCGGCAGAGAAGTAGGGGTCGAATTTTTTAAAAAAAGTGAACCGAATTATTTAAAATAGTTTAGTTTTTAAACTTAAAAACAAATCGTTTTACAAAACTAATTTGGAATCGAACCTTTTTATAAAACTAATTTTAAACTAGTTTAAAATTAGTTTAAAACAATTTTAGATTGAACTAATTTCAGATTGGTTTCTGAAAGTCCAAAACAATTTTACATTGAACTAGTTTTAAATTGGTTTTGAACTAGTTTCAAACTGATTTTTTTTTATTAATACATTTTCTATAGTGTTGTGAACATGACCATAACAGTATGGACATCTTGAGGTAGTGTTTTTCTAGGAAGCAAAACACAATAGTATGAGATGTAAAGAAAATAGTTTTTTTAATAAAACTAGTAAACTGAACTATTTTTAAAACTAGTTTTGTTCAAACTAAATTGGTTTAAAAACAATTTGGTTCAAACAGAACTAGTTTCAAAAATAGTTCAATTAATTTTTGTTGAACTGGTTTAGCTCAAAACTAATTTGGTTTGGTTCGAACTAGTTTTTTTGCACACCCATAGAGAAAAATGTATGTATAACACGAATCTATGTAGGTGTGACCTTTATGAAGAATAGAACATCATCTACAAAAAAAAACAAATGTGAAATGGTTGGTCCCCCTGTTGAAGTTGAACGAGTTCCCAAGCCCCCTATGATACTTCCTGAGATATCATAGTGTTATCAATGACAAAAGGCGAAACATAACAGAAGGCTTAAATTCTGCCATAAAAACACACTATTGCATCTTTTGGTGTTGTCATGACAAGCATTCTTTCACAAATTTTGTATAGCTGTTTACAAAAATCTGTCAATGTTATAGCTCTACTACATTGCCATAACTGTTATTTAACAACATTAGATATAATTGCTTCTAGCTTCTCCATACAAAGCCCAAACAAATGTGGAAAAGAGGATCCCTTGTTCTAAGCCCTTTCCTAGGAGAGAAGCGTTGAGTCTTCTGACCATTCCATAATAATGATATAAAAGAAGAGGACAAATCATGCAAAACTAGCTAAACAATATTATTGGGAAATCCATATTCGGTCAAAATTTGCTCAACAAAACTCCATTCAATTTGGTCATTCGCCTTTTCCAACTCTAACTTGGAAACATTACCAAGCTCTTCTGAGACTTCTTCATCAAGTGAATAATCTCCTATAAAATAATGACATTATTTGAAGTACTTCGTCTAAGGATAAAAGAACTCTAAAGAGAACTTATAATGGTGGAGAGGAGAAGTCTAAGTGTGTTAACAAGGACCTTCCAGATTAGCTTATGTATAATATTACACAAACTGATTAGTCGAAAATCCTTGAAATGTTCTGGATCATCATTTTTTGAAACAAGTGTCACCAGGACAATTTTAAAGTCATATCTAATGTTGATTATCACTAAATTTTAAAATAATTTTAAATTTAATTAATTAAATAAATTCTTTAAACTTATAAATATTAAATGAAATATACAACATAATATGAGTGTCAAACACTCATTCCTAAACCTTATATAGGCTTATACCCAAAATTTCACCAACCTTTCTAATTGAGTTCCTTTTTGTGTTTGGAGAATCCTTCCCGTATCTATACATTTTATAATAATCACAAATCCATAAGTTTTAGGACGTATAAACAAAAACATTTAAACAAAATAAATATAAATATATATATATATATATATGTAAAAGAACTAATTTTTAAACCTTTAATTTATATTGATGTTAAAATATAACACTGTAATATTATACGTTTAATTTTGATTAATATGTAGAGCTGCTTTTGTGTTTGCAATATAATCAAAAGAATTTTATATTTAATACAATTGTTATATAGTTAGATCATTTCAACAATGTAGCAATATATAATTGGAACATAGCATATAAAATTTGAATATAGGATATCCAGGAATTCCATAATTTTTAAAGGTAGGAATATGAACTTTTTGGATATCATGATGACTATTTAAGTACTATCTTGAAAATGAATGTCATATAGGTTTGAATTTAATAGAGACTGTGTTTTTTCAGACTGGAGTAGTAACCCTCAGCTATGCCTATTAGATATAAAGTAGATGGCATTCCGTAGTTCCTGTGTATGGAATGTTGGAACCAAAGGAATTTATTGAAGACTTCTGGAGTTTTGATTTTATTTTTCTCTCTTTGTTTTGATCTTAAATCAATTTTATGGTACCAAACACATTTATAGGTGTGGTACTTGTATTGTGTGTTTTAGATAGGCTAGAGAGTGTGTTTGGGATAGTTTTGGATAAATTACATAGGTTGGGTTGTGCTAAAAAAACTTCAAAAATGATTTTTTAGGTAAGATAATCGATTACCTAAAAATGGTAATCGATTACCTTGCGAAAATTTTGAGATCTGAAATTGATGCTCTCTATGGTAATCGATTACTTGATTTCATTACTCCCGAGAATAAGCACTTTGGTCCAATTTTGTGCAAGATATCAGGTAATCAAGTGGGTAATCGATTATCCTGCATAAAAACTGATATAAAAGCATTTTGAAAATAGATTTAACAAGTTTTGAACAGTCAAGTTCTTGCTTCTCATATACGATTTCTAAGAATTCTCTCCCAGATTCATACACATTTTTTATGGTTTGAAAGTGCTTCCAATTCAAGATTCAAGGAAGAAACTCCATTAAGTTCTAATCTTTCTTTTTGTGTATTCTTCACATTAGGTGATATTATTTTGTACCCTATCTGTGTTTTTGCACTAAGCTTACAGTCACTTGAGGTGTTCTTGAGATTGTGGAAAAATCTTGTAGCAAGATATTGCAAGTGAGGCATTGTAAATGGCGGGGTGTCACAATGTAGTAAACTCTTGTGGTGTGCAAGAGGAAGCCTCATTTTGTGTGATTGAAATCTTTCTAGGATTAAAATCTCTATGTGTGGTGTGCATGTACTGAGATTCTAGTGGAAAACAAAATAGCGGAAGGCTAAGTCTGTAAACTAGATATAGGTCAGTTGGACCGAACCAGTATAAATCATTGTGCAAATTGTCTCTTCCTTATACTCTTTAAATTTAATCTTAATTGGATTCTTGGAGCACTAACATCTGGGTTTTTGCAGTCGTGTTTGATTCATTACGATTTCATGTTGTTGATCTAAATCTTAACATACAATAGCTTGATTTTAAATTTGGGTTTTTGACCCATAGTTTGTGGGTTTGATTTTTATTACTTCTACTCTTTCATCTTGATCTGAATTACTTTAAATATAATTCTTGTTAAGTTTCTCACCTACTTTGTTTGAAATCATCGTTGGAGGAATTGATTCAAGTGGTGTTTTGCCTTAAGGGTTGAATTCTTGAAAACTCATTTCTACAAAAGAAGGTATATTTTGAAAATGTCAAAAGGGACTGTTTTTAAAAATACTCTGATACTGTTGAATAGAAATTTGTGAAAAATAATTTGATGATCCAGGTCCGTATAAATAAGAAATTTTGATGAGTCCTTTATTCCAGGCTAATCATCTCTTTTTGCTGATGTATAGAGTATAAACTATTTATTTCATAATTCAGGTATATATAATATATTTTGTTGTATTTTAAAAAAGTATATATAATTTCTTGCATTATTGCGGAATAAAATTTTAAGTTACAAACATAAAAGATAAATCAGCAATTACTTTATGAGTAATTTCGTATTTTCAAAACACTCAAAGTTATCAAATATTTATGCACTTGTATGAAGTAAAACAACACCACATATCTTATTTGTTTGTTTGTCAAAATTTAAAATACTTTTAATAAGTTAAATGAATTACCAGTTTAGTTTGTGTACCATGTTTATAAATATATCTTTAATGAATATTTTTATCTAACCTACATTAGATTGAGTTTTGTAATTTTACAGAATTGAAGTTGTGTATGTGCTTCTTTATTATATTTGCTATCCTTTATGGATTTAGTTTTTTTTTTTTTTGTTTAAGAAATGTAAACAAAAAGCATGCTAAAAATTTCTTTAAATCTTATTGGTGATTGGTTATGTTATCCATTTTATTTTTTAACAATTAATATGTTTTATAAAATTAAAATATTAATTGTTTAATTATGTAATAAATGCACGCATATATTGAGCTTATATTTTCAACAAGATGTATTTGAAATCCATTTTTCACCTCTCAACATTGTCATTCTTTCACATTTTACTTTTGCTTGAAGCCTTGAATCGTTTAATGTTTGAAACAACTATAGCAAAAGTAATGTGTAATCATGTGCGACTATTTCACTCTACATATAAAGTTCTATAGATAAAGGATATTTTAAAATTGATTGTTCATTGTTTTTAGTTATCTTTGACTTCTGGTAGATATCAATGCTCATACGATAAGTTTCATTTTATAACGGACGATATTAATACAAGAAGGAATGAGGGTAATCGAATAGCAACAATGTTGATGTACCTTTTTTTTTTTTTTTTTTGAAAGGCAATGTTGATGTACCTGTAAGTGACTTTACTAGCCTTTTATTTGTTAACTTCAATTGATAATGGATCTAAGATAATGTAGTCAAAGTTAGCACTTTTGTATTTTAATGATACAGTTCAGATGTTGAAGAAGGGGGCGAGACAGTTTTCCCATATGCAAATTGGAATGAACTTTCTGATTGTGGAAAACAAGGACTTTCAATTAAGCCAAAGATGAGTGATGCTTTACTTTTTTGGAGCATGAATTCTAATGGAACTTTCGATTCAAGTTTGGATGGTTAGCTTTTTTTCTTCTTTTTTTTTTTTTTTTTTTTGTTCTTATTGGCATTAGAAAAATAAATTAACTAGACTAACTATTTTTGTTATAATTTTTAGGTGGTTGTCCGGTTATTAAAGGTAATAAGTGGCCAAGTGCAAAATGGATGCACCTCAATGAGTATATATAAACTTTAAATAGGCATTATTACTATAGCTATTATTTCCAATTAGATCACATAACATTTTTATGAAATTAAACAATCATAATATCATTTTATGCATCTCAAATTCTTTATAAGTTTTTCTCACTTAACTTTTAAAAGTTAAGATGTATAACTTGATTTTATCTTATAATAAATTTTGATTTATTTAATTCCTCTATTTATTCTTTATTAAGTAATTATTGAAAAACAATCCGTGATAAATTAAGTACTTTGAGGTTTAAATCCCACAACGCGACTCTATATAATAGATTACATGAATTAAGCCCCTTGTTTTACTTATATTTATTTATAAGTACACAGACCTACTCTAGGCAACTTGCATAGCTTCAATTCCTATTTCAAGTAATAAACCAATTGATGATTGCATCTTCAACAACCTGCTCATCGAAATCCAATGATACAAAATAGTATTATTCAATAGAATTGGAATTATTTGCAAAAAGTGGAAGTACAACACCACATTAGGAATTTAATATGACACAGGCCACTTGCACCAGCTACTACTCCATGGGGAAACAGCACCTTAGACAGTTTGCAATGGGAGATGAAATTACATTTACTGCAAGTCTAGAAGCAGCAGATATACGCTCAAAAAATTCACAAAATTAATTTAGAATTTAGAATTAAAGGCTATAATATATCTGGTCTGGCTTGGATGCACCAGATGTTACACCAATGGTTTCTTGTATCCTAATTCTCCTTCGCCATGATGATAGACAAGAGAATTACCAATATTAATAGGGAAGGCCAAATATGTTGTCCTTTCATGAAGGAATCTAAACTGCATTGTTCAAGGCAGGTTAGACCACAACAATATTTTCAACTATATTTGTATGTGTAGTGATCAGAAATAGTTTAGGAAATCTGAGACAACTTAAATGCCTTGGTTAGGTGCCTTACAAATGCTAGTTTAATAAGCTTAGATTAAAGTTTGCATGATAATCGTAGTGCCAACTTCACTGAGATTTTGAAGACCCAACCATTAATTGGCATAGCACCAAGACTATATACATATATATATATTATGGATATTTGTCTTTTTTTCCATGTTTTCTAAACATTTATACATGTATATTGCAGATATTTAGGTTGTGGACATACGTTTAGCTCGACTTTTTGACTAGTGGCTGTAATTTTAGAAAAAATATGAAAATGAGGTGAACAACAAAAATATTACTAAAATGATACAGTTTCATCAATCATAAATGAAATACATAAAATAAAATGACGTATTTAGCAAAATCACATGAAATCAAATACGCCATGGTGACTGACATATTTAAAAAAACTTGTCTGACACATGAAGGCAAATACGCCAAAATAAAAGATATATTTAGGAAAGTTATTATTAATCTAATTTGTCCCATTGAAAATATAACAATAAAATTATTATTAAAAAGAGTGTTATTATTACATTAAAAATTATCAAAATATAACAACAAAAGTTATTATATTATTATAACAATAAAAATTATTTTTCAATTAAAAATAGTGTTATTATAACAATAAAAGTTATGAAATATAACATTTTAGAATCAAGTATATTTATTATAATATAAATTAAAAAAAGTTGATAATTGGAACGAAAGTATAATATAAATTAAGAAAAAATCATAACTGGAAAAAAAAGTATATTTATAATTTTAGAATAAAAAAATCATAATTAGAACAAAAGTATAATATAAATTAAAAAAAATTAATTTATATTATAATAAATATGCTTGATTTTAAAATGTTTCATTTTCATATCTTTTACTATTATAATAACACCCTATTTTTAGTTGAAAAATAATTTACTATAATAATTCTACTATTATATTTTGATAACTTTTAATATAATAATAATACCCTTTTAATAATAATATTTACTTTTATATTTTGATAAAACTTGAAAAGGTAAGTGAAAGTTAAAAAGCTAAAAGTTATATGTAATTGTTTGATAAAATTGATTGATCAAGTAACAAAAAGTTATAAAATAAAAAATAAAAAAATCATTAATCATTAATTAAACAAAGAAGTATTTAAAATAATTATAATATATTTTAATAATATAAATTAATTACATATTTAAATTATAAATTATTATAATTATATATTTAGATATAAATTTCTATCATTTTTCTCATTACATATTTAAATCATAAATTTATGTAATTATATGATTAAATTATAAATTACTATAATTATATATTTAAACTATAAATTATTATAGCTACATTGAAGAAGGGAGAAATGAAGAAGAGAGATAGTATAGTTAGAGAAGAGAAAATTAATAAAAGACAATCCATTAGTTAGTAAAAAGTAAAGTTGTAACAAAAATTAACTAGTAATTGAAAATAAGAAATGTTTTGAAAAAATTACTTGAAATAACTTTTTTTAAAAAAAACTAGTAACTCCTAAAAAAATTTCTAACTTTTTGTTATCCAAACAGAGTTAAAATAATTTTAGCTATTTTATCAATTTTTTAACTGATTGAAATTACAAATCAAACACATTCTAATAATTACTCTAAATTCCTCAGATACACCGTTTACTTTGGTGTATTTGGCTCTTGTATCAGACAAGATGCCAAGATTCAAGGCAGCCGATTTTGCCAAATACACAATTTTATCTTACATATTTGGACTTTGCCTTATCAAACTACACAATTTCAGTAAATTTTTCGTTGATCACCCATTTTTGTATTTATTTTCAAAAAATACACTATGTTAGTCAGAGAGCCCGTTTAGCTCGGTCTCAACAAGCTTTTTGTCTGAGTTATGCCACAAATAACCTATGTAGACTTTTCTAGTTTTCTTCTCTTTGTTCTCTTGTATTCCTTCTCAACATGCATTTCCTTATGAAGTGGTAATATCTAAGTAAAAAACATCGGAAAATAAGTTGAAAGCGTAACAGAAGTGTCTATCAAGCAGTAAACTTCCATCCTCTTGTCCTCACCTCTTTCCAAAAAAGCCAGAGAGATATAGGCTTAAAACATCCATCCCTACCAACAGAAAAGCATTCATAAGTACTAGATATCTTGGACTCCCCTGATACGCTTCATTTGACTGTTGCCAAGACAGATTACGAACCAAAAATTCAGAAAATATTATTGCTCTACGTGTAGTACAACCAAGAATTTAGGAGAAAGATTATTATGCAATGTCTTATACAATAGATGTGGGAAGTTTTGCACTTATGTTATTACGGCTCAATTCATCAACAGCTGATATTGTTTTATTGGATATAATACGAAGTTGTAAGCTAATGCAACAGTTGAGGAGAAGACATCATAAGAAGGGTAAGAAACACAAAGGATATGGATAAAGGAGGGGGGACCAGAAAGTAAAATAAAAAAACTTAGTTATATATGAAAGACACTTTTTTTAAAATTCCTCCGTTGTACGACACTTAAATTCCTTATCACCTTAGAATAGTCACTCTTTAAGGACAACAGCATGCCCTGGCAAAAGACTTCATAATGAAACCCCAAGGCATGCATCGAGAAACACAAAACACACACCAGGTAATCCTACTTATCATCGGTCAATTACATGTCACACAATCCCCAATAAACCCCTACACCCAAATTCAACTCTCACAAAACCCAGGTACTGCTGAAGGTACAGTAAACCTGCCTGCCTAACCAAGCCCTCGGAATTATTAAGATTATAGATTTCAATAAATTCCACTTAAAATATGTAACTGAAATGCAAACAATCCAATCTTCATCCAAAGGTTGAATACATGAATGCATCCATTTCCTTTCCACTACAGTCAGATTATCTCAACTATTTATAGAACACAAAAGAACCATTAAAAGGAAAATGACATCTAACATGGATAGGGAAAACTTATAATCCAACAACAAATTAGGCAACAAAAGGAAAATTCAAAAGAATTAATACAACAACAGCACACAGATCAGAGAAGATAACAAAGCATTTTACTTCACCAATGCCCACAACAATCAGCAATGAATAAACATCAAATATCAAACACAGTTACACAAGTATTTAAAGAACCATCAAATGACCAAAAAAGAGGATCAATATATAAGAATTAATACAACAGCAACACACAAATCAGAAAAGATAATAACAAAGTATTTTATTTCACTAATACCCACAACAGTCAGCAACAAATAAATATCAAATATCACACACAGTTACACAGGCACTTAAAGAACTATCTAACGACCAAAAAAGAGGATAAATATATACGAAAGCATATGAGTCACCTTTCGGTAACTGACTTTCATGTAGTGGGGACAAAATCTGATTTTTCAAAAAAATGGAACTAAATTGAACCCAATTATTTAAAAAAATTAGGTTTTTAAACTTAAAAAACAAACTATTTTAAAAACTGATTCAAAACTACTTCAGAACAATTCTAGATTAAACTGATATAAGTTTTTTTTCAGTTGTTTTTTTAGTGTAAACAAGTAAAGTGAGTGTTTTTTTAGTTTTAAAAACATTTAATTTTTATTAATCTGGTTGGACTCAAATCTAGTTCTTCCCAATTCAAAACTAATTAGTTCAAACTAGTCTTTTTTGAACACCCTACTTTCATGTGTTTCCTGTCATACAGATTAAATACATAATTAAATTTTTTTCACCCAATTTAATTTTTGCTGATTTTATTCTTTTCAGAGACCCAGCTTTAAAGTTCCAGAAGAATAAACAACCCAATTACAATTTTCTTTGTTTAAGAACTTAAATAAAAATCCTCAAATATTCCAGATGCCTAATGATGTATTAAACATTAATCAATAAAATAAAATATATTCGTTGCTCAAGTAAACCAAGGCAGAGCAGAGGAATGAAGAATGGAAACAATTATAGGTTACCGTAGCGTTTTGAACAAATAGATAGGAAATATTTGGAGGCATGGATCAGAGAGAAGGTTGTAATCAACGCAGGGAGTGGCATTGGTGGCAGAACAGAGATTGAAGCAAAGGGAACAAAATGTGGGGAGAAGTCTAAGTTGCAAATCGATACTAGAATGCAACCCACGCCTTTTGATGCAACCCGTTGCTGTAGAAGAAGTTGCGAATGTCGCGATGCAATTACTACGCAAGGGACAGGGGCCTTCTTCGATTTGCCCTAACCCTAAGCTTCAAACACCGTCGCCGCCATACCAACGCCCGCACTTCCTGCTCAAACCTTTTACTGTAACCATCATTTCCATGCCGTTTTGAATCGGAGTTCTTGCAGAGAGAGAGAAGAAGAAAGAAGTGGTGATTGTAGGGTTGAGAAGAAAGGGATTGCGAAAGAAGAAGAAAGAGTGCATAATATAGAAGACGCCGCGAGAGAGGAAGTAAGAAGCCCTAGTGAGGGTTGTTGGACACCCGACCCGGGCCACCCGACCGATCCGCCATGGCCTATCCTCGTGGAGTCAAGGGATTTTTTGAGCACGTTATAATTACTCTGAAAACAATAAATTACTACCACAATTTTATAACTTTAAATAATAAATTATTTTAAAATATTATATCTAACATATATAATTGTTTAATTATATTTATAATTTATGCTATATGATATTATATTATATATTATATAATAAAAATATAATTTTTTAGTATTTTATCTTCTAAATATTTTATAATTATTTTCACTTTTTTAAATATAACTTTTTCCTATCATATATGTATATTTTTACTATTTCTACTTTATCACAAATCAGTCTTCCTTAAACATGATGATTAATATATGTATACATTTCATGATAAATATTTTTAATAAACATACAAATACACAAGTGCGACAATATTTTGAGTTCTATTCAAACTTTCTCCTCTTTCCATTTTTTATATTCATTGCATATTTGACATATTCATTAATGATCTGACATATTTTTATCATGTTATCATAAACAAAAAAAATTAACAAAATATATTTCAAATATGTTAAATAATAATTTATATTTCAAAATATAAAAATTTACAAAAGACATTATATTAAAACCCTAAAATTATTATAATATATTAAAATATAAATGCAAATACACAGACACGACAACGGTGTGTTTTTGCTAGTATATTATAATAATTTTAATATATTATAATAATTTTAGGGTTTTAATTTAATATATTTTGTAATAACAGGATAGGATATAAATAATTCGTTGTGTCATTTTTTTATAATAATTTTAATTTAGTATGTTTTTAAATATATTTTGTTAATTTTATATTTTTTATTTAGGATAAAATGATAGAAACATGTGAAATCACTCACGAATATGTCAAATTTGTAATAAATTTGAAAAAAAAAAAAGAGGAGAGAGTTTGAATAGAATTCAAAATATATTTTGTTAATTTTATATTTTTTTATTTAAGGAAGATTGATTTGTGGTAAAGAAGACGTGCACAGAGAGAAGTTATATCTGCAAGAGTGAAAGAAGTCATAAAATATTTAAAAGCATAAAATAGTTTAATATTTACCAAAAGATCTTATTCTCATTATATAATAAAGCGAGAACATAGGCAAAATACATTTCTATTTTGATATGTTATAACAATTTTAGGGTTTTAATTTAATATATTTTGTAATAACATAAGAGCATATAAATAATTTACTATGTCATTTTGCGTATAACATGATAGAATATATTTTGTTAATTTGTATATTTCTTTGTTTATGATAACATGATAGAAACATGTTAGATTAATGATTATGACAAATTTGTAATGAATTTGAGAAAATAGAGACAAGAAAGAATTTGAATAAAATTCAAAATGTTGTTTTGTCTATATATTTGTATTTTTATTACAAATATTAATAATCAAAGGTATACATCTATTCTCAAAACTTATATTTGTAGGATTGGAAGAAGTCATAAAATATCTAAAAGGATAAAACCGTCATAAAATGTGGACACTAAAAGACATTATTCTCATTATATAATAGTCCACTTTTATGTGTTTTACTAGTCCACTTTTAAAAAGATGGACATCCCAGAAAGTCTGAATCTACCTTTTCATGACCAGCTAGTTGGTTTCGCAAGAGAAAGGGTCGACACTAGAGGGTGCATCGATCTCTATACCAAGTCCATTCGATGAGCTAAGGACTACAAAACCATCTTGGTACAATACATCATCGTCAATGTCAACACATCTTACAATGTGCTATTGGGACATGGTGACCATCCACGACGACAAGAAGACAGTAAGGGAATGTTATATGACAAGCCTTAAAATGTCGCTCTTAGTTGAGAACATCCCAAAATGTTTGGGAGGACCGAAGCCGACATGGTCACTATGATGGAATTGAATCCAAGGATTGACAAGGATAAGCATGTTGAACCTGTAGAAAAGATAATGAGCAGAAAAAGTCTTCCACAATACTCACGACAAGTGCATCGGTCATCTGTAATAACTGATAAACATATGAGTTGATCTATAGAGACTTGTTGATACTCAGAAAGATCACTACTTTCTACTTATACAAAGAAAGAGATAAAAATTAACTAAACTACCAAACCTAAAATAAATAAAGCAAAATAAATAAAAACACAATGGTTACACGTATGTTATTCAGTTAGATTTGACTCACTAAATCATTTCTTGAGTGCATGAATGGACCCAAAACCCTCGTTCACTCCCCATGTTTCCATCACCCATAAAAATATCCTTAACTTATATCTCTTGCAAGTAAGGAACTAAGCTATTCTAAAGTCAAACAACTTGCATTAAGTAAAAGAGTTCAAGAAGGTCAATAGGTATTACTCTTTCCCGAGCAATAATACCCATTGGGAGCTCTTCTTGCTTTACAGGTCAAAATCTCCTCCATGGCTCATTCAACAACTACAACCAATGAAACAAAACATTTCTTGCTTTACAAGTCAAAATCTTTTTTGGGCTCATTCAATAAGTAAAACCTAAGAAATATTTAGAAATAAAAAGCAAGGTAAAAAAAACATCAACAATAACAAATAAACTTAGATTAAAAGTACAAATATACACAATGATTTAGGTAAAGCTACGTCAAAACTCAACTAAATACAAAATTGAAGGGGTGGATGAGCTAAAGGATGGATGAAGATGGTCTGGACGTGCCCTAAGTAAGCAGGGATGCAACCTCGAGTCAAGGGAGAACATGAAACTCCTAGATGGAACTCCCGAATTGACTGAAAACTTGCCTTTTTATTTTCATATTTTGAAACACAGATGCCTAGTGGTTAAAGAGTGGTCGTTAAGTGCTATAAGACTCTTTAAGGGCTAAGTATCTCAAGCGTTAGTTGGCGGGCAGATGGGCATTGGTTAACAGCTAGCATTGGTTAATAGCAAATTTTCAAGATTTTGAATCCTTGCATCAGATTGTATGGAAGCAGCAAGACTTTGCCGTTGATTTGATAATCTATATTAGAGATAGAGGGTAAGACAAGTATAGGATTTTCTATACTAGTCATATTTCACTATTTAAAATTTGATGCATTTTTTTTTTCAGTTTTATTCCTTTTCTCTCTTTTTTTTTCTGTAACTACTTTTTGATAAATCTTTTTCTTTCTCTTGATCTATAAATTTTGACCATCTAGTCGCAAGAATCACAAGAACTGAGTAAATAAAGAATTATCACATAAACTTACAACATGTTTAGTAAGATCATAAGAGATTGCAATTTCAAGCATGAAATAAAATAAAAGAAACTCTATGAACCACCACATTGCCATACTTGTGCCTGTCCCCTTCAAGAAAATGAGCATTAATAACTTCATTTAGATTCTACCAACATTCGTGTAGATCAGTTAAACAAAAAACGTCAGATAAAATTTTTCTATTTTATTATTAAAAATGCACTGCATTTCAATTTTCACAAATTATGAGCATTTAAATTAACACCAACGATTATTTACAAAAATTAAAAAATAGTGCAAGATTTTGACCTTCACTGGTACTTAATCCTGAAAGTTTGCCGTTAATCAATTCTGCTAGAAGGTTTGCAATTTCATTGTTATAAACGCACAACATTTCAAGAATTGTGGCTATAGCTAAATTCACAGCACCAATGACTAAAAAAGAAAGTAGTACAAGAAAAACAAAGTGAAACGTGTTTCCTTCTTTCTCTTATCTTCTTCTTTGTAAAAAATCAGTTTAGCAAAAAGAAGATGTAATCGACGTCTCTTTTAGCTAAAAGATCGGCAAAGGAAACAAAGGAGAAAGAAGAAAGAATAGAATGAAAAAGTGAAGAGAATGTACCCCTAATCTCCGACGGCGACAGACACAGGTGCTCCGGTGATGCACATGAAGGCTACGACGGCGCTCGACGTCCCCATCCATCTCAACTCTGAAATGCTAGACTTTGATTTGTGCTATCTAATGTATAATGTTGTGACTTTATACTACTTCTGTAGTTCCATTCAATGTGCTGAACACATATAATTGCTAATTAATTTTAGTAAAAAAAAAAAGTAGATTAAAAGTTTAAACTGATATATTGGAATATTTATATTAATTAATTAATTTTAGGCTTCATTATATCTGTTTTTTATTTTTTTTTATATTTTATATCTTTATTTTAAAATCAAATAGTGTGTTTATTAATTTTTAAAAATAGTTAAAGTTTTTTTTTGTTAATTATCGAATTAACGTTGAATCACACTTCATAATAATGTATGATGGGATAGATCTTAATTATGTAATTTAAATATATTTAATTAATTATAATTATTTTTTTATTATTTAAAATAATAAAGATCTAGTAGTGAATTGTTACTACCAAATTACTATTAATCTATTATGTAATTTAAGTATAATTAATTAACTATAATAATAGTTTTTTATTTTGCAAAATATCATTACTGCGGCAAGGAGAGAGAGTCAAATTGGGTGGATCATTGATTGTCCTTCCACTTCCACCGTGACTGGATGTGGCCTAACACTTTCACTAACAGCCTTATTGGAAGGTCCAGATGCTGCTACCATCCTTCTACTTGTCTGACCAAGCAATGAACTCGTCTACCTACTTTGACATAATGGACCTCCACGAGTCTAGATGACAACACCAAATCACCCTCAAGCGCTTTAGCTTTGATTGTAACCAAACCTTGCATGTCCTGCCTCAATATTAGAAAGTTGTTTCAAATCTCTGAGCTTGCCTATTGTGTATCTTCTTAGTCATTATATATTAGACTCCTCAACTTCCCATTCATATTCCTTTCAAAGGGCCCCTGAACTACTTTGCTTAGCACTAACATGTTCCTTTTGTTGCAAATGAGGAGTACTAGATGGATTGACTCAGACAACCTTCCACTCTTGAGAACTCAACAACTTTTTGCAAGTAGACCCTATTGGCTAGCTTCTCTTAACAACCCGTGGTTAAAACTAAGGAAAATTCACCCTCAATTTCTTGTCTCCAATGTAAATTTGATTGAGTTCCTTCTCTAATCTCCTTGAATTTTTAACATCACGGAACTGCAGAAAGCCAAATCGAGCCTTATCCTTCCAACAGTCTACCCTAGAAAGACTTCACCAACCTCATCCCACCTACTGAGCATCTTAAACAAAGTCTTCTCGTCAAACTCATTCGGGAAATGAGAGAAGTAAAACGTTGTCAGGTCCCATCTTCCAGCACTCACCATCCCCGTCACTCTCTCTCTCTCATAATATTTTTATAAGCCATTGATTTTATTTTTTAATCCTAGTCATTTATATACCTTATTTCAAATATTTATTATGTATTGGTGACATCTTTCAATCGTTCAATTTCCACACTCTAGTGTCAAGCATAAACAATACCAAATATTTAAATAAAATCACTAGTATCAACTATAATTTTCATTTAATCACCACTAACAAGTTATAAGCTTAAAATGTCTTTTGAAATAATAAAAGAGAAGAAAATTTAATGTGAATTTGATATCCTTAGTTTGAGAATTTGCAATTGATCTTGGATAAGTCCTTTAAGATACGGTCTAACACACTTCAAGAGATAGTTTTGTTCGTGATCCTTAATTGACACAGTCAACGATCTGTAGAGACTGACTCAACTTTTATTTTCAGCAGCCGCAACAATTAGGACTTGTAAGATATTTTATAATTTCAACTATTCTAAAAGGGTCTTGTAAGATATTTTCAATATCAGTGTCAACAGATTTGTAAAATATTTTATAATTGTTTGCACTAACAATTTATAAGGAAAAGACAAACACTTTGAAGAGGTCCTTTTTGTCAGGAAATTGGGAACTTTCCATTCTTATAACCTATTACATGCACCATGAGCTCACAACTTCCTCTCTTTTCTCCATTATTTTTTTTCTTCCATTGTTTGATCTAATTAAATCTAACTCGTGTATATTTTTATCTTTAATCTAAATTTATTATTTAATGTTTATATTTTTATCTTCTTTACATGCATATCTTGTTTATTAATTATTATTTTAGTATTTTTATGTGACTGAAAAATCTATTAAATTAAAAAAAAATGAGAAGATCATTCAATGCGATTTATTGGTGTTAGAACTATAGGAAAACTCATTGGCCATCTTTAACTTTTTTCCTTAATGCAAGTGATTTGGTTTAGATTATGCAAATGGTTTTAAAACTCAATAAGTTTAGGTCCTACTTCTAAGGAATTGGGATTAAGATATTTTTATGAGTTGATCTAAACATGAGTGATAAGTATGATTAAGGTTTCATATATGCAATGGTGGTAGTTTAGTGAAGTTAGTTTCCAACAATTTCTATTATTCTTTTAAAACACCTTTTTAAAAACTTGATAATATGTAAAATTGATTCTCAATATATACCAAAAATTCATTGAAAATGTAGAAAACCTTGAATGTAGAGTGAAGAAAATATAACCATGGAAGTTGTTTATAATCAAGTTACAAAATGTTTACTTCTTCTAAGTATGATATAAGAGTAGTAGATACTCAAAACAATACTAAAAATTAGATAGAAATATTTCTCAACTTGACAATCTATAATTTGAAAAGAAAAAGAAAAACAAGATGCACAACAATGTATAATATTTTTATATTATTATTTAATTACAAATAAAAGTTTATTGTCGAAGTTTTTCTTTTAACATGGTTCCACACAAAACAAACAAACAAGGAATTTGAAAGGATATATTTATTATTCAATAAAGGAAATAAAATAATAACATTTGAACAACTCAACTTGATATGCTAATTGAAAATCTTATTTTAGACATTATTATAAGTAAAAGTCAAAAGATCAGTAGAGAAACCTAGAGAATAAAAAACCTATTCACTTTAGTCCCTTGGCATAATTTTATCAAATGATTGATTTTATATGGAACAACTAAATTGAGAGAAAATATCATTCAAGTTATTATTGAGAAATTTTTATTTTGATTCTTATAAATTATATGCTAAATTATACTCGATGTTCCAAATTTTGGCACTTGCGTACTTTTTGTCCCACAATTTTTTGACTCACTTTTTGCCCTTTATATTTTTAAAAAATGTAGTTTTTTTCCTTCCACCAAAATTAGACCATTGACGGTTAAAGACAATGTTAACTATATATGTGACATGATTAAAATTGTAATTAAGGACATGACAATGTTAATTTAAAAATTAAGAGGTTATTAAGGATGTGCCCTTCCGTAAGCCATTTTTCTTCAATTCGTTCACTTAAGAGACCTCTTCTGGTGGAAATCTCCACAAAGATGACACCTTTTCAATGTTTTACCTCATCAATCCATGTGGGATACCCCCAACACTGGCCAAGGAACTCTCCAATAGGGTTAATTTGAAAAACCCACATGACCTAAATGTTGTTATTGATCTTCTCTACAACTATGGGTTCTCTAAAATCTAGGTTGCAAAACTTGTGCAGAAACATCTTTTGGTATCTAGCTAAGGAAAATAAGACTCAAAATATTGACACAAAAAGCAAAAATCAAAATTTAAGATAGCTTTGCAATTGAAAATTTGGAAGTTTAGGACAATTACCGATCAAAATCTTCAAAGCCTATATTGCAGTCTGTTGATAGATCAAATTGTTGTAAAAATATAACAAGGAAGGCAAATCTTTCTGAAATTTTAATTACTGAGAATCTAGGGATAATCCTCTTCTCCAAGTTGTACCCTACAACTAGAGGATATTCAATAATATCTTCAGATGAACAACAACCCATATCCTTTCCTAAGAAAGTCATTTTTTTGGTAAACGTCTCCTATGAAAACTTTATCAAAAAGGGAAACTTTCGAAATGCATGAAGAGCTATTTTATAGTTTTAGCTAGGCATGATATTGGGTCGGGACGGGCATGAGTAGTGGTTACCTGCTACCCGACCCGCTAAAAAAAATGTCACTCGCCACCTGCCAAAAAACTTGTCAGGTACCTGCTAAAGAAATACCTACGAATATTTTAAAAAATAAATTTTTTAGAATTAAATATTTTTTGTAAGAAGTTTTATCAAATAAGTTATTTATTTGTTATAAAATTTAGAAATAAAATTATACTAGCTACTATAAAATTAATTAGATTTAAAAGTAGATTAATATAATATATAAAAAAAATTTAACACAAATAAAATTTTTATTTTATTTTATATTATCGATATTTTTATAATAAATAAATTTATTAATTATGAATTTTTCATAAGAAAATAAGATTTGTATCAATGAATTTTTATAATTAATATTTTAATTTGATTTATTTCATAAAATATTATCTTTTTTAACTTATATATATATATATATATATGATAATTAATACATATATATATATATATATATATTATTTTATTTTAGTAGGTAGCGGGTACCCACGGGTACGAGTATTATGATACCTATACCCGTGCTCGTTAAGGAATAGTTAGAAAAAACTCGTACCCCCTAGTGACAAGTACCATTTATACTATCCGTGCAGCATATATTTTTGCAGGTTTTATCCACTAATATCTGCGGGTGCGGATTTTTTTTCCATCCCTAGTTCTAGCCCCACCTCTCATACATCTCAAACCTTGATTCCCATACTGCTTTGCTCTTAGTTACAAACATTTCAATAACTATAATAAAACTTCTTATCAAAGGATTAAACCTAATTTCCTTAGCAATTTTAACAACTTCAACTTCCACAAATTTGGAATGGTTCCTGTAGGCTAAAGTCCCACAATGCATCATCAGATATGAAAGGGAAGCTTCAGGCACACCAGATTACTTCAAAACCTCAATGTTTGGAACCAAGTGCTTCACATGACCATATGTAAAACCGAATGGATTCATTATCAAAACTCGAACAACTTCCTCATCACCATGAAGTACACACTTGAGGGTCTCATAATGTGGAGTGAGCTCAACATTTCTCCACACTTTTCAACAAGATGACGTAATTAGCAATTAGAAACTTAGGCATGATGGAAATTCCAATAGAATGTAGGAACTTGAGTTTGGGCAAAAAGGTATTATTTACCTTTGTAGCAAGCACTAAAGGATGTTTCTGCAAAAGTTTTGCAACCTAAATTTTGGAGAACCTATAGTTGTAGAGAAGATCAATAACAACATTTGGGTCACGTGGGTTTTTCAATTTAACCCTATTGGAGAGTTTCCTGGCTAGCGTTGGGGGCATCCCACATGAATTGATGAGGTAAGACACTGTAAATGTGTCACCTTTGTGGTGATTTCCATAAGATTTAGAATAAAAAAAATGGTCCTTGAAGTGAATGAATTGAAGAAAAGTGACTCGTTATATTTTTGTTGTTTAATACCCGTTATAACAATTTAATAACCTAAATTAAACCTAAATCATAAAAGCACTAACATTTCAATTCTTAAATTTTTTAAGCAACTTAGTCCTTAACCATTCCACAAGTTAGATGCTAAAATAATATTTAAAACCACATTTTAAAATATTATTAAAAAAATTATTTTTTACGGTATGCAAAGCACTTTATTATGATAATAATTCCATTGATTTTTTATGAAATATTAGTGATATAGTATATTAGCTTTATGTAATTTTATTTAAATTTTTATCCTATATAAATTATAAATTTATCATAAAATATGAAAAGAAAAATTATAATAATTTAAAACTATAATATTTTTTTAAATTATTTAAAATAAAAAAATTATATTAAATGACACGGTACCTATCACCTAAGCACAACGTAGAAGAAAACACCTATTTTTTGTAAAAAATTTACATAAAATCCATAAAATAAGTGATCTTAAAAAAACAATATATCAAATTTTTATTTTATAAGAGCATCTCAACGGTAAACTTATTCGTAGGTTCTTATAACATTTCTGATAGAAATAAAAGAAAACCTTAAATCAATAGATACAAGATTATAGTATGTATAGAGAATTAAATATAAAAAAAGATAGAGGAAAGAGAATATGTGTACCTCAGATATATTGAATTGAAGTTCTTGATCTTCAAAAACAAAAACCCTATGAATGATTATTGTAGATATATAAGTTCAATAAGAACTCTTGAGAGTTTTACTACCTACTTTCTAGGGGATTATTCTAGAGAATGTGTATTGTTGTTGTAATTTGCTTAATGGGATGGCAAATTTATAATCCCCCAGGGTAGGCAGAGACCCCTCAAATGGGCTTTTTATGATTGACTCAACCCATCACAGAGTCAATCTTACTATAATCTCATTCAAATAATCATAAAGATATATTATAAGATATGATTATCATCATATCTTAAATTGCCAGATAATGATAAAATATAATTGATTAATACCAATTCACTATTATTTCCAACATTCTCCCACTTGGATGGTATTAATCAATAATACAAAGACAAATCATTAAGCTAGAACGACAATTATAGACAAATCTTATATTAGACAATGAGAAATTTGAGCTACAAAATAATATCCGATAGGGATATATATCATGCACATTAACAAATATTTCTCATAAAGTATATAGAATAATGCAGTTCAATAAAATGATACTACATTGTCTCAAGCATCTAAAAATGCTAAGAGATATGTTACTAAAATGATATTACTTCACACATATCTCATACCAGAGTTTTAGACTCCCACTGATCTAAGACATCAAAACTTAACCAAACCATATGAGTTATAAAACTCCAAAGTTAAGTATTTGATCAGTGAATAAAAAAAATGTTTAATTAATATAATTTTTTTTACTTGAGTCTGAAAAATTATATAGGTAGAAAACATAATTTACATGCATCTAATTATTCATCATAGCCTAATAACATATGTAATTACACATAGGCTACATAAATGATCTATAATATTTGACATTTAACTAATCCGAGTTTCAAAAATGAGTGACTATGTAAGAATCTAAAGATAAGTAGGAAATCCATAAATTCCTTACTAAAACCTCATAGACACCTAATTTATATAAAATGACACTCAGATTATTGTGGCCACAAAATGTCAATTGAGCAAACACTTAGATAATTGGTCCAAACAAAAAAAATTCATAAGTACTTCAATAGTGCAAAATTGTACTCAATAGGAGTACTGTCATAATAAGCACTTGTTTACAAAGTAGAAAATCATACTCGATAGGAGTATTGCATCTACAATATACTTATAGAATTTTGACCAAACAAAATGTGAAATTTTGAGTAAAGAAATGCACAATAATTAATTGCATACCAAAAGAATTAATGTGCAATGTCCAACAAAATGCCCTTAACATCCATTAAAGATGTCTATTAAGATACAATGAATTATATGTATCTCAATTAAAATAGGACAAAAATAAATAGTCAAGTCCTATAAAGTATATCATATCATAATTAAATGTGCACAAGAATATATGACAATAAAGATAGATAAGTCTCGAGACATGATACAAAATTATATACTTCTAAAATTTTGATCAATTAAAATATGAAATTTGGGCAAAAGAGATGCACAATGCATAATTGTATGCCAAAAGGATTGATGTGCAGTACCCAACAGAATGACCTTAACATCAGTTAAAGATGTCTACAAAGATACAATGGATTTTATGTATCTCAATAAAAATAGGACAAAAATAAATAGAGAAGCCCTATAGAATATGTCATATCATAATTAAATGTGTACACGATTATATGACAATAAAAAATATATAAGTTTTGAGAGATAATACAAGATTATATATACTCTCACTAATCCTTAATATACCAAAAAAATATTAGGATTATCATTAGGGTACACTAGTATTAAAAGTTCTAGTGATAGTGGGATGATGACTTTATAAGATAATAATAAAAGTGAATTAAAATTCACTATTATTCTACTTAAGGAATTAGAAAGTAGTAGAATAACAAATGATTAATGAGAGAAGTGGTTAAACTAACAAGAATATGAAACTACAAATTCATCCATAAGATTAAATAATTCTCACAAATGGTTTCATAATTAACCACATATTAATCAATCTTTACAAAAATATTGACCCCTATGAGGATCTTGAAAAAATAATTACATGAGTGAGAAAATGGATCACTTGATAATTTTACGTAGAATATGAGATCATAAGCAAGCTCTCAAGTAATCATAAACAAAAATCAAGTGCTACAATAAACAATATTTACACACACTTGAGAATAAAACATGATTACACGCAGCGAAAGAATGGGACCTATTCTTACATATATTAAGGATATAATAATAAATAGTCTCTAACTCTCATCATAATTTATAATGGATATAGATTTATTTATATATCCCGAAATAAAGTCTCTAGCTTTTACAAGAATACTATCAACAATATTATAAAATATGGTATGGAGAAATTAATCTCTTCAAATTTAGGATTCCTATATTGTCCTTACAAGAATTACATACTCATATTCATATCAATAGAGTTTGTTATACAAAAAATATTTTACAAGAGACCAATACAAAATCCTTAATATAGATCTCAACAATGTGATAACAAATAATGTGATAAGAAAAAATAATTTTATCAAGAAAATTTGTTTTTTGCACATGTATGATTAACTAACTGGACATTTAAGGTAAAAATCTTATATAATGACAATTTATTTTATAATATATTAATTAAAATTCTAATATACGAAATCCTTTCACTTGATAAAGAAAAAAAGTTGACATAAAAAAAATACCCAGATGGCTAAATAAAATTCAACTATTTCTTTATCAATATATATATATATATATATATATATATATATATATATATATATATACATATATATTATATATAGAAAATTTGCACCACAAAAAATGCAACATTTTTTTTTGTTTTGAAGGAAAAATGTCCAATTAAAAGTTATAAGTCATTATGGAACAAAAAGAAAATGAGAGTGTAAATTTTGGTTCCATATAAATATAACTAAACATGATCAAATGAGAGAAATAAATTGAACATTACAAAAATAGGGAAACATTATGTAATCCTAAAAGTTCAGTTAAAAAAGAATCCCTAAGGAAATTACAATACACTATAACTTATATAAATAAAATTCTAATACCGATAGGGTATAAAAAAATCATTAACATAAGCCAAGAAAAGTACATTGTATAACACCAAATTACATTAATAACAATACACCGATAGAATATAGTTATCATCAATGCAATAAAAAAAATAATTATATCACAAAATTCACATAAATGCATCCAAAATAGTGAAATTATAATTATGTAAATGAAAAAAAGAAATTATGCATATTGTCCAGTAAATTTGCATAGTTTTAATCATATATATTATATGACCAACATACAAAATTCACATTATTATACCCATGATAGACAATTAATAATAATGCAAATTAATAAAGAAAATTATGTTCATAATAGAAGGACAATTAAGATTGTGCATAATTAATAAAATAACCTAAAATCAATTTATAAATGATAATTCAATATTAAAGAGAGTACAGTATAATTGGAGAATACAAATACTATAAAGAATTATCACAAATGAAAATAGGTCCAAAATTCAAGATTATAATAGTAAAAAAATTTTAATTTAATCTTGAATTAATCAATTTTTTTTATGAAAAAGATAATAGTGAACTATATTATAAAATTTCACTAATAACACAAAAAATCTTCAATTCAAATTTAATTTTCTAATAGAAAACAACCATAATTCTCTAATAGAAAACAACTATAATATGTATCTAATTTGACTCTTATACCAATTGATGGAAATAAAAGGAAACCTTAAATCAATAGATACAAGATTATAGTATGTATAGAGAATTAAATATAAAAAAAGATAGAGGAAAGAGAATCTGTGTACCTCAGATATATTGAATTGAAGTTCTTGATCTTAAAAAACAAAAACCCTATGAATGATTATTGTAGATATATAAGTTCAATAAGAACTCTTGAGAGTTTTACTACTACTTTCTAGGGGATTATTCTAGAGAATGTGTATTGTTGTTGTAATTTGCTTAATGGGATGACAAATTTATAATCCCCCAAGGTAGGCAAAGACCCCTCAAATGGGATTTTTATGATTGACTCAACCCATCACAGAGTGAGTCAATCTTACTATAATCTCATTCAAATAATCATAAAGATATTATAAGATATGATTATCATCATATCTTAAATTGTCAGATAATGATAAAATATAATTGATTAATATCAATCCACTATTATTTCCAATAATTTCTTGTGCGTCTCCTCCTAAAACCATTTAGAATTAGAGAGTTTTTATAAATTTTTATTTCAATATAAAATTTATTTGATTTTTTAATTTATTTTTAATCATCTTAAAATAAATTTACATTTTAAATGAAGAACTAGTTCTTCAACTTCAAGAACCATTATTTCATCATAAAATTATCATAATCTATTAAAATTGCTTTTTTTAATTATCTTATTTAATAATTTCTTCTATGAAGAGTAAAGTTGTATGGTTAAGAATCATTGTAAAATTCCACTAAAGTTACTTTAAGTTGCATAAATTCTTAATTAAATACTTTTGGATTTTATTAATTATCATCTTTACAAAACTCCAAAATCTTAATTAATTACAATATTTATTTATAACATGGCGTACGACAAGATTAACAACGCCACGGCGCAGCTCGAGGCGCTGCCCACGGCGTACGATGAAATTAAGAAGGGAGAGAATACGCAGCTGTTCAGGGATGTTGTATTTATAAATTATATTTTATTTTCTCTATTTTTTCTTTTTTTATCTATTTTTAAAAAAAAATTAAATTTGAAGATTATTTTACCTAATATGTAATTTATTACCTGCTATTACTTGTTTTGTCTGTAAGAATTTCATGTATACATGATTTGAATTTTTATTTTCATAAATACATTCCTAATATAAATAACTCTTAGTCAATTTCTAAAATATTTATTTTATGATAAAAAATAACTTCAGTTAGAATAAATTATAAATGTGAAGCAAAGTAGCCATTTTTATTGACACAATTATAACAGAAAGTTTTTTAACATAGGTCAAGGATAATCATAAATGAAAATGTAGAACATACTAACAATTATAAATGAACATGTAGAACATACTAATTAAACGTATCTAAGTAAAAATAATATATGAATAATAAAGTTCAATTAATATTAAAAAGAGATAAAATGGCAAAACTAATATAAAATTAAACATATATTTTTACTAACACTTAATATTTTCTTGTAAATGATACTATGTATATATCGTATTCTTTTGTTAATGATATTATGTTTCTCAAAAATAAAATAAAATGAATAAATTAAGAATGAAAAAAAATATTAAAAAGACAAAAAAAATATACATGTCAAAAATAGAGAAAAGTGTTGATAAATAATTTTATATGCCTAGAGAAATAAAAAATAAAGTATAATAAATAAAATAACATAAAAATAGAAATGAAAAATAAAATAACATATAAACAAAAATAATTAATAAAAAAATTACAATAAAAAAATAAAAATTAAAAATAAAAAATAAAGATGAAATTTCTAAGAAACTAATTCAATATTTTGTGAAATTAATTTAAAATTATTTTTCATATGCTAAATATATTAATAATTGTTTTTAACATGTTATAAAAATATTGCAAAACAATACATAAAAAGAAAAATAATGAATAAATTAAGAAATAAGAAAATAAAATTAAAAAGGAAAAAAACATAAAATAAAATTTAAAATTATGTATCAAAATATTAAAATATATTTTTTTATAGGCCATATTACAGAAGCTTATTTATAAAAAATTAAAACTAAAAGAAAATAAATAACATGTTCAATATAAAATATTAGCATTGTAAAATCTTAAAAGATAAAAATAAATAAGAAAAAATTTGAAAACAAGTAAAGGAAAAACAAATTAAAAATAAAAAAGGAAAGATAAAATAAAATTTAAAATTATGTTGTAGAATATTAGCATATATTTAATAAATTGATTTTTCACATATCTAATATATATAAATTTTTTAAATTATTTTACAAATATTAAAATATATTTAATAAATTATAATTTAAATAAAAACATAAGAATAAAAAAAGAAGAAATTAAAGGAAAAACAAATAACATATTAAAAATAAGAAGATTAAAATAACAGAAAAATAAAAAATAAATTAAAAAACTAAAAACTTAAAGCAGCAAAAAAAATAAAAGGATAAAAATAAAAAAGTAAAAACAAATAAAAATTAAAAACTAAAAAGACCACAAAACATTAAAAGAGACACTTGTTGAAAATAGATTATTACATTAGTTGTTATATATATATATATATATATATATATATATATATATATATATAACTAATAAATCATCAAATCACTTTCAGAACTTATTCAATTTTAATAAAAATATATTTTTCACTATTATATTTCACTTGATTGGGTGTATTTAAGTCTAAAAGTAATAGTCTTATGAAAAAAATGAAGCACATATTTTATCTAGAGTCTTATAAATAGAACAAAAGAAAATAATAAATTTATATCGTTTAAGTCTTTAAAATTTGATTATCTTCTTAAATAATATTTGTAGTTTCTTTCGTTAAAAAATTAATTTAATTTATTATATTATTGAGTCTTTTGTAATAAAAAATGTTTAATACATTTGTTTTATATTTATTATATTTTATATTTTTTGTCTTGAAACAAAGATCACAATGTGTTGCTTAACCCATTAGATTAAAAGAATCAAATATGACTTCTCTCACTATAAGTATTTGAAAAATATTAATAGATTAATAAGTAAATACTAATAAAACATTATTTATTTCAATACTATATATTGTAAGTAAAATAAAGTAAATTTAAGAGGAAAATGTGTTTTAGGTTCCTATAAAATTTTCAATATATTAAATATATCCTCCAACTTTTTTATATTATTTTGGTTTTTTTTAAATATATTGTAACATCCCAAATTATTTATACAAATTATAATAATGTTTTACTATTTAAATTCCCTTGATTTATGTATTATAATCCCATTCATAGACATAAAATTTTGTCATAATATTTGAGCACACCACACAACAATTTCAAGATTCAAAGTGATATATACAAAGCACATGCAGCAATAGCTCGCCCAACAACACCATGTCGTCAAACGAGACTCGGGGTAGCTTGCCCAATGACAATCATCATCTAACGAGGACATTGTATTAAACTGTCCCAATATTTTTGCTTGGCAAGACTTGTCGCTGGTCGATATCTCTCGCTAGCACAAAGCTACCAAATAACCATAACAGAGGTTAAAGCTCGTTGAGTGAGATTTGCTACCCAGTGAGACTCTGTAGATAATAGAGTCTTCTTGTTTATGCAATCTAAGCTATACATACATACACTCCATATCACTTACACAAAACCTTTAATGTCTTTTCCCATCAAAACCTACTAATCATACTCTATACAAAGCAGATACATAACCTGTCAATTCTCCACTAAAACTTAACTATTACACAATTCGTGTATGTATATATATATTACATAATTTCTGTCATTCAACTTAGTCATTCCTAGGAAATCCAATACATACAAGGACATATCTACTAGTTTTAGCCAAACCATACATTTAGCATCCTCAAAAGCCAAATTTATGTACATACACATACTTTGACACATAACTTCAACTTTATCTAACACAAAATAAGTAACTTCACAACTTCCTCTGACCCTTCATCAACCTGCTATTTGCTGATCTCTACCGTCATCATTGGTATCTGCTCCCTACAAAGCATGATCATCACAATCATACAGAATACACAAACATTGTAGGAGTAAGCATAATAATACATAAAACTTCACAAAATCGGAAACTTAAAATCACAAATAACATTAATCAAATCAATCATACTTACATTCCTCTGAATACAATCATACTTATATTCCCTTGAATACAAGCATTTCACCCAACAACATATTTAGACTTGACATATTTTGAAATACCTACATTTAGTTCAGACATTGAGGTGATTTACGACCCCTTCCAATTGGTGAAAGGTGTCAAATCTGCTTGTGTTACCACTAATTTAAGTCTAAACAATACTTATCTGACAACCACAAACTGATGTCTAGTGTTTACATGACACTCTATGATATACAAGTGTTGTCTGAGTATGTCCTTATAGGCACTCCCTTGCATCTGGTACCAGGGCCATAATATAAATCACATGAATATCCCCTTATATATCTGGCATTATGGATTACACTGACTCTGGCTATGTCCCTAACATCAATGTACCAACCAAACGTATCATCCAAGACTAAGTTACTTGACTGTAACTGTCCACAACCAACAACATTAATAAATATATCCTCATCATCTATTTCGATCATACGCATTACATCACAATTCAGAATAATACATTATCATTCCATAATTTCAATTACAATCACATGAAGTCAATTCAACCAATACCACTTATCAATCACCACAAAGCACAAATTTCACATCACATACAAAGTCAATTCAAAGTTAAATCAATCACAACTAACAATCTTAATACTCTTAAAATCATAACTTTTCAAAGATAAAACCAACACTACAAAAAAATTGACCTATACCTACAGACACTTTTACCTACATATATGATTTAGTGTAGGTAAAACCCAAAAAAACTTTTACTTATGCATATTAGTGTAGGTAAATCTCTAATCATATTATGATGCATAAATTTACCTGTAGGTAAAAGTTATAAACATTTTTACCCACACATTGTTTTGAAGGTAAGATCTTATAAGACTTATAACCACAAACATGTAAGCATAGGTAAAAATTTAAATAACTTCTACCTACACATACTTATAGTAGCTGGTGTAGGTAAAACTTCAAAAGATCTCTACTTATGTTTTTTTTTGTAGGTAAATGTCTTATTTTAAAAAAATAATAATTACATGTTAAATCATGTCAAATTTAAAGAAAATTCAATATCAATACAAAATAAATAATTACAATTATAAAATACTTAATCATAATTTGTGATTTAATAATTATTAAAAAATAATTTTTAAGATGAACTATAATAATTAATATTATTCAAAATTATAAAATGAAATATATTAATTAATATTTTTTAATAAATTTTAATCAGATTAATAATGATTTTATGAATTAACTTAAATATAATATTTAAAAAACAATTTTTATGTTTTTTAAACTATAAATAACAATCCACTTTATTATCATAATTAATATTTTTAATAATTTTTAATCAGATTAATAATGATTTTATGAATTAACTTGAATATAATATTTAAAAAACAATTTTTATGTTTTTAAAATATAAATAACAATGCACGTTATTATCATAATTAATATTTTTTAATAATTTGTTTCACTCACCTATTTTAAAATTAGGTTTGAAACGTCTATTTTTAAATAACAGAGTCTTAGTTATTATTTCACTTTATTTACAAAGAACTTCAAGTTGATATTTGCATTGGCTTTAATCGAAAACGCTTTCAAAAGGAAGAGTTTTCTTACGGCAGTGCTAGAGAATGGATATAAACAAAAAGGTGAGGTTTCTTCATTTCCACTAAACACAAAGCTTGCGAGTTTTATTTCTTCTATTATTTCAGGGAATTAAACCCTAAGCATCTTGGATTTGACTGTAAAATCAAATTTAGCGATGTCTTTCAATGCAGATTTCATAATTTGTTATTAAAATGGCGGTTTCCCCAATTGGATTAAGAGTTAAGATGACGATTTATCATATGCCGATCTTGGCTACTTTTTTTTGAGAATATTAAAGTGAATGACATTTTATTGCATTTGTTTCTAATTTGAAACCAAAACTGCAGGTTTAATTGAGATGATGAAATAGAGTACTACAATTCCAAACTCTTTGTACCTTGAAAGCAAATAAAAGTATCAAAGGTTATTAAAGAGCAGACAATAAGGCATAGGTAAGACTACCCTTATCACAAAACAGGAATATATAGTTCCTTTAAATGTGACATTTTGTTTGGTAAATGTCAATTCTGAGTTACATAAGCCTTTAGCTTAATTGCACATTTTGTTTGGTAAATGTCAATTTTTAGCCTTGTTTGATCTTTAGTAAATTAGGATGTATTTAGTTTGGTTTTGAGTCATACCAGTATATTAGTGTTGCTACAGATATGTTGTTACATGTTTACGTGGATACTTGTGCGCATAAATGCATTTGAGTTTTGCAATTTATTGTGTTGTTTATTTATTGTGAAAATGAACAATGTTGTGACTGTTTTTAGAATTTTACTCGTTAATTAGTGATTCTTAAAACTTTGAATTTTTTGAAGTTGTAATGGTTTCTTTGGGATATATGTGCCATTTTGTTGTAGACACAGATAGATTTGTGATTCCAAGTTTGGAAATTGAAGATTCTGATCAAAGTACTTTCACAACCCCCAACACTGGTTGTTAGGATAGATGATACTAAGGACTCTTGGTGTGAAATATCGTATTACTAACCGTTTTCTTTTTAAATAACATTTAGACTCTTGGTGGAATTGTAGTTGGAAACTTATGAACTATGGAAGAATAAGTAATTACTATCATCTATATAGAGGGACAATCATAGAGCTAGATTCAAGTGTAAGGGATATTTTGACTTTTCCATTTTCTTGGTTTTGATTTTTTACGTAGCAATGATAGAAATAAAATATCCCAATTAAAAAGATTTCTAATGCTTTATTTGCTTGTAGAACAATTGTTAAACATATATGTGCTTTGGTTTGGTATAAGAATTGCATCCAATGTTCTCCTAAAACAAATTCAAATCAACAGAACATTATTTGTTGGGTGTTGCTTTTTTAGGTTAAGACTTATAATTGTGTGATTCTCAAATCTCAACTATAATTTTGGTAAGCAATGACTTAATTTGACCAGCTTTACTGTGATTTGATGTCGTTGTTGAAGATAATCTTGAAGGAATTTGGTTTTGAGTTATCAAGTTGTATCCAAATTCCAGACTATTATTATAATTGAAGTTGGAGTGTCTTGAAATGAAGCATGTTATTCTCTTTTTCTTATACTGACAAGATTTGATCCTTTAAGAGTTGAAGTAACTACTAATTGTCTTTGTTGGAAATTGAAGGATTATTTATAGTTATCATAATTGCTAATCTAACACTACTTTCTTTCCTTATTGCTCAGATTAGGAGATGCAAAAAGTTAATGTGGATGCTTGGCATGATCTTGCCTTGGGTCAAATGCAAAATATTTTATGATCCTTTTATATACCTTCACAACAAACAATACCGACTTTGATTGAGATTGGTGTCAATGTGTCATACAACATAAAAGTACATTTTAGTTTATCATTTTCAACTATCATTGACTAAATTTGTGGGCATGGAGTGAGATTACACGATTGAATATTGCTCTTCTCATTCACATTTATGTGTTATGATTCTTCTTGGTTCATGTTCAGCTTTTCCTTAACATAAAAATGTGGCCTTTGAATGATTGAAATGATTCAATATCATGTTTGAAAAGATTCAATATCATGTTTGAAAATAAGAGATAATATTTAATTTTGCATCACGTTACATAATAATAATAATAATAATAATAATAATAATAATAATAATTGTAGGTTTAGGTTATTGATTTTTACCTACTGTTTGATTAGGTAGATATAAGATTTTTTATTATGACTTTTACCTACAGTTTGATTTAGTAGATACAAGCAAATTATTTTTACCTACAACCTTTATTTGTAAGTATAAATTTATGATTTTTACCTACACCTGAGGATCACAAGTATAAATTAATACTTTTACCTACAGTTGCAAGTCATAGGTATAAATTAATGACTTTTACCTACACACATTGTAAATTGTAGGTATTACTTATAGTGATAGTTTATATGTGACAGTAGGTAAAAATACATCTGTAGGTAAAACCTACAGTGATAGATTATTATCCATCCCTGTACCCCCCTTAAAGTTGACAGTCCACAGCTTTGTAGGTCAAAGTCCTATACATATTTACCTACACTTTTTTAACTTTTAGTGATAATTTTTCTCCGTAGGTACAAATCCTTTTTTTTTTTGTAAGAAAAAGCTTCCATTACCTACTTCTCTTGTTCAAAGCTAGCTCAAAATAAAATAGAGAAATCTACTCGAAGAAATTACACACGGGAACCTAAAACAAATTTCAGATTAAACAGGAACCTTATATTTTTGGATTTTGAAAGAAATTCCCTTTTAACAGGAATATGATAAAAAATGATCAGAAAAAAGGTTCACTGATTCATCATCAAACTTACCTATAATAGCGAATGAATTCAGTGAGGGAGAGATTTGAAGCCGTGGAAGAAAGAAAGAAAATTGAAGAAGAAGAAGAAGAAATGAAGAAACAAGGAAAAAAGAAGAAGAAAAAGAGGGTGGGTAAGTTTAGTGAATCCCAACTTACTATTTGCACTCCCTTCTTAAAAAGATTTTTGAAAACTCTCGAAACTCAACTAAAACTCTTTGAAACCAAGGAATAATAATTATATTTCACTTCCCACCTTACAACTATTCTCTCAAAATTAATTAACTATTGTTACTATGAATAAACTTAGTTATTCTCTTATAACTATATTAATATAATATAATTAAGCATTTAATTCTCTGTAATATTTATCTTCTTTCCACTAATAATTTGTTAATTAAAGCGATTCTTACATATATAATTTTTTATCTTCAAAACGTTATCTAAATAATTTTATATCTCTCTAAAAAACATTATTTAAAACACTTGAAGAACCAAAGTAATGTATTTGAAAATTAGAGAGATCAAATAAATACGAAAAATATTTGGAGGGTCTATTTAATATTTAAAATTTTTTTTAGGAACCTTAAATATATTTTACCATAAATTTAATTTAAGATACTTTTGTTAGAGTAACTTAAATTTATTTTATGAAATACTAAAACATACTTAACAAATTAATATTTTTAACATATTAAAGATGCAAATATAAAATAATAAATAAAAATATAAAATAAAAAAATAATTAAGACATAATATATGAAAGATCAAAAGTATAAAAACAAACCTAAATAAATGAAAACAAATTTAATTTAAGATGCTTTTCTAAATAGAATCCTATTAAATAATCCCAAAAAAAAGTTATTAATCATAATTATATCGAATTGAATTGTCTCCTATAAATAATATTTCTTGTTTTTAATAAATAATTAAACTAAATTTAATTTATGATATTATTGAGTAAATAATTTATGGCTATTTTTTATGAGAAAAATCTATTTAAAAATTATATTTCATATATTTATTATATTTTTTCTTGGGTCAGAGGTGATCATGGTTCAACTATTGGAATTATAAACTAATTTCATTTATAATGCATAAGTGTTACAATTAGCATAGGAAAATTTTGTACATATAGATAATGGATAACATATTTATTAATAATAGTATTTAACAAAATATTAATCAAATATAATTTTTCTTATAAATGATACTATACTTTATAAATATTAAAATATATTTAATAAATTTATTTTAACATAATAAATATAAAAATATAAGAAATATTGAAATATAGAAAATATAAAAAGAATATAATAACAAAGAAAGATAATAAAAAATAAAAAATAGATAAAATAAGAAAATTTAAAATTAAAAAACATAAAATAAAAAATAAAAATCAATTAAGAAAAACTGAAAACAAAAAACTAAAAAGAAAAGAAGATAAAATTAATATATAAATATAAAAAAATAATATAATAAATAAAATAAAAATGTAAATTTTAAAATGAAAAAAAAGGAAAAGAAAAACATTAAAAGTTGAAAACAAAAAATGCTAAATTAATAATTTACTCACCCTATACTTTTCTTTTATATATACTAGCAAAAACACAAGCGTTGTAGTGCCTGTGTATTCGCATTTCTATTTTGATATGTATAACAATTTTAGAGTTTTAATATAATATCTTTGGTAAATTTTTATACTTTGAAATATAAATTATGTGACATGTTTTGAAATATATTTTGTTAATTTTTATATTTTTTGTCTATGATAACATGATAGAAATACATCAGATCATCAATGGATATATCAAATATGCAATGAATTTGAAAAAAAGTGGAAAGAGGAGAAAGTCTGAATAGAACTCAAAATATTGTCGCACTTGTGTATTTGCATATTTATTAAAAATATTTATCATGAAAGTTATACATATATTAATGATGTATGTTGATCTAATGGTAAAGTCTATGTTTTGGGAAGGAGAGATTGTGGGTTTGAGTCTTTCCTATGACAAAAGTAGTTTATTTTTTAATTTTTAAATAGGTAGAAAGGTAGAATAAGTATTTTGAAAAATGAACATAAAAAGGGACATTCCCTTTATTAATAATATAGATATAGTATATAAGATAATAACATATATTATAGATTATAAATATAGTAGGACAATAATGTATGTTGGATATCAATATTTTAAAATAATTTTTAGTTAGAGTTATAAGGTTGATCTAATGGTAAAATATATATGTTTTGGGAGAGAGAAGTTATGGGTTTGAGTTCTTCCTATGACAAAAGTTGTTTTTATTTTTTAATTTTCAAAAAGGTATAAGGGTAGAATAGGTATTTTGAAAAAATGAACATAAAAAAGGGGTATTCCCTTTATTAATAATATAGAAAATATATAGTATATAATATAATAACATATATTATAGATTAATAATATAGAATTATGTACGTTGGAGGGAGAGATTGTAGGTTCAAGTCCCTCCTATGACAAAAATAGTTTATTTTAATTTTCAAATAGGTACAAAGGTAGAATAAGTGTTTTGATAAATAGACATAAAAAAGATATTCCCTTTATTAATAGTAGCACACAAAATACAAGAAATCAACATATTTACAATGACTTTTCTCCAATGACATTTGAGTTGTTGAAAAATGTGAATATTTGATAGTGACATTCGAATGTCGCTAGGATAAGACTATTCTTTTGCCAGTGATTTAACATTGTGAGAAAAAATTATACTTCTCCCAACAAAAAAATTTGTTTCTGTCAATGTCATTAGAAAAAATGTTTCTCTATGGTAATGAGTTAATTGTCACTAACAAAATACTATTTAATAGCAATGACTTTAAAAATCACTGTAAAACAATATTTTTTTTTGTACATTATACTTTATCTAACACCAATAACACATTTTTTTTCTTTTATCGTCTGTCTATCATTTCCTTCTTTCTCCACCATATCTTTGTTAGGATTTCCCACTGCAATGTGGCACATCCCACACAAGCATAAGATATGTGGTGGAAGAGAAAATGTATTAAGGTTTCTCACAAAGATGTCTCACATTCCACATAGTTGTAGGAAACACACTGGAGCAGAAAATGCATCATGTTTGTCCACAAATATGTAACACATATCACAGAGGTGCAGAAGACACGCTAGAAAAAAAAAGTGTATCAGGAGTTTTTCCACAATGATGGGATCTCATAGTCGTGTGAGAGATACACTAAAAGAGAAATCAAATCAAGGGTTTCCCAGCGTGATGTGGAACATCCTAAGGGTCTAGAAGAACGATAGAAAGAAAAAGTACATCTCACATACAAAAGGTATAATATACTATTTTTAAATAAAAATTATATTAAAATAACTTTAAATTAATATTAATTTAGGGGAAAAGGACTAAAAAAATCTTTCTTTTAGGAGACAAAAAAGTCATAACCCATATTTGAGAGATTTAAAGGATGAAGAAAAATAATTTTGTTAATTAAAAAATTTATCATTTTTATTTGTATTTAATTTAAATAATTAATTCATTTAATTTTTATACTTTTTGGTAATTTTAATAATATAGAAGTACTTAGGGGTTATAAAGTTGATCTAATAGCAAAGTCCACGTATGGGGAGAAGAGGGTCCTTTTATAACAAAATTAGCATATTAACAACTAACATTTGTTTATAAAAAAAAATATAATATAGAAGCACTTGTGACTAGTGTAATTTTATACAAACACTACTTTTTCAATAAGTTCTACTATATAAGCTCATATACATGTATCATCCAAACACTAAATCAATTTATCTAAAAATGAGTTTTTCATATTATGGAAACTCTATTTCTATAACTTTTTCTCCATAGACAAACATACCTATAATCAATAATGGGAAGTGAAAGGAAATGTGAAAAAAAAAGTGAGAAACATAAAAATGAGGAAGAAATGCACTAAAGTATAATAACGTGTATGAAATAGAAAGGGAAATAGGAATGATAATGAGTAGGATACTATGATACTCATATCGTATTTGGTGCTATACTCATGTCAGTAACAATTGATTCTCGTCTCTGTACCTGCTGGGTACCTATATACTATATACTCATACCGACATTTGTGATCTACATTTTTTCTTATGTAAAAAGATAATATGTCAATATCATATATATATATATATATATATATATATATAAACAAACATAATATGAAATAATAAATCAACAACCAACGTAACATTAAGTAAATATAAACATTATTCAAATTAATAAATTATAATGATAATAACCCAACAAAAAGTAATTAAACTTCAACATCATTTAACAAAGTAAATAAAATAAATGTATTAATTATAATAGTAATTTATATTATATAATATTTTTTATATATAGTGCGGGAGGTCAGGATGGATACCATAGTACCTATACCTGGTTCTATACCTATTATTGGCAGACCTTAGTTGTCACTAGGGGGAGCTACAACTTCCCAAATTTGTTTATTTTTTTTAAATATATGCATATATTTTAAAATTATATTTATATATTATTATATTATTATTTATATTAACATTAGAAAGCTAGAAAGTAAAGATTTTGAATATGAGTATATATAAATAGTTAAAAGTTTATTACTTGATTGATATATTAAATCTTTTTCTATAATGAAAATAATCAAGATTAGGTAGAGAAATAAAATGGAAGCTAATTTTTTAGCATATAGTATGGTAGTCTATATTGAAAAGGATATTATAATAAGTTCTGGCTTATAAATTTCTAGTTTTGACTCAATAATTGAAGATGTCGAGTCATCAAAAGAGTATAGAACAATACTTTGAATAATTGTTTTTTTTTTATTATTCTTATTATCATGATGATAAACTTTATGTTAAAGTTGCATGTAAATTTTGTGTAATTGCTCTTAAAGTTTGACCCACCTATAAATAATTATTGGCTTTTAAGTGTTTTTTTTGTACTTGCACCTATACAATTTTAGATTTCTCGTGTTCATGTGATACTGTACAATACAAGTAGTATAAACTATGTTAATAAATTATTTTTTATATAGTAAGAGACAAATGTACAACTTATTATTGAGTTTACTTCAAGTACTTTGGCTGACTTCTTTATATCTGGTAACTTTTGATATTTAATAATAATATTTTATGATGATTATTTTATGAAATGACCAGTAAATGATAACATTTTTTCTTGAATTTCATTATCATGTATGTTTGTTTTGAATAGAAAAGGCAAAAAATTCCTTATTTATTTTTTAATTGAAAAACCTAATTTATATATTAAAAAGTTAATTTGACACCTCTAAATCTTTTATCAAAGATTTGTCAGACTGCCACTAATCCTCATATAATTTTTACGAATCTAAGGTTATTTTTGTATATATTATAGGATTTAGGAACATGTTTTCATCCGTCGCACACGTTAGTTGAATTATGCCACATAGAGATGAGATGTAATATTTATATAAATCAAATAATTAAATTTGATTAGCTGTAAAAAGTTAAATATTAAATTTTAAGTAAAATAAAAAGAGTTTAATTGCTATACACTATAGCGTAAAGGATTTCTACACTAACATTCAATTATGATTTTTTATTTATGTGATTTTTAAAATAAAAACGAGCAAAATCAACAAATTTATCCTAAATAAAGAGTTGTGATTTATTGTCAGTATAAAAATTTTTTCTGTGCACCAATTAAACTCAAATAAAAAATACAAATGTTTACAAAACAAAACAATTATTTAAACTTAACGCGCACACGATAATTTCGATAATATTTGATTTCCCTATTCTAGATCTGATGCATTTCTTTATTAAACACCAGATCATATCTAACGAACACAGTTGGAAGGGAGAAAAAGAAAACTGCTGTAATCATTGAACGGTGCAGATCGTACGGTTTGGTTGAAAGTTGAGGAGAAAAACCCAAAGTTGAATGTTTATTCGTATTTATTATAATATTCCAAGAAACAAAAAAAAACCGGGCGCGCAAACGGAAGCACAGCCCACAGAACACTACGGTTTAGACCGGTCACCTTTTTCCACTGCTAACGAAACCGAAGCAATAAAAATCTCATGTTACTCTGTTTCCTTCATTCCATTGAATTTTCAAATCTTGGAAATGGTGAAAGCGAGACAGCCTCGGAAACTGTCGAGAACGACGTCGTCGTGGTGGACGCTGTTGCTGATGTCGCTGGTGTTGTGTTCCTTTCTGGTTGTCGTTGTCCTTGCTCTCCGCATTCTCTCCAATGCCAACACCAACACCTCCTCTGTTCTCTCCAAACCTAATCATCTCAACTCCATTGCTCGCAACACTCACGTGTAATAATATATCACGTTTGTTTGTTTGCTTCGTTCTACTCCTTTTTCTCTTATCTTTTTTCTCTTTTCTGCAGAAGAACCAGTGAAGCTGAACAACACCACCACAGGGAGAGGTGGGTGGAAATAATATCATGGGAGCCCAGAGCTTTTCTCTATCATAATTTTCTGGTTAGTTTTTGTTTCTTGGTTTCTATCACTGCCTTTTATTTCCAATTCGAATGACATTATTAAAAAATGTTAGAAACATTTTCTTTTGAGATTAATCAGTAAAAACCGGATATTTAATCAAGACTTTTTATTTTATTTATGAGACTTTTAAAGTAGTAATTAGTAAAATTAATAAATTTATTATAAATAAAGTTTTATGATTGACTGTCAGTATAAAAATTTTTACACTGAAAATGTATACCAATTAAATTTTTTTTATTTATTGAAATTTATTAAAAATCATAATTTACGTTAGTTTCATTTGTCCATTAATTTTTATAATTTTGTAATTTTTTAATAAATTTTAATTAACAATAAAAAATAGGTTAAGAAAATGGTGTTAAAAAATGAATTGAGAATCTCTATTTCTTTTTTTTCGGTTTCCTTTCAAAAGTTTTTGAATATATAAATGCTACATTTTATAGAATTTATATAATATTTATTTATTATCTCTTTTTAAAAGTATAAAAAAGAAAAATAAATAAAAATGAAAAGGATATTTTCGTTAAAGATTGTATTGATAGTACTAATTATGTATTATTATCTATGGATAAGAAAGATTAGAAGAGAACAAATGATAAAGATTGTGTTGATAGTACTAATTATATTAATCAGAAGAGAAGAAATGATAATAACAAAGACAAATGATAAAGATTGTGTTTGATAGTACTAATTATATTAATCAGAAGAGAACAAATGATAATAATAAAGACAAAAATTAATATAGTTTGTCAGTTGGTTTTAATGTTGTTTGTTCTTTAACAAGAAGTGGATTTTCATTAAGTAAGTTGCAATTTTGCATGATAAACCTTTTTATTAAAGGCTACTTTATGTGTTTGTTTTTTTTTTTTTTTTGAAAGATGGTTTATGTAATCCATAAGTGAAATTTGGATTTTAAATGGAAAATAACATCAAAGCGGCTAAAGACTTGCACTTATGTTTTGTTATAAAAATAAAAGTAATAGTAACAATAATGAAGTCTAGATTTGTGTCGAATTTATTTTAATAATATATAATTATATATAGGTTTTCACTGTTAGTGTACTTTGCTCACGCAAGGATTGCTCATTGTAAAGGATCTTGTGCTAGTTACTGGATTTGTATATGCTAGATTTGCTAAACAGGGATGTGGGTTTAATTTACACTTATTTATTTTTTAGAATAAATAAGTTACCAAGTTAGACAATGTATTTAAATAAATTTATAAATATAATTAGTTAATTTATTCTTTCTAAAAATATAAACGAAGGTAAATTTGTAAATTCTATAATTATAAGATGTGTTAGGTTACACTTACTTAAACTTTAATTAGAAAGAGTAAATTAAGTTACATTGTAACTTAACTATATTTTAAAAACTTTATAATCATAACTTGTTAATATATTTTCTTTAAAAAAAATAAAACTCACAAATTTTTACATTTTAATATTTAAAATATTTGTAATTGATTCTACCAAACTCATTCCTATTTATAAACTTTAGGAATGACGATTTTCAAAGGCCCATGGAATTGAAAAGTTTGGTTTACAATCATTGATCGATCGTAATTAGGAAGTTCGAAATCTTTTCAACTCATTTTTATAGTATAAGAGGAGTAACCAGAAATTGGGGAACACATGGATAGATTTCCCAATTAAGCATCAAGTAATTTTCATTCCAAATATTCTGTTTATCCTTTTTCCACTTGCAAACCCGTGATCATCAAAGGTGAAATGTTTTTACTTAATTATACTTTTTTTTATACTAGTCACGGTTATTTTCAATTTTGAAAACGACTTTAACATGATATCGTTATGTTGACATTGTGTTTCACTATTGTTTATGGTTGGTGCTCAACTGTGGTATTAATATTTCAGTATCTCCACTTTTCAAACACTGAAATTTGGATCATTAATCTTAACAGACAAAGGAGGAATGCGAATATCTAGTTAGTATAGCCACACCAAACATGCGTAAGTCAGAAGTTGTTGATAATGAAACTGGAAAGAGTAAAGACAGCAGGTTGGAATTTTCTCCTTCATACTTTTCTGTCAAGTTTCCTTTGATTTCAGTATTCAAAATAAACATCTTTTGGCATGTTTGGATTCATGCCATTGCCATATATTAACTTATTTGCCTTTGCATTTAGAGTACGTACAAGCTCTGGTGCTTTTCTTGTCAGAGGACGTGATAAAATTGTGAGGAATATTGAGAAGAAAATTGCTGAGTTTAGTTTTATTCCCATAGGTATGTCCTTTCTTGATTTCTTCCTTGCCCCTTCTAATTTAGACTCAGTTTTTATTGCTGAGTCATTGTTTTTGTTATTTTTTCTGGTTCACATATGTATCAAATACAGAAATGCTAACAACGCATTGTTTTAAATACACTCTTCATTATTTATTTCTTCATTATTTATTGAAATTTATGAAAAACAATAAATTATGTAGTCTTACTTATCCTCTATTTCTAGTTCTTAATAAATTTTAATGAAGTATAGAAAGTGGGTGTTACTCTATCATTAAATTACTTTATCTCAGACCCTTTCATCTGTTTTTTTGGGCTTAAACATCTTTTGGTTCAATGAATTTGTAAATTTTATTTCTGGTTACTATTAAATTTCTTCTTTATTTTTTGTTTCTAATAAATTTTTTATTTGTTTTGTATTCCTAAACTTGTTTAGGTATTGCTTTAAAAGGTTTTAAAAATGATTTAGATTGTATTTTACAGACTAAAAATAAAATAAAAATTTATTAGGGATACAAATAAAAAATATTATTAGGAATCAAAAACAAAATTTGTTAATTTCTTAGAGATCAAAAAAAATTTTCAGTCTTTTTTTAAAAGACCCTTTTATGTTTTAAAAATGTGATTACATATAATTGAATGATAGTTTCTTAATAATTTGATGATATTTAAGACGACATAAAAGTTTCTTCCATTAACAATTGTAAAAGGATAAAAGATAAATTAGCAATTTTTTCATAAATAGTTTCATATTTTAAAAACACCAAAATTATCCAATATTAATATCTATATATATTGCAAAATTATTGAACTTGTTTATACTGGAAAATGTTAATAGTTAGTATGTTGTGTTAGTAAAGAATTCTAATCCATAATTTCCTTATCAGCTCCAACTCTTGTGTCCTTCTCCCAATCAATCTACCAGTTTAGTTTGTGCACTATGCTGTCTATGCATTTGTCTTTCATGAATATTTTTGTCACCATAAGATTGACTTCTGTAAATTTTGTGGACGTGAAGTTGTCTTTGTGGTTTATTATTTTGCTTGATATCCCTTGTGCTTATCTTTTCTTTTGTTTATGAAAAAAGAGACAAAAATCATCTACAAAAAAAGTTCCTTGCAATCACTTAGTGATGAGATCCATATTATTTTTAGCAGCTAATTTGCTTTAAGAAATTGAAATTTTAATTGCATGAATTTGTAAAACTCTAGGTTGTGGTTCTATACTTTCAATAAGATATGTTTGAATTTCATCTATAAGATCTAGACATTCTCACATGTTTTTCCGTTGCTTTCCTAAAAGTTTGAAACAAATGTAGCTAAAGCAATGGATCATCATGTTGTGTGACTATTTCACTCCATTTATGATGTGCTCTGGATAAGAGAGATTATAAACCTAATGTTCCACCTATCAAACAAGATGGAACGTGTTTAGTAGTCTTTGCCTTCAGGATGATGCTAAGATAATGTTATCTTTTATCATATAGTTGAAAACTCATTATATAAGTGGTTGTCTCCAATATGCAGAGCATGGGGAAGGACTTCATGTTCTCCATTATGAAGTTGGACAAAAGTATGATCCTCATTTTGACTACTTTATGGACGAATTTAACACTAAGAATGGGGGTCAGCGGATAGCAACAATGCTGATGTACATGTAAGTGATTTCAGTTGCCTCTTATTTGTTAACCTCAATTTGGATATGAAGACAGATGTCCATGTTGTTCACTTTCTGTATTTTAATGATACAGTTCAGATGTTGAAGAAGGGGGTGAGACAGTGTTCCCAAATGCAAAGGGAAATTTTAGCTCTGTGCCTTGGTGGAATGAGCTTTCTGATTGTGGTAAAAAAGGACTTTCAATTAAGCCAAAGATGGGTGATGCTTTACTTTTTTGGAGCATGAAGCCTGATGGAACTTTAGATCCATTGAGTTTGCATGGTTAGCTACTTTTTTTTTTATTGTTATTATTATTTTCAATATGTGTTATGTTAATAAGCTTTCAATTTTGTAGAAGATAAATTAACAAGCCTATTTTTGGGAAAATTTTCAGGTAGTTGTCCAGTGATTAAGGGAAATAAGTGGTCATGTACGAAATGGATGCGTCTCACTGAATACAAAACATAAATAGACATTATCGTAGGTATTTATCTCCCCTTTCTTGTTTTACAGTTTATTGACATACATATAGTTTAAAGGTTAGACAACAATGTTTATTTCACAATGTTTTTAATTATTGTTAATTGAGACTATAAGCCGAATCAAACTGATAGAATACTTACACGCAGTTTCATATATAAAGTTGTTATAAGTCAATTATCTTCTCAAAAATATCATTTCTCCTGCACCATTATGTTTATTAAGCTTTGTCTGGGAATTCATTTGGACATAAGGTTATAAGATTTTTTGGAGATAGTTTGGCATTTTCTGCAATTTGTACAATCATTCAGAATTTACACTGCTAAAACTGGAAGACTCGTATTGTTTACAAAGTTGAATTTCCTGCCAACCATGATTTTGAATCATGGCTTGCTGTTTAATAAATTTAACATTGCTGTTGTTCTCATTCTCATTCACTTCTAACATTGATTTACTTCTTTTTCAGGTTATATTGAATTCAACATGTCAATATTTTACTAAAGTGATTCACTGAGCCATACTTGTTGGATGGTATTGCTTTTGAGGTGGAAAGAAAATGTTGCTTACAAAATGTTGTCTCACCTTGTGATTTGGATGTTCTACCTTACCTCAATTCTTTGTCCTACCCTTTTCGGTTATATTACTATTAGAGGGTAGTAATTTTTTATAGATTTATGGATATGCATTAAGGGGGCTGATGAAAATATATGAAACCAATAGATGAGACGAGTATATATACTACATTGGTTATGAGTTCAAAAAATAATAATATTAATTGTTTGTAAGTCTACTTCTGTTTTACAGAAAAAAATAATTATATTAACTGTTGCAAATCTTATGAATTCAAAACAATAGATGTCCTGTATAAATACGTCCTTTATGAATTGGTGTATTTCTAACTTCACCCTTGTTAAAAAACACTTTACCCATGTCAACAGTTTTAAAAAGATTGCAACCGCATTAATGTTAGTAATAATTATATTAATATGGTGCTGTGATTTTAAAAAAGGCACATCCAGATTAATGTTAGTAATATATGGTTCTTGCCCAAGTTTAGATAGGAGTTTGACACCATGTTGGAGTTTCTTCATAAAAAATATAGGTGGGTGATATAAGAACTCCCCAACCTTTAATCTGCATCATACGAGTGTAGTAAACGGGAAACAAAATATGATTGTAGACATAGATGAATAAGAAATACAGTTTTTTTTAATATGCGAGTCAAGATAGCAAGCATTCTATTCAGGCAGAAACTTTGAAAGGATTTCAAGAACTTATGAGTGAAACTTAAAATTCATAGCTAAAACCATACCATATAGAACAATAATAGTTTATTCGAAATTGGTATAATTTTATTATCTGTCTTTTTCGGTGAGTTCTTGTTAGAGAGTTAAAAAAAAATTGTGACAAAAACTCATAGAAGGGTTATGATATTTAAGGTGAGGGAGAAGGGGAATTAAGTTTAGGAATAAAATGAAAATTTGAGAAAAAAAAATTATAAAAATGACTGTAACTTCAAATTATGTAAGTTGTTAATTCAAATTCTTACACTTTTCGTTTCCATTTTTATTGAAAATTTTCTACAAACTATCGATGTTCCTCCCGCATGACTACTTCTGTTCTCTCCATCTTTTTTAGGTAAAAAGAAACATTTTTTTCTTCTTAGAATTATTCCTTTTTCATCTCCATTTAACATTGCTACCTAAAATAGTCTATCTAAATCTAAATATTCATTAAATTGAATTTTTGTCTTTTTTGTTAATCTATGAATTTTTTTATATTTGTTAAAAGAAATCTCCCTTGCTTTATATATTTTTTGCCAAGTTCTTCGATCAAGAATTATTTTTATCTACCTATATTGGAGATTGGGGATGCATATTAAGGGTGGTGGGGAAACAAGTCAAACAACAAAGTTGTTTTTGAATAAGAAGCCCATGAGGAAGGAGGGTGTACAACCATGTAGACATTTTCTTCTTGCATCTCCAAAACCTTCTTTTTGCACTTTTATTATATATTAAAGAATCAAAGGAACCTTGAGTGACTCTCTCTGAAATGGGTAATTCAGATTTGATTTTTTTTTTTATCAAGATCACCTAATTTGAATTTGTTTTTGTCAATTCAGATCACATAATCCGAACTCATTAAAATTTGTTTTTTTTCAAGTTCGAATTAGGTAATCTGAATTTTTTTTTCTATAAATCTGGATTCCTAAAACTATATTCTTTTAAAGTCCAGATTAGGTTATCTAATCTTGTAAAAAAAACTCTAAATTAGGCAATTTGAACTTGTGAGTCTCAATATCGAGTCTTTTAATCGTCCGAATTAGGTAATTCGAACTCATTTGAACCTTTTTTTCAAGCTAACATTATCATAAGAGACTTTTGAGTTTGGTTCATGAAACTTGTGAATTTTGTGAACTCATGGGCTTCCCCTAATTTAATGAACCACAAAATCTTATATAAATAATACAACGTATTATTCTACTGATTTCATTAATTATAGATTATACTCAAAATTAAAATTTTAAAAGTTAAAATAAATAAAATCCTAGATATCTCACCCAACGAGAAGCTTGAATTAGAGTATTCCAGTAAAGAATTTTTGCTTAATGAGTTATCTCACTGAGCCCAGAAACAACGAAAATCCCTGACAGAGAAAACTTTGAGCCAAATGAAACCTGTCGTTGAGCACAAAGTCATGCAATTGTTTAACAAAAGAAACTTTACACTGAGTGAGAGCTCTTGACCAATGAGACTCTACATAATTCCAGATCCATTGTTGCATAAAAATCCATACCATTCTAATGTGTCAATACACCATACTTTCATCTACATTTCAATATACTAGCATCTAAACTTATTACAAGGTACATTACAAGTTACTATTTATAAACTACTAACATGAAATATACATCTATATACTCATATTACAATAACTATGGTAATCTCTACTATATATATAAGAATCTGAAAGTCATAGGACATAAAAAGGGTAAAACAGAGCAAACTCCCTAACCATCCAAAGTTTCCTCTATTCCTGAGTATCTAGTCACTCTGTATCAACACTGCTATTTTCTCCCGTGTTAAACACGATCATCATAGTCATACATAAACATACACAAGCAAGGGTAAGCTTACTAAAAACAAAAAATCAGTATGATAAGGACATTTTACAGTTAACATATTTGCATCCATTCAATAGAATTAACGAATAATCAAACATACTTATGTTCCCACTGACCATAAGCAATCAATATAATATAATAATGACAACGCTTTTTGGAAAACTTATTAAGTTCAGATATCAAGGCAGCCTAATGATTTATCTTAACTGGTGTCTAGCGTATACCTAACCCATTTCTGACAACCAATTCAAGTCTAAGCATACTCATATAATACCCCAACTGGTGTCTAGCGTCCACCTAACTCAATTCTGACACTCAATTGTTATTTGAGTATATCCCTTAGGTACATTATCGTCTTCATCAACCTTAGTACTAAGATCAAAATACCTTAGCTATATCCCTAACTCAATGCACAACATAAAAGGCTCAATTACCTCCTCGTAACATCCCACATCAACATTCCATTATAATCATCAACTTAATATATCACATATTATTAACACATTTCAATCCATATAATAAATAATTTCTCAACACATTTACAAAATCCATACCTTAGTCATTCATAACCAATTCTGTTCACACACCATCAAATAAAATTTTCCTAAATTAAAATCAAGGATTGAGTTTCCCTTACCTATGTCTCATTTCAACTGAACAGTGGAAAAAAAGAACGTAGAGATCGCACTTTAGAGTAGCTAACTTTCTCAACTGAAAAAATCAATTAAAACCTAACAACTCCCCCAAACCATAAAAGAATTTAAGAAATTGGGATTTCAAGGTTGATTCTCCTAAAATGGAGATGCATGCACCTAAAAGAGAAGAAATTGGTCTAAGGAAGTAAAGCACAATAACACACGGTCATGATGAGGAGATATAAAAGAAATTTTCTAGCTTTCTATGGTGGATTCATAAGCATGCAAATGAAAAGAGAGAAGAATGGCACAGAGAAGAGAAAGATCCTAAGAAGGAAAAAGAAGAAATCAGAAGGAAGAAGAAGAAAGAAGAAAATATATAAAGAAGATCCTAATTTTGCTAACTGCACCCCTATTTTAAACAGATTTCTGTAAAACTATCCCAAATACCTTAATCCAAATGAATGTTTACTTAACTCACCTCCTAACTTACTAAAATTACAACCCCTATTCCATTATTTATAACTCACTTAAATCCAAACACATTCATAAATAAATAATAGTTTAACAAAATAAAAACAGATATATGAACATCATAACCAAATATTCCATGATTAATTAATTCATTATACTTGATTAAATTTTATTTCTCTTTTAATTATTTCAAACCTTATAACATATTAATTAAAACAAAATCTTACAAGTAATCTGTTTAATGTTGCTACTTATGATGCTTGTTGTTATAGTTTTAGTCTTAGTATTGGCACTATTTAGTATATTAGTTAAGATTGTTATACATGTTGGGTATAAGTGTGGGAAAATTCTTCTAATTTTATACATTTTCTTTTAAAAAACATTATTTTTAAATCTTTTGTTAAACATTCTATGGGCTTGTGCTTGGTTGATTTAGTTTGTGGACTTTTTTAGCAAGATGTAGACTTAAAAAATTCAATTTATTTAGTGGACTTGACATATTTAATCTAAGGAATTTCAATTTTTACTACCTTTATTTCAATTGTCACCTATTATTTTTAAATTTCTTTTCAAATACCCAATTTACCGTGTAGCCTTATCTCTCTTCTTAAATGGTTTAAGGCATTTCTCTCTCACATTGTTTCCTTTTTTCCATTCTCCACACATTTTCTCCTGTTTGTCTCCTCTTTCCTATCCGTCCTCTCTTCACTGCTCCCCTCACTATAGTAGCTCCTTTTCCTTTTTGCCAGTAAGTAAAAAGAAATTGGATTTTTTTTAGTCTTCGACGAGATCTCATTGGAAAATTTGAAATAAATATTATTTTAAATTTTATAAAAAATTACGATAAATTAAATGTATAGAAAATTACATTAAAATTAAGGCAACTTATTTAAACAAAACAAAATTTTGTAATAAATTATACATAACTAATTCTATCTCTACAAAATACTCACCAAAAATATTTTTTTTATAGAGAATGAAATTTATCGTATCAATTACAATAATTTTGAAAACAATATCTTTCTCCTACAAAAATCACTTACTAAAGATATTGGAATTTATGGACAAAATTTATACTTGTGACAATAAATTAATTTTTTTTGGAGTTACTTCTTATGTTTTACTATTTATTAAAATCAACTCGGCTTATTATTTTTTAGCTTAAAGCAAACCATAAAGTGAGTTTTTTTTTAATTTTTTAAAGTATAAAGTGAAGTCTTTTAAATTAATAATAATATTTTATTAAAATTAATTTGATAAATATTTTTTTTACTCTCGCGGGAGAGTAAAAAAAATTTGAAATAAATATTATTTTAAATTTTATAGTTAAAGTTATATTAATTTAAAATAATATTTTATTTATTTGTTTATATTGTTTATAATTCTTTTACATATATGCCTAAGATACGTGAAACAGTTTATAATTTTGATATTGTTAGTAAATGTGTAGGTCCGACTGTGTTTACATGTAGGACGCAAATGCTGACACAACATGACTCACTTGAAGACCAACATGTTGTGCACAAATAAGCCATGACAATGAGTTTTTTAGGAGGACCAGAAGATACTAGTCTTTTAGTATCATATGGTGATCATATAACACATGCTATCTGGAATAGCAAAGTAAGTATATGTTTTTTAATTTATTATTTTTTTATTATAATAATTATATATTTATTATATTAATTTATTTAATAAATTAGATGTTTAGTATATTTATTTAATTAAATATTTGGTTACTGTAGTTCATTACATGCAGTATATTCATGTATTTAATTTATTATTTTTTTAGTACAGTAATTTAATTAATTTTTAGTGTACTTAATTTATTATTTTTACTATATTTATTTAATTTATTATTTTTTATTATAATAATTACATGTTTAGTATATTAATTTACTTAATGATTACATGTTTAGTATAATTTAATTAAGTATTTGGCTACTGTAGTTAATTACATGTAATATATTTATGTATTTAATTTATTATTTTTGTAGTATAGTTATTTAATTTCTTATTTTTTTGGTATAGTAATTTAATTAATTTTCAGTGTACTTGATTTATTATTTTTAGTATAATTATTTAATCAATTAATTATGTGTTTGGTATAATTAATAGTTTACTCTCTTTTTGTAGGTCTGTGTTGACCTTAAATGAATAGCACATAGATGGAAATTGTAGATAATTAGAAAGTCTTATGCTGAAATTGAAGATTATGTTAACAATTGCAGGTTATTGTTGTTAAATTAGTTGCACATTCGATACAATTGACACAACCCTTATTTGTGCCTTTGTGGAAAGATGACACAACAAAACATCTATTTTCCATTTACCTATCAGGGAGATGACCATCACACTTGATGACGTATCTTGCTTGTTTCATCTACCCGTGATGAGTTTATTTTGCAGCTATGAATAGATAAACATGAATATGAAAGTTCCCGTTTTGATGGAATTGTTGGGCGTAGCACTGTAGAAGCCTTTGACAAGGTTACCGCTTATAAATGCGTGTCTATACATTTGTCTTGGCTAAGGGAGGTGTATGAAGAAAGATGTGCAAGTAGCAGATGGAAGCAAGTTGTTCAAGCATATCTTTTGCACCTTGTTGGGTGCACAATATTTATAGAGAAAAGCAACACCCATGTTTGCGTAACGTATCTGAAACTGTTCAGTGACCTTGAGTAGGCATCTGCCTATTCTTAGGGTGTGGTTGTATTGGCACATCTGTATCATCATCTTGATGATGCAAGCTACAATAGGACCAGATAATGTGTGTGTTACGCGACTTCGATTCAGGTTAGTGTTTTTTATAAAATGCAATATGTTTATACAATTTCTCATGCATTACTTATAACTGATGAGTCTGCTAATGTTTTATGCATGCTTGGGTCTACAAAACTTTTCGATGATTGGGGCAAAATCATTAACTATTGGATACAATGAGGCGAAGCCCCGCGCCTTGAGTTGGAATGTTGTTACACATAGACCATCAACCTTGAATATAGAAAACAGTTAGATCTGCTAACTTTTGAGGCAATTATATGGTCACTGTATGATGAACACAGAGATTCATTCGAATTCCAATATGTTAGTTTGTTCTCTGGTTGGATTCGAGCCAGTGAATATACGCAGTTGCATTTCCCCAAACAGGTTCACTGACAATTTAAGATTGTCCAAGGAATTCCCAGAGATCATGTATTTTTCAAATTGGAGGCAACCGCACCTAATGAAATGGACTAGTGGTGATTCAGTATGGACAACATTTAACATATGTGGATACTCTAGTGTTGACCCATCAGAATGTTATCGTGACTATATGTCTTGGTATTTTCGAGTGTCACTTCCATATGTTTGTCCACCATAAGAAATTAACCTCCAGGTGGTTCCAAAAGCAACATGTGCCCACAAAGGAGTCATCATACAGGTTCGAGCAGTCACATATGCCCACAAAGGAGTCATCATACAGGTTCGAGCAGTCACATAGCCAACAACAATTGAGCTGTTAGATATGAGGTTTGATTTAATATAAATATTTACATATTTGCATTTACATTACTTCAAAATTGAGATGACTGTATAACTTGGTCTCATGCTTCTTATGAATGAACATACATTTTTCATTTAGCCTTCACATTTTTTTCAATATGGTACTTACACAACAAATTAAATGTTTCTGGAAAAAAACGATTTTGATACCTTTATAAGAGCTAAATCTCTATATGTAACAAACACTTTGGACACTACATCACTTTTAAGAAATGACCTCTAATACGTTGAAGTGCCTAAATAAAGTTATTTTGTTGTTCACACTCTAAGTAGGCAAAGGCAACAGAATGTCATACTAGTTAATGTCATACCAACAATGTCAAGTAAATGCAGTTCATATTTGTTTGTTTTATACATACTATTCAATAGCAAAACAATGTTAAATGTGTTAGTTAATTTCACTAAATTAGGGTGTGTCTAGAAGATATCACACAAAACTTCTGTGACTTTATCCATTCTATGAAGTGAACATACATATCACGCTCTAATAATTTCATTAAATGTTGTATTTCTGTTCTAGGATCTCTTTGAAATTTAAGAAATGCATACCTTGCACTATACACTTGACTAATAGTTGTAGTATTTTGTTCATTGTTGTCCTTTAAGGTTAGAAGAATATTTTTCAGTTTCATCATAATATTTGTCAAATCACCAAGTAAGGCTTGGCAAAAAAATCCATTATCCAAAATTAGTCCAAAATCCAATCTGGACCCATCCATTTAAATTCATTTTAAATGGATCCAATTCTACTCCCTTATCCAAATTTTGGATTTGGAAATAAATCCAAAATCCATATTTAAATTTTAGGTGTAAATAGTAAAAATCCAAAAGGCATGGATCGGTAAACTGAAACAAAGAGTTAAAATCCAAAATTTTCCAAAACATGAACCATTTGTTAGACTTCGATCCCTTACTCTGAGCTCTAGCCGCTTTGTTCGTTCTTTCCTGGCTGTGGTTCACTCTCTCTCCTGGTTCGTTTCGTTCATCGACTTTTCTCTCGCTTTCTTTGTTCGATCCCTCAAATCTCTGCTTATTAATCCTAATTTCTTCATTGATTTCTATTTTTGTTACTGTAATTTGGATTATCATTACTGTTTAGGAGAATTGGAATTACTTTAATTTCAGATTTTAATTGTTGTTTGCTGTCGCTTTCTTTAACTTTTTTATTACTGTAATTTGAGAATTGGAATTGGAAAAATTTTTAATTTGAATTTGTCGGTCCTATTTGTGTAGTTTACATGAACTGGTTTGGAATTTTTCGTGTGATAATCCCCTTCTATTTCATCACTGCATATCTGATAAGCCTAAACTATGACCAAGGTTTTCATTACATAGTGCCATAGTGGACAATGGACCACAAATGAAACCACACAGCTTTAATTGAGGCTTAAACCTCCAAAACAAGCAAACAAAGCATCTTCAGCGTGACTCTTACTTTGGACTCCTTAACAAGTAAGTTGTTCACTAAAGCTGTTATTCTTCAACCTTTCTTAACCTCATCACAGTAAAATTAGGAAAGCTTCCATATTAAGCGTGTTTCTCTTTCTTTACCCTATGTATTCAATCATGTCCCTCAAGCTTAGTCATAATATTGTTTTAAGTTTATTAACCAATTTTCCTTCATTAATCATATTAGAGAAGCATGTACACTATAAGCATACAAATATCAAACTCTAGTATAATTAGTGTTGGTTAAAACAATGAAAAACATTAATTTTGAAAGGGGTAAACAAAGATAAAATAAAGAAAGAAAGAATATGGTAACTGAATTTGTTTAATCTCCAATATGGGGTTGTCCCATATAAGGATTTGAAACTGATAATTTTTCTTCCCAACTTAAGTTCATGACTGATACAAATTTTCTGTCTCTAATTCAATCTCCTTAGGATTAAGCATAAAAAAGTAATTATATGTGCTACTTTAATTATGCTTTGGATATGAATTTCGTACAGTCAAATTAATTTTCATATGTTCAATGCATTTATAATTGTTGATAAAGATTACATGACTGAAATTCTTGAATGATATTTTAAGTTGGATGATTGAAATCCTATAATGGTTCTGAATTTCTGAAATATGTGAATTTTTTTTTTCAATTGGTAAATAGTAAAGTAATAAACAGAGAAAAAAAGAATAAGAATAGGTACTCTAGTATAGTACACCATCAAATAATTAACGTCGTGTGAATAGCCCCGTATAAAGGAGCAAAAAGTTAATTAATTAACTAGCATTTAAGTCTCAATCATACTGAGCTAGAGGCCAAGAAAAAATTCAAACATGTAGACTGTAACTATAGAATCACTGGGGCCAACCCACATTGATTTTAATTTGCATTCAATACTTCTTTCAATTTCTACTCATGTATTTTTATATATCCACCCTTTGAAAATTTTCATTGAGAACCATGTAGTTATTCTTATCTTGCATTGCATAATTTCAAACCTTGAACCCTAATGTAATTAATTATAAACTAAGGCTAGGTTTAGATCAATGTCTAATTCAATACTAATCCTATTCAGCTAAGCATAAACTTGTTGGCTTTTCAAATGTTATTGTGTGAGTCCAAATTGAAATAAAGATGCCCAAGCTGTTGGCTTTTTCTTCTCATATTTAACACAAGAGATATTAGATATACATGTCACCCTTTAAAATTTAAATGGGGCCTTTCTTACGGATACGTTACTCTGTATGTTTGTCCCTAGAGAATGACTAACAAACAAGGTCAATTACCATTATTTGATGCTTATATATGTCATCTTAACCTCTTGTTATATACAAACACTTCTTCTTGATTCTTCTATTGTTTCTTCACTTATGTCTTTTGTCCCAATTTAGTACTTACATTATGCAAAGAGACATAGTTGTGTATGCAATCAAACTAATTGATCAATTAAACTCTTTCCTATTAGTTTCCTTATTATATACTAGTTTACAAATTTGATTATGTGAAATATGTCAGAAAACACAATTTCCTCTCCAGCAGCTATCATTGGCTCTTCAAATGGAAGGCCTTCTCGCTATGACGAAAGGAGAAATCGGTCAGAAGCTTGGAATCATTTTAATTGACTAGAGTCTAAATCAGATAAGAGAGCTCAATGCAAGTATTGTGATTCCATTATTCAGTATGTGAACGGAACAAGTTCAATGCGTAATCATGTGATGAGATGTCCAAATAACCTCAATAAAGAGCAACATAAAAGAAAAAAAAACAATATCCTCCTCAACATCTGATGGAAATACCAATTCTCCTTCATATGGAAAATTTGACCAAGATCTATGTGATATGAAAATGGTAAAGTTGTTTGTGCAAGCTGAACTTCCATTTTGACTTGTAGAGCATCCTACTTTTAGAAAGTATTCAAAAACTTTGCAACCAAGATTTAATCTTTGATCATGTTATACCTTATCCCGTAAAATTCTAACATTGTGGCATATAGAGAAGGAAAACTTGAAGAATTTTATTTCACAACATTGTCAAAGGGTTTGTCTCACCACTGATGCATGGACATCACCTCAAAATGTAAGTTATATGTGTTTGACATCATGTAAGTTATATGGGTTTATCTCACTTTGTTGATAATAATTGGAAGTTGAAAAAAAAAATTAAATTTTCGCTAAGTAAGAAGCCACATAGGAGAGGCCATGGCTAAATTTGTTGAGTCGGGCCTGAATGAATACGGGTTGAATCATGTTTTGAGCTTGACAATTGACAATGCTACGTCAAATGATAGAGGTATTCAACACTTGAAGAAAAGGTTATTATCTTGGAATGACTTAGTTATGAAAGGAGAATATATTCATATGAATTGTTGTGCACATATATTGAACTTAATTGTGAGTAGTGGGCTATAAGAGATTGATGAATTTGTTTTAAGAATTTGTGCTGCAGTGAAGTATATTAGATCATCTCCTTCTAGGTTTATGAAATTTAAAGAATGTGTTGAACAAGTTAATATTAAATATAAGGGTCATATTTGTTTGGATGTTGAAACAAGGTGAAATTCGACCTACTTAATGTCGGATGCTTCTTTGAAGCATAAAAAGGCATTTGAGGAGCGTGATTTTTATGATACAAAATATGCTAATGATTTAGGAAGAGGGAATGGAATGCCTTCTTATGATGATTGGACATATGTTGAGTCAATTCTACTGTTCTTGAGTATTTTTTATGAAGTTACTTTGCGTATCTCTGGCACCTCATATGTTACTAGTAATATGTACATGTTAGAGGTGGTAGGAATTAGAAACAGGATTAGCTATTTGATAAAGTTGAGTAGTGAAGGTAGCTCTACACTTGCAATGGCTAAAAAGATGAAAAATAAATATGAGAAATATTGGGGTGTTCCTACCAAATTAAATATGTTGTTGCTAATTGTTGTTGTGTTAGATCCCAGATATAAAATTGGATATATTAATTGGGCAATTGAACAACATTTTTATGAAGAGAAGGCAAATATGTTGAAGTCAAGATTGAAGTCTTCTTTAAATGCATTGTTTGATGAATATAATGGTCATAAAGAAGGGACTCAAAATGACACACAACAAGAACATGTAAACGTCCCTAGTTATAAGATAGATCCATATGGTTGGAATCGATATTTGCAAACAACAGGGCTAACCTCAACAAACAAATATGAGCTTCAAAAGTATTTAGAAGAAGAACTTGATACAAGTGTGGATTTGAATATTCTAGATTGGTGGAAAATTAATTCATGTCTTTTTCCAGTCCTTTCAAACATGGCACAGGAGCTATTAACTATTCCTATTTCTACAATAGCATCTGAGTCTGCATTTAGCACAAGGGGAAGGGTGCTTGATCCATTTCATAGTTCCTTATCACCTCAAAAAGTGGAGACACTTATTTTGTCTACAAGATTGGCTCAAAGACACATGTTTACCATCATTATTTGACTATGATTTTGAAGAACTTCAAAGTTTTGACAAAGGTGTGAAGAATTCATATTAGTAGTAATTTTCTAATTAAATTATTTATTGAGTAACAAGAAATTTTTATTCTTGCAGAGTTTATATCTAGGCAAGATGTTATGAGATCAACTACTATTTCTCTTGAAGAGTAGTTGTGAAACATACTTTTGAGTGAGACTAATGTTGCTTATAATTTAGTTTATCACTTTGAGATTGTAACTTCAAGGACAAAGTTATAAAGCTATATTCTTTTTTGCATGTAATTTTGATCACCCTTTGTTTATGGATGAAGATGAATGAGTTAAAGTTTATTTTACTAATATCTAAGCTATGTTTAATTGTTCATGAAAATTTTGTGATGTTAATATCAAAGTCATGTTTTTTCGTTTGAGACATGTAACTTTCTTGTATTTAGTAAGAAATTTAATGGCTCAAAAGGACTTAAAAATTGTTTTAGGTAACTTCAAAGTAAAGCTCTAAAAGTTAAAACTGGTTTTAAATTATTTTAAATCCATTGAAAAAATCCAAGTCCATTTTAAAAAATCCAAATCATTTTTTTAAAAAAATCCAAAACCATTTTTAAAAAAATAAAAATCCATTTTTAAAATTCAAATCCATTTAAATGGATATGGATAAAATCCATATCCATTTAAATGGATAATATTGGTTTTGGATTTGGATTTTTTTAAAATCCAATCCATGCCCACCCTTATCACCAAGTAATGTTTTTTCCTCCTCTACCAAACGACCAACATATCCACCACTGTATGATTGTGAAGCTCACATACTACCTTAAGCTTCCAACCATCTTGATTATTCATAGGTCATCCTTTTAATCTGAATGGACAATTACACTTTATGATCCTCATTGTTTTACGGACATACTCATCATAGTATTTGTACGGTTTATACATACAACTTTGCTCACCCCTTAAATGAACAAAATTTTACCTCTAGTTATACTTGACCTTAATAAAACGATCACAAGGCCATTTTGAAATACTATTCCTCTAACCCACTTTAATAACTCGTCTCGAGTAAAAAACACCTAGTTCAATGAATAAATAATTTTCAATTATTTCACTTGTGATTAAATAAAATTAAACTAACACAAATATTGATATGATTTGTACTTTCGTGTTGATGAATGAATTTATAAAATAAATGACATTCTCAATCATTTCTGGTCTTTGATTAGAGTTAATTATTTTTGAAACATTAAAACTTGCAACAATAATTTAAAATTTTCATTCAAGTTTGCAATTGCAAATAAGTTAATTAAAAAATTTAACTAAAAAGTTTAATAAAAAAATTTAATTTAAAATATTTTTAAGAATAAATAATTGTGTTAATTTAAACAACTATATTAACCAAAAAAAATATCACTAGACATTATTTTGGATATTTAATAAAACTTAATTAGACAATTTAATTAAAATGAATTACCCAAAAAAATAGATTAATTTTAATTACACACTAAACATTATATAGAAAAAAATTGACATTGACATTATATTGTAAAAATTAATTAATTAAAAACTCAATAATTGACATTGACATTATATAGAAAAAAAGATTTAAAAAATTTTATACAAAATTTAATTCTTATATAGAAATTTTACCATTTGATAGTATTTTTTTTTTACATCACATGCTATATTTATAATTTTTCTTGATACTATAACAAAAAATTATGATATTATAATATAAAATTATGATACTATAACATCACATCCTATAGAAATTTTATACAAGATTATGATACTATAACATAAATTATGTACAGTATTGTAGCTAAAATAAAATTTACAACTTTTTCTAGTTATAAATTAATTTTAAATATTAAATTATTACTAAATATTTATTTTTCATGGTCTGTATATTCATTATTCAAAGTTAGAAAAAAAGTGTGTTGGTAGGTATTACAATAAAGAAAACCTAGAAAAAGAAAAAAGCAAAGTTAACTCCTAAATAAAAAGTTCAACGTAACATTTATAAATATTACATAACAACTTTCAAAATTTCCAAAATTGTTATACTACGAGTAAACTACTTGCTAAAACATAATGCCCCGTTAAAAAGATATAAAATTGTTAAAACAAAGATTCTTTTTCTAGTCTCCTACAACAGTTGCCGAAGAGTTAAAAAAATTGCAAATTTTTTTTTACTCTTCTGCAATAATTAGTCGAAGAGTAAAATATTTGCATGCTCTATGACAAAAAAACACATAAATAAGCCATTAACACAACATAATATTTAGTCTAAAATTAAATAAAATATAATTAATTACATTAAGAAAAAAAATTACCTGAAGAAGAGATGCTAAACAAATCCCTGGAAAAAAAAACAAAGTACGATTAAGGAGAAGAATAAAGCAAGAAGGAGAAAAGGAAGTGCGACAGGGAAATATAAGAAAAAAATTTTGTTTTCATAGGAGAGATAAACTGAGGGTATATTAGCAAATTTAAAAATTTTATTTAATGAGTCTTTTCATTTTAAATTTAGGCCATTTTAAAAATTATGACATCTAATATAAAACTTCATAAGATTGATTTTATTTTTTATAATTTAAATTTAATTAATTTTATTTTAAATATAATACAAATATTCAATATTCAAGTTTTAATAATTTATTTTGGTATTAATTTTTTAGTTTAGTTTATTACAATTAGTTTATATATTGGCATTACATTGTATATATTAAAATTGCTATTTTTAAAGATAATACAGAAGCCCAATTTTGTGTGCAAAATATAAACCCTAAACTAAGTGGTAAAAATAATAAACCTAAATGATAAGCACACGTTCATTAGGTGAAATAATAGGTATCATGCAACTACTTAAATCAACCATGATAATTTGCATAAGAGTCAAACTAAATTGTTCAACCAACCATGCAACCAATAGCTAAAATAATAGGTAACATATATAAGAATTTGCATAAGACTCAAAGTCAACCATGCAACCACTTACCAAAAGAGTCAAATATGATAATTAACATTTTCTGTCATCAAGACTTTTAAAAGTTATGACTCATAAATTATTGATTTTTGAGTAGTTTACCATGCAACAAATAAAATTAATATCTCAATTTTTTTACTCTCCATTAACAGTTGATCGAAGAGTAAAAAAATTTAGGACATATTAGTATTTTTCATAGAAGTAGTGTCAATTGAAATTAAGTTAGGTGGAAATTGAAATTTCCTATAACTCATTTAAAAGGCTAACTTTATAGACTCAACTTTAAATGAGTCAGATCAATTTGTCTACCATCGTAGATAATGATGTTCTTAAATTCATTATTTTAGTAGTGAGAACTTTTATTTTAGAAGTAGTAATTATATATTTAGATTCATCGTTATCTTTATCTTTATCTCCTAATTACTCATGTTAGTTGTTTCATAAAGACAAAGAAAAATTAATAAATAGATGAAAATGAATAATAATTTTACAAAACTAACTTTAATATTAATATTAGAAAACTAATATGAAATTATTAGAGATATTAATAAGAAAAATAATTAATATAGTTACATTAAAAAGTCAAATGCAATGAAATAAAAAATTTGTAAATACAATACTTATTTTGAAATTAAAAAAATATTGTTTAAATATTATGTATTAGCATTTACATTATTAACTGATAAAAAATATTTTAGATGTGACTTTTAAGTAATTCTATTTAATATTATTGACTTTGATGACTACCACTTTTTTTACACTTATTAAAAATTACCAATTTTGATTAATCATATACTGGAAAAAAGAACAATTAAATAAGAAGTGAAATATATTAATATTGATGATTTTTAATAAATTTCCACTAATTATTAGTTTATTATTTTTGTTGTCAAATGATAAGTTAGATTATTTCTTCTCTTGTATTGATTTAAATTGAATGCATGGATTTGCTGAATTGCATGCAATGTTAGATAATATATTTATTTAATTTAAAAATAAATCTATCTTAATGCAATCATTTATTTATAAAAAAATAAAGGTTGGTCAATCAATTAAATATCTTAAGTCAGCTATTTAACAATAAATAATTTTTGGCCATAAAAAAGACGATAAATAAATTTTGACTATATATATGACCTATAAGATTTTGTGGATTTTAGTATTGTGGGATTTTGTTTATGTGATCTTTTGCAATGACTCTTGTCAGCAAGTGCTAAGCCTGTGGGTTAAACCAAATTAACAATTCTAATTACTCGACCTAACATGATGTAGTATTTTATTAGTAACATTATTAACCTAAACACCAAATTCTTTAAGGAATTCATCTTTTAATCAATCTTATGTGACACTTCTAAAATAATAATTTTGAGTTGCTTGTTTAAAGGGCGGTTGTTTGAACAAAATATCATTAAATATTATTAAATTGTCATTAAATATGTTAAATAATGTCATTGTTTTTTAAATTAAAATATTATTAAATAGTATGAATATTAAATTTGTTTATTTTTTTAAAAAATTAACAAAAACAATTTTAGTTAATTTATAATAATTCATATTTTAAAAAGTAATAAAATTGAAAAATAAATTTATAATTTTAAGGTACCATAATTTTAATTAAGTCCAAAATGAAAAACTATAAAATTGCAAGTTCTTAGAAAACTTCTCTCATTTGACTAAGAATAAAGCTATAGCACAGTAGAAACTACTAAATACAATTTTTTATGCATTAAATAACTCATGGGGTTGTTACTATTGAAGATGCTCTCATAAGCTATAATATCATTGTCTAATTGGCAATAGAAATTAAAACAAATAATTATATAAATAAAGTAATTAAATATTATTGCTAAAAACTTAAATTAACTTTTTCTAGAGAAACTTAAATAACTTTTAAATAAAAAATAAAATAATATAAAATTTACATATTAAAATCATACATGAAAAATTATAGTTAAGCGACATATAAAATTATTCTATATTATCAGTGCATAATTTATTTTAACTATACGCGTACACAATAATTTTAATTATATTTTATATCCGTTAATTTTCAATATCTAATACATTTTTATTTATTTATTAAGTTAAATTACCATGGATGTCCCCACATATAAAATTTAGATATTGGATCTCTATACTTTGAAAATGTTACATTGTGTCTTCGTATTAAAAAAAAAAATCTTGAATTGATCTTCCTCTATCAAATATTAAACGTCATTGACTGAAAAGAGTTAAATGTTAACTATCATGTGTTATCTTAGGAAGGGACTTCAATTTAAGAATTTTTTTAATGTAGAACATAATGTCATGCTTTTAAAATAAGCATGCATGCCGTAACAAAAAAAATGAGATCATTGACCTAAATGAATTTATTTTTAAAAATAATTATCTATATGAATTTGTTTTAAAAATATTTATCAATGTGAGTCTGTATCTTGGTTTGACTTAGTTAACCTGCAATTACGAATTGTAATTTAATGACAACTTAATATATCTGATCATGTGATATGACGTGATTATCCAGAAACAACTAGTCAACTAATCAAATTACCATTAGCCATTCCAATTTAAGGGAACTTTCACATTGCTTTATTGAAACACACATTGCGCAAGAAGAATAGATATTGCCTCTTAAAACCGCAAATGGCACATTGTAGTTTAAGGGCAAGTTTTTTCTTTTACCGTGTTTTATTGCTACCTTGCGAGTTTTTGCTTTTACCCTATATGTTATTGCTTACCAATTAGAAAAGTAAATATTTTGGGCGAAGACAACGCAAAGTGTTATCCATTCAAATTCATGAACTAGCATGGTTGAATCAAACCTTTGCACATATGATCCATAACACATGACTCTTGTTAAATTACCTTGGCGGCTATGTAACTGCCTAAACCAATACTGGTAAGGTAGATATTTAACTTGGCATGGCTCAGTGGAATGTAGATAGGAGAAACAAGAAAAATAAGTGCATGATAATTAAGCTTATGTATCTTAATTCACACTGGAAAGTTGAAAGAAGAGTGAGTGTTGAGCATATAAATTAAATAAGGTATTTATTATTATGCATTGCTACGGAAGTAATTAAATGACTTTTGTAAACTAAAAAAAATTAAGGATGTAATGAGTGGAAGTTGAAAGATGCAATTATGACCCGAGGCGAGGATAGAAGAAATAATATGATTAAAAGATTTTCTACATGTAATTCGTATCTATCTCAGTAAGATTTTTTTATTGGACAAAAGATGGGTGAGATTAGGGCTGAGGGAACAACACCTTTAAACTGTGACTCTTATTTACGATTTTAAGGAATAATATATGTTTTCCATGGGCAACGCACGTTCCCAATAAAAATATGGTTTGACTAGTTGATTGATTATCTACATTGCAGCACTAGATATCTTACATACCATAAAAATGCAACTCGTGATTGCAGTTTGACCAAGTCAAACCAAAAAGCTGATAAATATTTCTAAAATAGATCATCAAGATAATTATTTTTAAAAATGAACCGACTTAAGTCAATTAGCTTGGAGCATTATTTGAAAAAGAAAGTAGGATATGCAATAATAAAAGATATTTTTAGAAAATTTTGATTACTTAATAATTTCAAAAGCACTTTAACTTACAAATGAAAAATGTGTATAAAATATATTTATTTTAAGAACATCTCTATGTTTATTAATACATCTTTAAATAATTGTTTATTAGAGACACTTATGTGAGAAATATGTTTTTTAAAAATTAAGATGAGTGTTTTTAAAGATACGATATTTTCAATGAATTTTAAAAACTAAGATGAGTATTTTAAATAAAAAATATTTTATTTCTATCCTATAAAAGAAGTGTTTTTAAAAATTAATTTTTAACAAATAAATAAATTTTGCTTAAAAATATAAAATTAGTTTTTAAGAAAAATAATCTATACAAACATATTTTGAAAACCTGCCAATGTTTCTCCATATTTTGAAAACATGACATTGTATTCTAAATTAAAAAAAATCCCAAATTCATGTTTCTTTGCGAGTCAACATTTAATCCTTTACAAACCACATTTAGAACATCTTTTGATAAATTGCTTAACATAAAAATTATTATTTTAATATGAATCCCACAAAGTAAATTATTTAAAAATAAATAATAATTATTTATACAAACAAATCCAACCTATTTTTAAACAACTCAATTTGAGGAATCTATATTAAAATAATAATTTTTTAGTTAAACAACTTCCATTAAAAATCTTCTTTAACATTTGACTGAACATGCATTCAGAATTTTTTTAATTTAAAAATTATTTTTGAAATATAAAAACACAATATATAAATTTTATAAAATTTATAACACCAATTATGTGCAAGCCTTAAGCCTTTAGTAAACTGAGGACCTGATCTATTGATATTTTATGCAAGGGCAAATAAGATAAGCGCTACGATGTTTTGAACGGTGCAGATTTGAAGAAGGCAAAACGTGAAAGTGTTGTATCACAGGAGTTCCATTCCAAGCGTAGAATTAAAATCTTTCTTCAAGTTAATTACAATTCTTTATACAAATTAAGTTTGTTGATTATACAGTTAATATTTTAAGTTATAGTAAATAAAAAATTATAATTAAAACTCTTTTATATTTATTTTAAATTTTTAATTAATTAATATTATAAAAAAAAGGAAAAGAAAAAACCGGGCGCGCAAACGGAAGCACAGCCCACAGTAAATAATAGGAGTCACCTCTTTTCTACGGCAACAGAAGCCAAACGAGACTCTATTCAATTTCAGATTTTACTGTTACTGTGATTTGTGATTGGTGTTGTTCTTGCATTGCATACCTTATTCTTGTTCTGGGACATGGTGAAACCAAGACGGGTTTGGTCTGGGAAACCGAGGAGGTCGTGGTCGTGGACGTTGCTGACGTGGCTGACCACGTGGTCGATATTTTTCCTTCTCATTCTCGTCGCTCTCCGCATTATCTCCGTTACCAATGTCAATGTCAATGACAAAGGCAAAGGCAAAACCTCCTCTGTTCTCTCCAAACCTATGCGCAACTCTCAAATGTAATGATTAATTCTGTTCCTTTGTTTGATTATTACTTCATTCAACTCTTTCTCTTATCTTTGTTCTTTTTCTGCAGTGGAGATCAGAGGGGAGAGCGGTGGGTGGAGATAATATCGTGGCAGCCCAGAGCTTTCCTCTATCATAATTTTCTGGTCAGCTTCTTTCACTCTCTTTTTACTTCCTATTGCAATCAGAAAACCGAGACTTTAGCCTCCCAATTTTGCACACTTCTTCATTAAAAAAACAGTTAAAGAATTTTCTTTACTATTTTTAAAAACATTAAATTTAAATAATTTACGATAATATTAATTTTAAATTTAATAAATTTAAAAATAAAACAAAAATACTTAAATGATATTTGCTACTAAAAATCTACCTTTTCGGTATGTTAAATAAATATTCATTTTAAAATATAAAATATTAATTGGATATAAAATATTAATTAGATGATATCAACAAACTAAAAAATATATGGTAATGTAATATAAATTAAATAAATAACATAATAATTTAAAATTTTAAAATAAAATAAAAAATCATGTTCTTGTAAAAATGAAAATAAAATTTAGTTAGATTTATAAGTAATTTTATCCGCCTCTAGGCTGAAATATAGAAAAATATATTGAATGAAGTGAAGGTTAGAATTTAATTCCATTGGTTTTTCACTCTTCAATTATATTTCCAATTAAACTTTTTAGAAGGTAAGAATGGTAGATCGATAAATGCTGAAATCAATTCTCCGAGTGTTATGTTTGCCTCTAGTTTTTGTTTGTTTGGGGTTTATAGCATTTTTACAGCATAAAAAAAAAGACGAAAATATATTATTAATTTAGTAATAAATACCTGTCACATACAACAATTTATTAGTAATAAATACCTGGCACATACAACAATTTTATACACCGCCCTTAAAAGTTTGTCTGGAGAGAAGTCATTTCAAGAATAAGTTAAGATATTTTTTTTTCATTTAATGTTTTATAAATCCAATAATAAAAATAAGTTATTTATTATCATTATTAAATTTTAATAAAATAAATAGTAAAAATAAAGAGTAAACTCTTAAATTTACAGATGATCCCTCCTATATATATATATATAATATACCTGAATAATAATAATAATAATAATTTTATAAAAATAATAATATAGTTTTACATAATTTAATGTTCTTGTTTAATTAGACTTGAAGTTTTAATATAAATAATAAATGTTACATGAATGTTTGCTTCATGTAAATAAAAATAAAGTTTAATTGATATATAATGTTAGTGTAAAAATATATATCAATTAAACTCATAAAAATATTTTTTCTATATAAAAAATGATAATATAAACCAAGAATTTTAACTTTGCTATTGATCTCGTCTCGTGTTTCTCACTGGTTAGTGTTCTACTTTTTGGCATTCTCACATTTTTCTTATATCAAACAAACATCAGGTAATTTTCATTCTAAATACTCTGTTCATTCCTATTCCACTTGCTAGCCTGTGATCACATAGGTGAAGATTGTTACTTAATTATAGTCATGGTTTAGAAAATATTAGAAAAATTGGACTAGCTAGACTAACTTCTAAGTTATTGAAACCAGTTGTTATTTTCAATTTTCAATACCACTTTAACATGATATGACTGCATTGTGTTTAACCATTTTTTAAAGTTATTCCTCAACTGTAGCATTCTTATTTCAGTGTCTTGACTTTTGAGATACAGAAATTTAACTAATTAATTTTTACAGACTAAGGAAGAATGTGAATATCTAATTAATATAGCCAAGCCAAAAATGTCTAAGTCAGCCGTTGTCGACGAGAAAACTGGAAAGGGTGTGAAAAGCAGGTTGGATTTTCCTCCTTATTATACTTTTCTGTCAAGTGTCCTTTGAGTTCAGTATGAAAATAACCATCTTTTGGATTGGTTAAACAGCCCTTGCTATTTGTTAATGGAAAACAATATTTTACTTATTTCTTTTGCATTTAGAGTACGAACCAGCACCGGTACTTTTCTAGGCAGAGGAAGTGATAAAATTGTGAGGAATATTGAGAAGAGAATTGCTGATTTTACTTTTATACCTGTAGGTATGTACTTTCTGCCTTTTGCTCCTTTTTTGAGTTTTAATTGTTCATAAAGCTAAGGATTCATTGCTTGCTTTGTTAATTTTTCTGCTCCACATATGTATCATGTCAATAATGAGTGCTAGAAGGCCATCCCTGCACCAAAGTTTCCATGAACCTCCCTGGACCCTGGTTCCCCTTGTGTTTGAGGACACCTCATCGGGATCCCTCTATTTAGAGTAGTCATGACCCCTTAAATTTTGGGTTCTATTCCTAATAAAATTAAAAACAATATATGCTCACAGGAAATAAATTTTTTAAAACGTTTATATTTACATTAAAAATATACGATAACAATTTCATATGATAAGTTTAGTTTTGATTATATAGAACTTTTTACACTTTGCAACATCACCAAAGGAGTTTATATTCATGAATGTTGTCATCATAGTCAGACCCTTCTATGTTTTAAGGATGGGGTATCTTATAATTGGATGATAGTTTCTCAATAATTTGATGATATTTAATCTCATATAAAAGTTTTTTAAAATTTTTTTGAAAGGAAAATTAAATTATTATTAATACTCAATTTGAGCACAAAATGTGCTTGAAATTGTCCATCCAATAGTTACTCTCGTGCTTCATAACAAAGCTAATCCGAAAAATACATAAAATTCTAAGAGAAATGCTAGGGAAACTCTCTCAGAAATTCTCTTTCTAAACTCTCCCTATGATGGATTAGAATTTATTTGAAATCACCAATTTTGGTAAGTGAAGAAAAAGTTTGTTGTTTATACTTGCTCTTATATCCTTGTAGCTCTTATATCCTTGTAAAGATATCCTTGTAGCCAGTTGATATCCATGTATGGAAAGGTTTAGGATGCATTAATCTAAACATGTGGGCACACCTTTGGACACCACACAAAAGTCTCGACTAACCAAGCTTCTGATTCTGATGAAGAAAAGAGAAGGATAGATTCTATTCCATATATGTATGAGATGGTCTATACAAGGTCATACTTGGCTCAAGTTGTGAGTGTTATTAACAAGTTCATAGGGACCCAGGCCAAGCTCATTGAGAGGCATTGAAGTGGGTGCTGAGATACTTAAATGGAACTCTAGGGTCAGGTATTCAATATCAGAAGAGATATCAAAGTAGAACTATTATAGAAGGTTTTGTAGATGTTGATTATGCAAGAAATGTGAACATTAGAAAGTCACTTATTGGGTGTTGTTTGGATCTACAGGAAGTTGGATGGCAAACTTTCGATCTGTGATAGTGTTATCCATTATAAAAGTTGAGAATATTGCATTGGTAGAAGGAGTCAAAGAGAGGTCTATGGACGAAAGAGATGATAGGTGGGTTGGAATTATACAAAAGTGTGTTCCAATTCAGTGTGACAGTCAAAGTGCTTTTCATCTAGGAATCACTAGATGTACCAAGAGAGAACCAAACACATTAAAGTGAAGTTTTATTTCATTTGAGATGTGGTTGGAATAGGGGAGGCTAGGGTTGTGAAGATAGGTTTTGAAGGCAATCCTGCTGGTATATTTACCAAGTCTCTCTCAAGATTAAAGTTCGAGAGGTGCATGAAGTCAGCGAACTTTGTATAGGAGCTGGTGGATGCCAATCTGGAGGAGGTATGAAGTCCTTGGTTCAGAGTCAAGCTGAAAATCTTTTATATTGACTCAGAATCTTCTGACAGAGGAGACTATATGATGTTTGGGTGAAAGACCAGATCATTTGTGAGCGAGTTTGGTAGGAGCATCTTATGGTTGCGTCTAATGTAGAGCATTTATAGGCACCAAATGATAGTGTCCTTGTAGTAGCTTCTGATAGTATCAATGTCTTGTTTATAGGTCATGTGAGTTAATTACATCATGTGAGTTTGTTTGTAGCCTACATATATATTTGTGTAACGGTCTTTGTAACAAGTAATGTTTTGTGCTCTTTCTTGATAATCAATATAATCTTTCTTTTGTTCTTAACTCTTGTTTTCTCTCTCGTTTTCTTAGTATGATTTGTTAAAACTTTTTAGAGTTGTTTTGGTGAACTTCTTATCGAATCTAAACATATTACATTCTCCACCTCTCTCTTACAGCCCTTTTCTTCCAAAAATGGTTCTTGTCTCCCCTATGATACCTCCTTCATGAATATAAGATCAATTGACAATGATTTCATAAATAATTTCACATTTTGGAAATACTAAAATGTTATCAAATATATATGTCTAATCAATCTTTTGCTTTAGTTTGTGTACTATGCGTTTAACTTCAACGAATATTTTTGTCAGCATGAGACTGAGTTTAGTGAATTTTGTGGAGATGAAGTTGTCTGTGTAACTATTCTGCTTGGTATCCCTTATGCATTTCTAGGCTTTTCTTTTGTTTATGAAAAGGAAACAAAAATCATCTACAAAATAAATCCTTGAAATCACATCACTGACGAGATCCATATTATATTTTAGCAACTAATTTGCTTTATGAAATGGAAGTATGAATTGCATGAATATGTATTCTAGATTGTGCTTCTTCTTTCAATAAGATATGATTGAATTGCATCTATCAGGTCTAGACACTGCCATTCTTACATGGTATGCCAATGCTTTCTTTAAAAGTTTGAAACAGCTATAGCTAAAGGAATGCATAGTCACGTTGTGGGACTATTTCACTCTATTTATGAAGTGCTGTGTGGATAAGAGATGTTGTAAAACTAATATTCCACCAATAAAACAAGATGGAACATTTTTAGTTGCGTTGCCTTTTGGATGGTGCTCACTGCTCAGATAGTATGTTATTTTTCATCATATACTTAAAAAATCACAATATAAGATGTGTCCCGTAATATGCAGAGCATGGTGAAGGACTTCAAATTCTTCATTATGAAGTTGGACAAAAGTATGATCCTCATTTTGACACCTTTAATGACAGATTTAACATTGAGAATGGGGGTCAACGAATAGCAACAATGCTAATGTACATGTAAGTGACTTCAGTTGCCTCTTATTTGTTAACCTCAATTTAGATATGAAGACAGATTCTCATGCTGTCCACTTTTTGTATTCTAATGATACAGTTCAGATGTTGAAGAAGGGGGTGAGACAGTGTTTCCAAATGCGAAGGGAAATTTTAGCTCAGTTCCTTGGTGGAATGAGCTTTCTGATTGTGGAAGAAAAGGACTTTCAATTAAGCCGAAAATGGGTGATGCTGTACTTTTCTGGAGCATGAAGCCTGATGCAACTTTAGATCTGTCAAGTTTGCATGGCAAGTTGTTCTTTATTATTGTTATTATTTCCCAAGTGTGTTCTGTTTACATGCTTTCAATTTTAGAGAAGATAAATTAAAAGCCTATCCGTTTTTGTAATAATTTTCAGGTAGTTGTCCAGTGATTAAAGGTGATAAGTGGTCATGTGTCAAATGGATGCATGTCTATGAATACCACACTTAAATATAAATTAATATAGGTATTTATCTCCCCTTTCTTGTTGTCCTGTTTATTGACATAAATATTAGTTAAGGTTAGATAATTTCACAATGTTGTATATATATTATTGTCGACAATAAGCAAAATCAACCAATAGAATGCTTGCATGCAATTTCATATAAAATTGAAAAGTTGTATGTCAATTATCTTCTCAAATTTATCATATGTTTTACATTGTTACGTTTATGAAGTTTTGCTGTAGAAAAATTCATCAAGCCATAAGGCCAAAAGATTAAGTAACAAATATATATTATGTGGAGATAGTTTGGAATCTTCTGCATTCTGTACAGTTCACATATTTGTTTACTTCACATAAACATTTTTAGAAAGTTGGAATTTCTTGCCAACCATGATTCTGGGTCGTGGCTTTTTATTTAACAAAGTTTAATATGGTGGCTATTGTTGAAATTTGCCTCTAACGCATATTTACTTTTTTTTTTCAGGCTTATATTGAGTTTGACATGTCAATATTATACTAAAGTGATTGACTGATCCATATTTGCATGATGATGCTTTCATGAATTGTTGTTTATAGCGCTGCACCTTGTAATTTTGGATGTAATACCATATCTAAATAGATAAATAGAAAGACAGAGAGAGAGCTCAATAAAATTTTATAGATTTGTGAATTTGCATTAGGGGCTGAAGAAAATGTATGAAATCAATAGATGAAATGAGTATATACCACAGGCTTTTCAATTTGATGGTGCGTTATTTGTAAGTCTGCTTGTTATTGTGTAAATTATTTTATAGGCTTGGTGGCATTGCATTGCATGAAATCTAACGTCCCGTTCGGTGGTTCTAAATGATTGTATAAGAGTAATTTTATAAAATTGTTTTGAGTATTTTAATATTTAAAAATTAAAAGACTCGTTTGAGTAGTGTTTTCTGAAAACAGTTTTCGAAAATAGTTCTGATTTTTAATTTTTAAAAACTAAAAAACAAGAACAATTAAAAGTAGTTTTGTTTTTCAATTTTTATTTTCTTTTAAAACTCAAAATATAATCAGAATATGTTGTTTTTTGCTTTTCATTAATGAAATTTTAATAAATATGAACAAGTTTTTTCATTTTTATATCTTCAAAACAGTTTTCAAATAACACTTACCAAACAAGTTTTTTTTTTTACTTTTCTTTCCGAAAATAGTTTTTGAAAATTATTCTTGAAAACTTTTTTCAAAAACTAAAAAACAAAACCAAACCAATCAAGCCTTAAGTTTTTTATTTGTTGTTTTGAAATGTATTTTGAAAACAAAAATGTGTTCGTCAAAAATGGTTTTGTTTTGGGTTTTTACTCATTTTTTAAGAAGTTTTCACTTAATTTCAAAAAATAAAATTTCATTTTCAAATTTCTGTTTCTATTTTTATTTAAGTTCATTGTTTGATATCATTTGTCACCATTGACCATCACCTTTGACCGGTGGTCACAGGCTGCCACCTCTAACCAATAGTTACCCATTGCCACCTTCGCCCGACGGTCATTGGCTACCACTTCCGATCGGCAGTCACCAGCCCTCACCTTCGACTAGTAGTCACCTCCGATCGATAGTCACTAGTAGCTACTTTTGATCGGCAGTCACCGATCGCCACCTCCGACTAGGGATCACCAACTGTCACCTCTGACCGGTAGTCACTAACTGCCACCTTCGACCGGCGGTCACTAGCCACCACCACCTTCGATCAGCGATCACCAGTCGCCACTTCGATCGGTAGTCACTGGCTGCCACCTTTAACCAACTGTCATTGACTACCACCTTCGACCGACGATCACCGACTGTCACCTCCGATCACCTGTAACCGACCGCTACCTCTGACAGTCAGTCACCAACCACCACTTCCGATCGCACGATCACCAACCATTACCTTCAATCATCAATGACCAACCGCCACCTTTAGCAACTGTCTTAACTACTACCTCTAATTAGTGCTTTTGTTAAGATTTAAAAACAATATTTTAAATTTGAAAACAATATTTTTAAAATTTTGAAAACTTAAAACCAAAACTAATTTTTATTTTATAAATTTTAAAATTAAAAATAAAAAATCACTCCGAACTCGACCTAAATTAATAGATGACATGTATATATACTAAATATATCCTCTATGAATAAATAACTGTATGTCTAACATGAATAACTCTTTTACACATGTCAACAATTAGAATATTTAAATGTATGCTAACATTTCTGCAAAGTAAGAAATTTTAGGTTATTACTCCTTTCATGGAACCTTCTCTAGAATTTTGCATGTTTTGGAGCCTTTTATAATCATGGAAACAACCATCGCTTTTTTCGTTCGTGAAATATGTTTCATTTAAAGTTAACAAGGGATATTGTTTCATTTAAAGAATGTTATAAATGTGAGAACTTATCTCAGCAAAAATTATTTGGGCCTTTTGGGGTATTGGACCAAATGGCTAATAAGTTCAAGATAGTTGTTTTTTTATTTTTTCTTTTAACATCTACCCAATTTCTAATGAGACCTTCCAAAATTGTGATTTATCCAAAATATTCCTTTACTCTTAAAACCCTCAACCTGTTTACAGATGGCATGATCTGGATCAAAAGTTTACAAGATCCAGAATAAGTTAAAAGTTAACAAACCAAACAACTCTAGGGGCAACAAATCACTATAGGTCATAAGATCCATAACTTACCTTACTTCTCTAGATCAATTAAATGTGTAGAAGGGTAATTTAGGTATTATAATTATTTTTAATAAGAAAGGTATTAAAAGAAAAACTTGTTTTTTGTACTCTCTTTTTGTTAATACAATCTCTCTTTCCACTTTGGGTCTTTTTTGAATAATTTTATTACTTTACTTTTAGTAATCTTTCTTATCTATTTTATCATTCCCATCTACAACTACAGATGCTCCAAGCCCATTACAATAGTGTGAATAATAAATTTTATCTCTTTTTAGTTTAAAAAAATAAATAATAAAAATAAAAATGAGAGAAAACAGTTGCAGCTATAAAGAAGACTCGAGTTAAAGAAAGTAAATTGCTAACGAGAGATGAATTAATGGTGCATAAAAATAGGAGATAATGGGTTGAGGGTATTAGTAGAATATTTATTATAAAAAAATTGTTGATTTATTAATTTATTATAAGTATAGATCTATTAACACAATACAAGAAAAAAATATCCTTTCTAATACTGGATGGTTGGTTCGAATAGAAGAGAGAAAGACACATAAAACATATGAGATTCACCTGTCAGATGAACCTCACACATTTTGTGTGTCTTTCTTTTTCCTACTGAAATCATCCAGTATTCAAAAGGAAATGAACTCCGGAGATTTTTTTTTGGCTTTTGCATTCTACTTTAGCTTTTGGAAAAAGAGAGATTTGGATTTGACATTTTAAATCTTTCTTATATTCAAGTTCTTAGTAAAATTCTCTTTCCTTTTCTTGTATAGTCTCTTTTACAAGTAGTGACATCTACTCTTCCTTTGTTTCTTAGTTTATGATGCATTGTAATTATAGTATTTGATTCTCAAATTACTAGCTTTTTTATTTGTTATTATATTTATTCTCCATCTAGTGCCATCATGCTTATTTGCCCTGAATACTTGTCACTTGTCATATTTTGTTCATAACATAATAGGGAAATGAACATCGAAATGTGTTTTTAGCGCCATGTTTTCCCTGGAGGGTACTATATTGGTGGCAAAAGTCTTTTTTTTTTTTTCTTTTAAAAAATCTAAACGCAAAGTCAAATAAAAGGGAAAATGAAACTAGTTTTCTTAGTACCTAGGCTTGCAATGTTTTAAAAAAATAAGAGCAAGGAAGTTTTATTTTTTATTTATGTTTATATGAAATTTACATCTAAATAAAATTATTTTAACCCATATAGATTTGTAATATTAATTGAGCAGCAATTCTATTTTTTAATGATATTTAAATATATTTATTATTTTGAATATGAGAAATATTTTAAAATGTTTTAAACCTACAAGATCAGTAGTGAATTTTAAATCAAATAAAAATGGTAAAAATGTTACATTCTTAATATAATATTGTTAGTTAATTTTATTTGCATTAAAAATACATTATAAGCTGATTTATGATAATTTAACGATATAATTTCAGTTCTTTAAATTGCGACTATGTTAGAAAATTATGATATTTTAATTTTTGTAAAAAAATAACTTCAAAAATTTTTTATATTAGTTATAACCTATTTTTTTAAGAAAAGGAAATCTTAAAACATAATTTTCAACCACTTTTAAAATCACAGATCTAATTACAAAATATGTAGTGTTATTTATGTTTTAAAAAAATGTGTACCTTTGTTTTAAAAATGGTGAAATGATATTTTTATAGAATGTTATTTAATTAACTTTTATTTGTACTAAAAGAGCATTATATAAAATTTATTTGTAATTTTAGTTCTTTTCATTAATAGTTAATTTTTTAGAAAATTATGATTTGTTTTAAAAAAAATTTAACTTCAACTATTGTTTTATTAATTATAGCCTATTTTTAAATTAAAAATAGAAAATGTTAACATTAAAAAAATATAATTTAATTACAAAATCTCACTATATGCATGCAAGATAATTTTGGTATCGTGTTTGTATTGTTTATTAAATGATATGGGCATTTTTTTTTTAGATCATACTTCATATTTTATTTATGGAAATGTTACATTCTTTTGAAATGTGAAAAGTTTTCTAAACCTCACTATATTTTTATTTTTAGTTTAAAATTAAAATATTTTTAAAAATACTAAAAATTAAATAAATATATACAAACATTGGTTGGCATAAGTGGTAGTAGATTGTGTCTCTTCTCAAAGTGGATATTATATCCATTATATGTGTTTAAAGGATAGGTAATATTTTTTGACCTGCGAAAAAGGAGTGTCCTTCCATAGTAAGTAGTTGATTTCCTTTTATATTTAATTGTTTAGAATGACATTCCTTGTGTTATTTAAACTTTTTAATTAATAAAATTTCACTTGGCTTATAAAAAAAAAATAGATTGTGTCCCTTAATTAAGTGATTTATGATTTAAATCTTGATCAAATCACTATGAGTATGAAACAAAACTTTTTAAGAGGAAAGCTCATGTATACACCGTGTTAGTATTACTATGACAATGACTACTCAGCACCAATAATATGATTATGAAAAATACTAACCAAGCATATTTTTTTAATATGCTAAAAAATGTACTCTAAAAGTAATATTTTTGAGAAATGATTTTCATAAAAAAAAAGAAACATTTAAATAAATGAAAGAGAATTCTGAAAAACAAACATTCATCTGGTTTCAAATTTAACACCTTACATTATCCACATAACTAAATAGTTAACCAACAATTGTGAGATCAATACATGGGAGGTGGAATATAGCAGTTGCATTGTAAATTAATTTGGTTAGTAGCAAACATATAGAATCCCTTAGAAAATAATAAAATCAAAGAAACATATATGTTATCCCTTGTATCCATAATCTTGTTTCAACAATGAGTTTGTTTTCTGTTAAAAAATTAAGAAAATCAATGATGATGTAATACCTTACAATATCAACTAATGAAAAGAAAAAAGTGATGTTACCATTTGAGCTTAAGTTTAATGTATGTAGTAATAGACTAACAGTTATGGAAAAAACATTTTTTTTTCCTTTATCGGTATTTGTTAAAACTTTTGTAAAGTGATTTAAACTCACAATCACTTTTTACTTTTTATTCAACTCTTAAACTCTTATATCTCAATTATTAAGTCAACCTCTACCTTTGGATTACTCCTATTGACATTTTATTTGTTTCACTCAATATAAGTTAACTTTTGATGAGGCTAAAAATTGTCAATTCAACTCAACTTACAGGAAGTTTTATGTTTAAAATATAGTACGGTACTAATTAATTCGATTGGAAAATTAATGAAACGGTCTGGTAATATATTCAGTTAATACAAAAAATTAATCAAGTAAAAAATCATTTAAAAAAAAAAATCAGTGAAAATTGATCGTTCAACTGGTTGAACTTACTTATAATTTTTTTAAATTCTTTTGGATTTTTCTAAAAGCACTCCTCTTTTTCCTAAGTTTACCCATTTTTAAATTCAAAAGTTAATAAAAATAGGGTTTAACTTAGTGATATTAAGATGTATTTAGCAAAAATAATTTTTTTTATTTTATAATTAACTTAATAATTTTTTTTTCTTTTATAATCTTAATTTTTATAATATATTTTTAATAATAAAAAATATTATTTTAGTATGACTGATTCAACCACTAGTTTAATAACGGTTGAACTAATGAACCGTGAACTAGTACTTTCACTGGTTCGATTACAGTTTAGTTTTAAAAACATAGCATAGGTTTGATGGATTAAATAGTGATTCACCTAAAATAAAAACAAAAAAACTCAAACAAATTTTTTGACAATATTATAACAATTTATTATTGAACATTTAAATTTAAACTATTTGTTGCAATTGGAGTCACAACTGGAATATCGAAAAATAGTTTTGAATGGAGCACCACCAATATTTTAATCTTTTAAGTAAAAACATTGGAAAATATTTTTGAAACAAACCATTGAAATCTAAGTTTGAGAGTCAATTACATGTAGAAAATGTTTTAATACACTATAAATTACAATGCCCATCAAGAATGGTACCTATAATTAAATATGTAGAATTACATAAATATTTATTTTACCCCGATAAAATCATTTAAAAGAAAACATCCATGCATAATGTTAACACTAGTAAATAACTAGTTGTGAGACTCTTAAATCCCTATATTCTTAAATCTGGATCAGTGATGTATTACTTCACGGTTTATTGTTTAATCGTTATAGAACTAATGGTTGAACCAATCTTAATAAAATAATATTTTTTATCATTAATGTATTATAAAAATTAAGATTACAAAAGAAAAAAATTATTAAGGAAGTAATTATAAAAGAAAAAAAACATTTTTACTAAATCCACCTTCATATTGCTAAATTAACCCATATTTTTATTAATTCTTCAAATTAAAAGGGATGAATGTAGTAAAATCCAAAAAATTCCAAAAAAAAAAAACTGTTATGAACTGGTTCAATCAGTTGAACCATTGATTTTCATCGATTTTACCAATTCATGACTGTTTTTCTAGTTTTTAGACAAACTGATTATTACTACATAGATTTACCGGTCTTTCAATCGAACTAGCCAGTCTAGTTCCATTTTTTATGCATAGTTTTAAAACTAAAATATCTAATCCTATGTTTTTAAAAAATAACAAGTTTGTTCTAATTATCTATGTTTTATTTCTTTTATTTTAATTTAATTAAACATTAGAACTAATATATTCATTTAAAATATGATAAAAAATAATTTAATTAATTAAAATGTAAGAAATAAAAGATATAAATATCTTCATAAAAAATATAAATATAGACAAAATTAAATATTAGAATAAAATTGTGAATTTTAAAAATAAATAGAGTTTAATTGGTATACACTGTCACTGTAAAGATTTTTACACTGACATTCAATCACAATCCTTTAAATTTATTGATTTTATTCATTACTACTTTAAAATTCACATAAATGAAAAGTCATGATTGAATGTCACTGTAAAAATATTTTACGCTAACATGTATACCAATTAAACTCAAATAAATATATCACATGTCTCTATTTTAAACTAAAGAGATCAAAATTGAAAATTTAATAAATAAGAAGGCTAAAATTATATTTAATTTTAAATAATTATATTAAATGTGGAAGAACAAAGTTATGAAAATTATAGTAATTATACAACCTACAACTAACACTTCATCCATTTTTTTCTCCTAATAATTACACAACTTGTACTCAAACCTCCAAAAATGTGTTACCACATTATTGTTTCTAATTGATTCAGTTTTTCTAAAAGTCTTGTGTTCAAATATTATTTATAAAAAAAAAAAAAAATAGTTAGAAGAGGAGATCCACTAAATGTACTAAGTTATGTTCTCCAATGAAATACACAACTCCATTCTTGCATAATAACATTGGAAGAGTCCAGTGACAATTAACCCCAAATAGATGAAATTAGATTTTCTGCAACACTCCAATCTTTATATCAACATTATACATTATATAATTAATAATATAAATATTATTTTTATATTTTAATTTGTTAGAACTATTAAATTTACATTCAACATCAGAGAATCTACACACGAGAAAGACACATGTCCAAACTTTGTGAACACCCTAAGAATTAGAATGTAACATTGCAGACACCTAAGGCAGAGTCAAATTCTGACTTTGCACAACAAGGAGATGGGCAGCCAAATTAACTTCCCTATGGACATACTTACAGAAAATATCATGTTTTAAGGAAGCTTTCCCAAAGTAGTAACAATCTTCATTGAAATTTGTACAGTTTGAACTAATACTTATTAAAAGATAATGAATCAATTAGAACCAATAATTCTTATTATGGACACTTAAGAATTATAAGAGCAAACTATGAACATTATATTATGGACTCTAACTAACCTAACTTTCATATTAATACTTATTAAAAAAATATAAAATAACATTCCTAAGCACATGAATAAAGAAAAAGTAATTAATGGTACATTAAAAAGCTGGTACAATAAGTTTGGTATAGTGTTTTCAAGAGGAACAACCATTCAATCATGATTTATGAAATTGTGTCGGACACTGCATGTACCAGTAACTTAAGCAGTGCAATTATTAATTAGCAATTACCATTTCTATTTCTCGTGACCCATTCTCAACTACTTCCTTGCAATGCACCTAACACTGTACTGACTTACTAAGAGAATGCAGTACCACAATTTTGAATTGAAGCAAACATTTACACCTGTCAAATAGTCCAGTGCCAAGTTGATACTCACAAATTAATTGCGTTTATTTCCATACTCCTACAGGGAAAAAACCCAATAATATTATTTTTAATGAGAGTTACTCAAGGTTGATTGTTTTAAGTGGATTTTGTTTTAAAATAATTATTTAAACGGGTTTGTTTTGAAAAAATTTGCTAGAATGGGTTTGTTTTGTGCTTTAATTTAGTGAAATCGCAATTTGCAATTACAGCTTTAGTATCACATCAACCCTATGCTTATGTGGTGCTAGAAGCAAAAATGTATAAATAAACTGTAAGTGATACTTGAAGTTTTGACAGTCACCACAAAACCACAACTACAAATTGCTGTTTGATTGGTCTTGTACTAGTGCCTTATATTTGTGTAGTGGTTATAGATCAACACACAACCCCACTCACACAAACCACAATTTCCTGTTACGGTTTTATCATTTTTTTTTCGCTCACTTGTTTTGTCCAATGCATATTTGACATATACTTTTACACACGTAAAACCGCAACTGCGACATGCGGTTTATGTGGATATTACCTAGCCATTTCTAATAACCAACAGATATGAAAGGGTGCAGATGAGACTTGTGGTTTATGTGGATATTACCGAGCTGTTACCAATAACCGACAAATACGAAGTGGTTTATATGTCTACTGGAGTACCTGGATCAGTACCAACAAACGATTTTTCAACATACAATTCTATTACCTGAACATCATTTTGTTGTTCAGAGGCGTTAAACATAATTTATATGTCTTCATCACCAACAATTTGTAGTGATACATATCTTCTAGAAAATAAAAATTTACAAGTTAAAGATGATATAACTTCATTTGATTGCATTTTAAACTTATGCTGAATTTTCTTCTTTAATACAGTAAAACTGATAGCAAGACTAATTTCAACTACTCTTTTACTCCCTTAAAAAATAACACCTTCATCTTTCTTTCTCGTAAATACTTCCATTACTATAAATAAATGTGACAATTGGAACAATCATAATATTGATAAATGTACCTACAAAATTTTATTTCATAACAATCATAAAATTTTTTACATGAAATAACAAAAATAATATTATTACAAAAATACATAATAATTATTAATATAAAAAAATTAGTAAATGACCAAATGAAGTGAAAATACTACAACAAAGTAAAAATTAGTATTAATATAATGTTTTTTACAATGTATTACAGATATATATATATATATATGAAGGAACTTAAACCACAATTCGTATCCGCGGTTTATGTACTCGATAACATTTTATTGGACATGAGAGAGGTGTACGACCTGGGGGGATAGGACAAAAAAAAAAACAAAAAAATTGCAACTCCAGTTGTGGTTTTAATGCGTTAGAAATCTGTCCCTCTTAACCACTGAACAAAAGGAAGGTGCTAGTTAACGCCCACGTAAAATCACAACTACGACTTGCTATTTTACGTGTGTAAAAATCTATGTCAGACATGCATTGAGCAAAACATGTGAGCGAAAAAAAAATAATAAAATGATAAAATAATAATAAGGAGTTGCAGTTTGTGTGGGTGAGATTGCGTGCTGGTTTTTAACCATTGGATAAAGATGGAGTGTTGGTCCAAGACCAATCAAACTGCGACCCGCAGTTGCGGTATTATGGTTGACTAATCAAAACCGCAAGTCTCACGTACGGTTTGTTCATGCATTTTTTTCCTCTTAGACACCACGTTAGCACAAAGTTGACGTTACTTTAAAACTGCAATTACGAATTACGGTTTGACCAAGTCAAACTACAAAATAAACCTATTTTGGTAAATTTTTTTAAAATAGACCCGTTTAGACAATTATTATTTTTAAAAGGACCCACATAGGTCAATCAGTCAGTTACTTAATATAAGTTGTTTAACTTAAAAATTATTATTTTAACATGAATTTCATAAGTTGAGTTTTTTAAAAATAGGTTGAAGTTGCTTATATAAACAACTTTTATCCATTTTTAAGCAACTTAATTTATGAGATTCATATTAAAATAATAATTTTCATCTTCACCGACTCATTTAAGCTACTTCCACTAAAGATACTATATAAATATTTAATCGTTTATACTTTTAGTTTAGTGTTTTATTACTTAAAAAGCTTATTTTGGCTCTTAAGTTTTTAAAGTTAGTCATAATAATCTTTATGAAACAACAGTGTTTTTTTTTTTTTACATAATTTTGAGTTCTTTTTTTATTATAATCCGAGTTATAAAATTTGTCTCATTATATTTATTTACGTGGAAATTATAGAACCAACAAATGTTTCAATAAAAAGGACATAGTCAAGTTTGTGAGCAACAGAGAAAAATCTGATATTAAACTTTTCAAATTTTTAGCTGCTCAATAAATTTACTTTACAAACAAATTTTACTATATTTACTAGGGTAGAGAGGTACTTGATGTCTTTCTTTACATTTTTAAATAAAAATAAAATGAAAGATAAAAAAAGTTAAACAAACCATGGAAACTGAATTTTACCTATTTCTGAATTGCCCAGTTGCGTGTGGAGTATGGCAAGTGCTATGCAACTCTTGGAGGATCTTTATGGCATTGTTGAACGAGGTAACAAATCATTATTGTGAGTTTATAGACATGGTTAACAGATCAAAAGATACTAGAAAAATCTAGTATTTTGTATGGTTCGTGAATATTTAACAAGTATGAAAGGTTAGAAATAGAATAATTTTTTTTGGATTAAACAGTTAATATCCACGAAATAGTGTATCTTTCTCAATTAAGTTCCTAGGAGTAGTGTCCGACTTATAAAGTTATATCATAATCCGATACAAAATGGATTGTAAATTCTACTTATTGTTTGGAGCAGGACTGTTAGTTTAGTTAAATCTTTAGCTCATTGCTCTCGGTCCTATGGCTGTACTTAGTCGTAAGGACTCCTTGTGTTTGTGCTCAATTTCTTAAGAAAAATTCTTTGGTTTATGAACAAAGTATGGAAACTAAAAAAAAAAGAGAAATTAAATAGAACATGTGATTACTAGTTAATTTTTTAATAGTTATTTAAGAAAAACAATCTAATTAAATATATATAAAAAAATGAGATATTCTCATTATAGATTATAAATATCACCTTTTTGTTTAAATAATAGTTGTTTTTTTTTTGTGAGCGTTTAAATAATAGTTAGACTTTGTAACTTTCATTGTACAATATTCTAATAGGATGAAATTCATATGTCAAATAAAAAAATAAAGAAATTCAAAATCGTGTTCTAAATTTGAAAATAATTACTATTTTAAAAAGACAATTTTGACTTATTTTATAGACATAGAAGATTAATTAAAAATTTTAAAGTCAGAGGTCTAACTTAGTTGATTGAACAAGATGCATGAGTTGTTATAAACCCTCTAACACTATCTCTAACTCCTATCAAAATGATCAACAAAAAAAAATAATTAAAAATTTTAAAAAATAAAAGGCTAAACTAAAAATAATCAAAATATAAACTACTAAAATTGTATTTTAAAAAATAAACTATCATATCATACATTTGTCCCCAAAGTTATACAATCCCATAAAAAAGTTACAATATTAATTTCAACTGATATATTTGGTCAGTAATATTTTATAAGAAATATAATATCATCTTTAGATATTATGTCTTAATTACCCTTTTAGTGTACATTTGCTATTACAACACTAAGAAGTAGGGAATCAATAGTGAATTTAATTAAGACATATCACACATTATGAAAAAAAAAAAACTTTATAATATTATAAGAAACAAAGTCTCATAGCCGTTAGTTTTTATCTACGTAATTAATACGTAATTATTAATTATTATTTTAAATGTTCTTATTTTTTAACAGCTAACTAATGTTTCTATAGATTGAATGTGTGTAATCAAAATAATATATATATATATATATATATATATATATATATATATATATATATATATATATATATATATATATATATATATAGTGTCTTTTGTTTCCACAATTAGAAACTCTAAATTCCTCAGTCTCACTATCTTTTTCTCTTTGGGTTCTTTGTTGTTAGTTTTGTAGCCTCAATAATATACGACAATGAGAGGTTTTTATTATTGTATCTTGGAGGACTTGCAATATATCCTGGGTAAGTATTGTTGGACAATGTCTAGCATACCTTAGGAAGCAGTTCTGTTTGTGATCCTCAATTAAGCATATGTGGAGATCAACCCAGCTCTTGATTCTCAGCATTAGCAACAACAATTTAAATTACTTATGCATGTTGTTGTTAGTGTTGCACATTTGGAGGTTTGTGAAAAAAAAAACTAAATAAAGAGGATTTTGCAAAAGGGACGACTTGTGATTTGGTATTAATTTTACTATTGTCAAACACTCGCTTTGGGAGACTAAACATGATTAATGTGAAGGTAAATAGCGGGAGTAGAGAATGTGGGGGCATTTTGCAATTGTAGTATGTGAGACATTTTATAATTGGTTGAACACTTTTAGAGCATTGTAGTAATTAAGAAATTGATCATTTCAATATCATGATGAGGTATGTATATTATGTTTATTGAATCGTAATTTTAATGGAGAAATTATAGTTATTGGATGCTTAGTATGATTTTAAGAATCCAACTTCATTATTTAAATTTGATTCATATGGGGTTATTTGGATTTACATAAGTCTTGAAGACGCGTGCCACAAAGATAAGTTTGAAGGAGAAAATGCATTAGAGTTTTCCCACATAATTGTGGGAAATACCACATGGATGTGAAAAGCATGCAAAAAGAGAAAATGCATTAGTAAGTCTGCTAAAGAGATGTGTTATATCCCACATGGGTGTAGGTGACACTAAAAAAAAAAGATGCATCAATAGTTTGTCTACAGAGCTGTGGAAAATCCTATGTGGCCGTGGGAGACATACTAAAAGAGAAAATGCTTTAAAATTCTCCCACAGTATTGTGTCATAGTCAACATAGGTGTGGAATAAACTTGAAAATACCGTATCCAAAAATATATTAGCTATTTAAATAACCTTATATATAAAGTGCGGAATTGTGATTATAACATGTCATTATTATGGTTTATTTGTTGTGGTGTATATATCCATTAATGGAATGATCATGTGTTGAAAAACCAAAATATTATGATGAGATATTAAGGGATATGCATTACCATTATGAGACCAAGAGTATTGAGTTTTTTGAGGATATTTTTCTCTTTAAAATCTAGTATATCTGCTAGTGAAACTATGGTTGAGGGCCTAAGGCAAAGTAAAAGATAAAGGATAGAAAAATCTTTTGGAGGTGACTTTTACACATACCTTGTTAAGGATAATCCTTTGAGTTTTTTTTTTATACTATTAGTGCATCAGATGCAAACCTTTGGGAACAAGCTATTAAGATTGAAATTGAGTTTATAAAAAAGCAATACTTTGACCTTAGTATACTTACCTAAAGGAGCCAAACCAATTAGTTGTAAGTGATTGGTAGCTAAAAGGTTTACTCAAAAGGAGAACATAAAATACTTTGATACCTTTGCGCTATTACTAGAATTTCCTTTATTAGAGTTTTGTTAGCCTAAGTATCTATCCATAAGTTGTTTATTCATCAGATGGATGTTAAGACAACTTTCTTGAACGGTGATCTAGATAAGAGATTTACATGACCCAACCTAAGGGGTGTGTGGTTCCTAATCAAGAAAACAAAGTGTGTAAACTTTTAAAACCCCTCCATGGTTTAAAATAGACACAAAAGCAATGACATGGAAAGTTTAGTGAGACTTTACTTGCAAATAGTTTTTGTACTAATAAGGTTGATAGATGCATGTATACAAAGCTTGTGAAAGGTGAATGTGTACCCTTACATGAGGATGCCATGTTATTCTTTGGTACATGTAGTGATATAGTTTTTGAAACTAAATCTTTTTTTACATCTAAGTTTGATGTGAAAGACATGTGTGAAACAAGTGTAATTTTGGAAGTTAAAATCATAAGGAAGGGAGATAGTATACTATCCCAAGATCATTATGTGGGGAAACTTCTTAGGAAGTTTGACTATTAGGGCTATAAGCTAGTGAGTACCCCTTAGGAAGCTAACTATTAATTAAAGAAGAATAGAGGGGAATCGGTTTTTCAAACTCATTATGCCCAAATCATTGGTAGCTTACTACATTTAATGAACCTCTTGAGATCTGGCATTGCTTACATAGTTGGTAAATTGAGTAGATACACCCATAATCCTAATAAGGATCACTGGGAAACACAAGCTAGATTCATGAGGTATTTGAGAGGTACCAAGAACTATGATCCTGAATACAATGAATTTTCCTATGTACTTGAAGGGTACAATGATACTAACTAGATATTTGATTTAGATAAGCAAAATCCACTGGTGGTTATGTGTTTACACTTGGAAATGGTGGTGTTGCTTGGAGATTAACCAGACAAACTATTGTAGCTAGATCAACAATGAAGTCAAAGTTTGTTACTCTAGAAATGACTAGTAGTGAGACTAATTGGTTGAAAAAATTTGTATCTAACATTCCTCTAGGAAGGAAACCAACATTATTACTGTCTATGTATTGTGATTTGTAATCAACAACACTGTAACAAAAATAAAACCTTTGACAAAAAGAATAAACATATACAATTGAGACATAATGTGATAAAGCAGCTACTAAAGGATGAAATAATTCCATAGATTTTGTGATGTCAAAAGGAAACTTAGTAGATCCTTTGACAAAACCCTTAATGATGAAAATGATTTTAGAAACATCGAGAGAAATGAGGCTTAAGGCATTTGAAAACAAACAATGATGGTTTCCCAACCTCTGTAATTGAAGATCCCATTAAGAAGGTTCATATGGATAAGAACAAGAAATTTGTTAGTTTCACTAGTACTAAAATAGATATAAATCAATTTCCTTTTTTGGACCCTTCCTATGATGTGAGAAAGTGCTAGATGTAACAACTATGAGAGGTTAAACTTTATAATTAAACTTTATGAGAAAACTTAACATCTTATATAACTTTTAATGAATTTGATATTTCTTATGGGTACACTTGATGAAATCACCTATATGAGTGTCAAGTAGGTCACTTGTATGAAATTTTGGCAATTTTCTAGAGCCCTTATGAATACCAAGCACATGCACAGCCTAAAAGCGCTACAAAAAAATGACAACATATGTGAGAGTGTAATGTGATCGATAGACAATATCATACAAATTTTTTTGGTTCATATAGCTTGATATACCAACTATATCATGTGTTGAGTCCTATCAATTTAACTTCGATTCATATAACTTGATACACTAGATCTAATGTATTACATCTCATGTGAGAACCTACAATTTCTTCTTTGAAAATTGGTTTTTGGCTTTTGTATTATGTGCAACTAGAACACTTTATATAGTACCTTTGTTCGAGAGATTCTATTATATTTGGGGAATTATAAGTTCTTTAATAATGTTCAACATACCTCAAGAAGCGATTCTACTCGTAATTCTCAATTAGTACAATTCAACATTTGTGAAGACGAATCCAACTCATGATTTTCATTTACAACAACATGTTTCACATAATACATCAATATTATAAAATTAGCAAAAAGTTGCATTTCTTAGGTGATTTCAAGTCTTTGGGAGGAAATATTTGTAAGATTTTATTTTCTTAAATATATCTCTGAAAAGATAAAAATGATTGAGAAATAATATTAATATTTCCTAATTCTTAATTTTAGTAACCATAATTTAATTAGCTTCTAATTATGAAGAGTGTGAATTATTTGCAGTTTATACCAATATTTTTGTTTTCCTATATATGTATAAGTACTCGTCAATTACCATAACACAAAAATGAAATGTGAGCTAGTTTAAGGTGCTCATTGTCTTATTCTTCTAAGATATGAAACGTTTTATGATAAAGATTGAATATAGATGCTGAAACTAAGAGTATTTTCAAAGACTCTCCGACTTTCAAATAAAAAAATAATAAATTATTGTAGGAAGAAAAATACTTAATAGTAATATCTAGTTAATGGGAATCCTATTTACAATGATACTTCTAAAAAAACATGAGGCTCTGTTTTAGAAAATATTCATTATTTCAAGACTCTTATATTGTGCAATTGGTTTCAATTGAGGTGTGATATCTTGAGGCATAGTTACTTTACAAGTGATTTCTCTACTGTGAATTTTAATCCATGTACTCTACTTGAACCTTATTTGTATTAAAAGGTTAGCAATATACTTATTAATAACTAACATTGTATATTTTTAATTAAAATTTAGTAAAAACTACAATATTATGTATGAAGCATATTAAAAAAAAAAGTCAAGACTTAAAAATATGTAACTTTTAATAAATTTTAGTCAACATAGCTTATTCTTAAATTAAAGTAGCATTAGGAAATATATTATTTTCTTACATTATTAACTTTCTCTTTTAATTATTATATTCTTGATAAAAACAATTAAAACTACTACACCAACTCACAATTATTAAAACCACTCTAATATTAGATCAATTACTTAATGCGTGGCCCGACAAGGAGGCCAACGAGCAGTGCAAACGTCAAAGAGACGGCCAACAAACAAAATCAATTGGTAATTTTCAAGTTCAAAAATGTTTTTTTAATATGTAAAAGTCAAACACTTGTCAAAAAACTTATAATAGTTAATATACCAATTAAATTAAATTAGACCATTTTTATATTGACTTTACTCATTACTACTTTAAAAGTCACATAAATAAAAAGTCATGATTGACTGTTAATGTAAAATTTTTTAAATTAAACTCTAAAAAAAATATAATTGAATGTAAAGTAAAAGATTTTTAACTGGTATACATGGTTAGTGTAAAAGATTTTTATACTAACACTAACAGTTAATCATGACTTTTTATTTATGTGGCTTTTAAAGTAGTAATGAGTAAAGTCAACAAATTTATCATATGAATGAATAAATGATTGTAATTGAATGTCAGTATAAAAATCTTTATACCGACTATGTATACCCATTTTTATGAAAACTTTATTAACTTTACTTTATTAATTAATACTTTAAAAGTTATATAAATAAATATTTGTGATTAAATGTTAGTTTAAATTTTTTTTACACAATTGATACATACCGATTAAACTTATATTTTAATATAATTTTTTTCATTTTTATTAATAATTTTTTTTATTGGTCGATAGTACATATATGAGGCAGTTTTCCCTTCCATATACTTGTTTAAAAATAAATAAATAGTTTTTTTTTTTTTATTTTAAGGCAAACATAAATAAATAGTGAAATGAATTCTTGCGACCATTTGCATGTGGTGAGTATGCACCTGAAGCTGCGCCATCCCCATTTGTCAAGAGAAAGCTTACTTTTCTCTTTTCTGTCACTGTCTCGTGTCCTTTCGAAAGCGAATGTGGTGTGTTGGTTTCATTTATGGTTCAAACGAACCAACTGATTTTACGGGTAATATTTTTATCCTCAAATTTAATGCACTATATCTTTCAATAAATTTTTTGGGTGAGCCAGATTTTTAATAAGATTTTAATTATTATCCATATTCATTATAAAAAAATTTATATTGACATTCAATTCAACTATTCCCATTTATGATATATTTGTGCGATCTATGTGTATTAGTTAAATTTTTTTAATAATTATGTTAATATGTCTTTAAATAAATTTAAATAACAACTTCAGAAAACATATTTAAGCGCTTTAAAATTTTTGTCTAAAGCGTCTTAAATTAATGTTCATAATATTAAAAAAATGGATGATATGAAACATTAGAGACCTATAAGTTACCTCTAATATTTTTTAAAATTATTTTGGGTTTATTAGATTTTGGTATTAACTTGAAGAAGATAAATAGTAAGAGTATTTATTGGTTTGTTTGATTTAGTTTTCAATAGAAATTATTTTTGAAGTAATTAATTTTAATTAGTTTGATTTGTTTTAGATTTTATATTTTGTTTTTCATGATGCAAATCAAACTAAATAAATGATGATCAAATCATTTTGGTTCGATTTAGTTTATCCAAAATTCAATAAAAAATAAAAAATATTTTCAAAAAGTAAAAATAATAATTTTATCCAAAAATAACAAGTAATATGGTAATTAAATAAATTGAACTACCCAAATATTTAACATACACCAAATTAAGTCAAGTTAAACCAATTAATAATTTTATTCTAAAATATCAAAATGTTTAACACACCGCAGATTAACAAAACTTACAAAAATACTTAACAAAATAATAATACATTTGATTGTTCATTAATATAAATAAAAAATGACACTTTGAAATTTATTTAATGAGTAATAATTAAAAATATATAAATACATTTGATTGATTCTGTTTGAATTTTGAAATACCAAATTCATAAATTAAACTGATTAAAACAAAATTTGGAAAATTAGGTTGGTATTGGAGTTAATTCAAACCGATAAGATCCTAATATATTATCACACTCAAAGTGCAATAATATAGAATGAGTTTTTTTTATTGTATGGTCCTTGATGGATAGTAAGAAATATGAAATGTGTTTTATTGAATACTTTTAATTATTTAAAAAAGGTAATACATTCACTTTATGATAGTCACGTACGATAGTTAATTTTATAGTATTGACATATAACCATTAAATTTTATTTAAAAATACTTATTGGTTAAAATATATATTCAAAATGTAAAACTTATATATTTTTTTCAATCATAAATTGTAATGTATGAGAAGATACTTGAATAACTAATAAAATGTTAAAAGGAAAAAGGTGAATAATCATCGTATAAGACATTTTAATTATTAGTAAGATTGTTCACAAATCATCGTACATATAGTAAAATTGCTGATTTTTTCTATAATTATATTTTAAATTATGATTAGATAAAATTTGTTGATTACACACATCATCATTAATCTTAATATTACAAAAAAAAAATTAAAAATGTAATAGACATTTTATTAATATTTTTAAAACTGTTGCCAAATAACTATAAACACAGCGCGAAAAAACCTCCTAATTAGGATATCAATGGATAATGTTTGGGTAGCTACTATAGTACCATCCTATATCCGTGTTTAAAAAATATACTTGTATCCGACCTTATCTCCGTGTGGATAAATCTCATCTTCATACTCGTTGGGTACCAATATACTTATACTCGTACCTACGACCCACACTTTACTTATGTATAGAGATAATAAATCAATATTTTTTACACATAAATAGACATAATATAAAAAACAAACCAACATAACATTAAACATATACCAAATTCTAAGATACACCCTAAAGTTTTATATGATTACATGTATAAACCTACTTTTTTTTCACCATAACATTAACTAATGTTGTAAGTTTGTTAATAGTTATTTTATAAATAACTAAAATTTTCTTGCAAACTATATTTTTAGTTTAGTAAATTTGTGTAAAATATATTATATGTCTCTTTTTATTTTATAATTATATTATTTATCATTATGTATTAGAATACAAATAATATTTTTAGTAATAATTTTTACTTGAAATTATAACGATATAACATAATTATAAATATATATATATATATATATATATATATATATATATATATAAAAGGTCTAGGGTGAGTTGAGTCCTATAGTACCTATAACAACTTTGAACCCAACACATTTTTGTAGATAACTACCAAACCCACATGAAAGTATTTTGCAGGTAGCATAGGTCGGACTTTATTTTGACATTCCAACTCTAGTTGTAAACTATTGCCTCACATGTAGGTACGAGGGATCAAACCACACAACTATTTACCTTCTATAATGCATCATGGTAGAATACAACCTTATTAAACATAAGTGTTTGTTTGACAATAGTTATATAAAACTGTTTTCCGTATTTTAGTATTTAAAAACTAAAAAACACATTTGGATAATGTTTTCTTAAACATTTTTCAAAAACAGTTCTGGTTTTTTAATTTTTAAAAACAAAAAAACTGGTACAATTTTAAGTAGTTTTACTTTTTTAGTTTTTATTTTTGTTTTGAAAACTCAAAATATAATAAGAATAAGTTATTTTTTACTTTCATTAATGATATTTTTATAAATATAAACAAAGTATTTTTCATTCTCACATATTTAAAACAGTTTTAAAATAACATTTATTAAACAAGTTTTTTTTTCTCTTCTTCTCAAAATAATTTTTAAAAACTATTCTTTTTCAAAAAACTAAAAAACAAAGCTAAACCAATCCACTCTAAGAATATATATTTTGTTTTTCGTTAAGAAGGGCTAAAAAGAGTGTGCTACCAATATTATAGCCTGGGCACACCAGCTTTAAATGCGAGTTGGTTGAAGGTAGTTTCATTCCATTTTATGGATTGTCTCACACTAAGTATTTATGGAATGAAAGAGATAAAACTCGTTATCTTCGTCCTATACATACTATTGTTTTGTATATGTATATGTATATATATAACTCTTCTTTAAACTCAAATCTGTCACATAAAACAAACAGTGCTCGAGTTTCTGAGACACCAACATGGAGTTTGTGCCAAATCAATGCCCTTTAATGGGTTCCTTTGGGAATTTCGTTGAGAAGGTCAAAAGTGTTGGTACCCTCTTCGCATCTGCCATCATTGGAAACATCTTTTCTGCGATCTTCACCTTCTGCTTTGCATTAGGTACAACCCCGTTCTCTTTTCGCAAAATTCTCTATCTGCTAACAAGATTCTGTCATTGCCATTGTGATTGGCAGTGTGTTATGGACGAAGTTGTCTTTGAGTTTGTTGCCAATTACAATACAAACACATACACATTTTGTTGTGTCTAAGTTTGTTCTGTTTTTATGGGAGCAGACAAATGAGAACTTGCATATGGATTTGTGTTGAATTGTGTCTTTTTTCTATGTCACCTGAAGTTTGTGTCCATTTTCACAATCACCCGGAATCGATGTTTTTTTCTACAGTTTTTACTTTGAAACTCCAAACTGTGACAATATTTGGTGTTAATAAGGTTTAATGTTTGTTTGTTTTAATGGCAGTGGGCACTTTGTTGGGGGCTCTGACTGGAGCCTTGATAGGCCAAGAGACAGAAAGTGGTTTCTTTCGAGGGGCTGCTATTGGTGCCATATCAGGAGCTGTTTTCTCCATAGAAGTGTTTGAATCTTCACTTGTTCTTTGGAAATCTGATGAATCTGGAATTGGGTGTCTCTTATACTTGGTGAGTAAATGCTTATTTGAAAACTTTTTTATAAAATTGTTTTTAGTATTAAATAGAAATGACTTTAAATAGTTTTGTTTTTTAATTTTTTGTTTTTATTTTAAAAACTCAAAATATTTTGTATTTTTCATTAATAACATATATGCAGATACAAACAAGTTTTTTTTATTTTTACATTTTCAAAACATTTTTCAAATAACACTTACTAAGTGATATGGTTTTCAGTTTCAAGATCTTGTAAAAAATGGGATATATAAATTGCTACACAATTGCTGAGTTCTTTGCTTGGTGACCATAAGATTTTACTGTCATTTTCACTAGCGAGTTCTGTAATCTAATCATTTCAAGTTATGTAATGCAGATTGATGTTATTGCTAGCCTATTGAGTGGGAGACTAGTGCGTGAAAGAATAGGTCCAGCTATGTTGAGTGCTGTCCAAAGTCAGGTAATGTTTTTTTGGTCTAATGTACTAGTAAATGAAGGTGTTATGACTTATGAGACAGAAACTTGTCTATGCACTTGTATTATCTTTCTTATATATGCCTTTGCTCTTCCTTTCTCAGATGGGTGCTGTTGAAATAAGCTTTGATGAGGTTCAAAACCTCTTTGACATTGGTGGCGCCAAAGGTTTACCAAGAGATTCGGTTGAAAAGATCCCAAAGATCACAATTACTAGTGACAATAATGTTGATGCTTCTGGGGAGAGAGTTTCATGTTCAGTTTGCCTTCAGGTTTGTTTAAGATATATGGTACAGTTTTTCTTGTTAAGACATGTTGTGTGTATCCCTTCTTAATGTGTTGATGTTAAGCCCTTTTTTTTCTTTGTGGTGGCAAATAAGTGTTACTACTAAGCTTGTGTATTTTGAAATTAATATTGTGAATTTGTGCATTTGCAGGACTTTCAGCTTGGGGAGACTGGTAGAAGTTTGCCTCATTGCCATCACATGTTTCACCTACCTTGTATTGATAAGTGGTTGATTAAGCATGGATCTTGCCCATTATGCAGAAGGGATCTATAATTTTGTATATGCAAAGTACAAACCGTAAAAAATAGTTAGGTTCTTTCATTTCTTTTACATATATGGGAATTTACTATTAGGAATGTATAGTATGTTTTACTTGTAGTAGGACTAGGAACAGACCCTCCAATGGCATTGATGAGTGGCATAATTGTAATAAGTTACTAGAAAGAAAATTTTGACATAATATCTTTGGTCTATATTTTAGAGTTTATTTAAGTATAAAAAAATTTTACACAAACAGTTAATTACCATTCTTTATCACTTTTAAAGTATTAATTGATATCGTTAGTAAATTTAACATACATAAAGCTTTGTAATTAACATAAAAGTAACTGTTTTCCACTACTGTCTATAAATGTTTTTCTTTATATTTTAATAGTTTTATTAGCTGGGGATGGGAAACGGGAATTTCTGCTTGTATTAGGTGAGAGAAAGGAAAAATGCTTTTTATGGTGGGTTGCTCTCGTCTTCTGATTATTTCAATTAAAAATTGCTTTCAAAATTTTAAAACTTTTTTTATCGAAATTTATTTTACAAAATCACAAGCATTTATTTCACTTTTCGTACTACTCGTGTGCTAAGTTTCTCGTAACAAATATGGTAGAAAAAAAGGTTTCTCATAACAAAGAAAATAACTGGAGAAAAAATATTTCAGTAATTAATTCTATTTATTATCAAGTATTATTATTAGAGTCAATAAAAAAAAGTATTATTATTAAAATATATTATACTAACGCTTTTTCAAACTTTTTGGAATACAACAACCTTAAAAATTTGCATTTTGCCTTTTGTTTACCTCATAACCAATTATTTTATTAAGAATATAAATGTAATTTTTTTAAAATTTAAATATAATGTAAAATTAGGTGTTAGTATAATTTTTTAAAACTGCGTAGAATTTTAAAGATGTTGGGGATTTGGAGTGTTAATATAATTCAAAAAATTCTTCTTCCTGTTATTTTGTATATGGAACCGGAAAAGATCAATTTCATATTTTTATATTTATATTATTTAATAATATTTATAAAATACAAAACTAATTAATTGAATTGTTGAATTTGATAATGTATAGTTTAATTTATATAGATTTGACATTAGTTGTTATGTTATTTAGTAATAAATATTTACTATATTTTAAATAATATATTATCCGGTTAAATAAGTGATGTGATAAAAGGATAATTAGTTTTTGATTTGCATAAAATTTTATAAATTTGATTTAGTTTATAAAAACATTCAATTCAATAAATCGGTTAATGTCTCATTGTATATAAAATTATTAGGGTTTAATGTTTATGTAAAACAGTTTTATCAATGTTTATAAAACACTTACTATTGATATGATTTTTAAAATTGTATGGAAATTACTTGGAGATAATTTCGGTTGAGTTGAAATCCCACCATAAATGACTTGGACTAGGATTGACATCATTATCAAGGTTTTTTGGTTTTTGATCTACAGAAGGACCTTAAAAGCATATGTTAGACAAAAAGATCAAGGTGTTGATAATTAATTAAAGTTAAGTCAAATTATCTAAAAAAAATTAAGGTTACGACTATTGTCTAATTCTTAATTAAGTAGACAAGTCCAACAGGTAAAAGGCTCATTAGATCACTATAAATAGGTTATAGGTATCGAAGCAACTGTTAACTAATTTAACATTTATTACTGTTTAGTCTAGGCCGAACGATATCCCTAACTTAAGTGTTAGACTGCTTTTTGCAAGTACTCCACCTTCCCGAGACCGATTGAAGAGTTAACTATCTACAAATTTACAAGAAGACGTATTTGGCTACTCTTAGCAAGTACATTTTGATGCCCATTATAGGGCTTGAAGTAAAACATTTGGTCCCACTACACTTTGAATGCTAAGCAATTATGGCAGTCACAAGGAACATTGTAAAGGGAGAAACATCTTGACCACGGACCACTACAGGACGTCCCAAGGTTGTAGAAGACTAGCCTGACCGAGGTAATCAGACTCTTGCGAGAGGAGATCTCAAAACTATGATATGAGATCACGAACCTTAGAAGTCAAAGCCGAAGTTGGCATGATGAAGAACCTAGCCATTGTAGGGCAAGGAAGACTCATACAGAGAGGAGTTGGTTACAATTTCCCACAACCGGCTACTTACCAGTTCCCATAGAGGGATTTCAACCTTCACAGAGGCTCTTTAGCTTAAGCCTCATCACCTTTTTGTGGTCGAGATAATGGATGCAACACTTCTCGAAAGTTGGAAGCATGTGGGCCTCAAGAAGTATGATGGGTCCTTAGACCCTAGAGAACACATGGGTGCTTTCATGACTCAGGCAGGCATGTAATTTCCCCCTAACTCTATAGACAGCTTCCAGACTTTAGCTGCTAAGTTTGGAACTTTTAGGCCTCATCAACTTGCTTTGGTGGTGTTGGTAAGTGCAAAACAGAAGAAGGGAAAGCCTATATGGGCATTTATGAATCAATTCGATAAGGTTGCATTGAGCATTTGAAATCTAGAACCTGCAGTGGTCTTGCACCACATGTTTATAGCATTGCAATGAGTTAATTTTTCAACAATATGGTCTAGTAACCTCCAAAAGACACAAATGACCTTAGATGCAAAGTAGTGTCATACATGAAGTTTAAGGAACTCGCAACGTTTCACAATTAAGTATGGGTCAAACAGTCAAGCCTTCTTAAGAAAGATAAAGAAAGAACTCCACAGGAAGAAGATGGAGCACTACAGAGATCATCCATTGAGAGGACTGAGATATACTTAGTATATTCCACTCAATGCTAATCAGATAAAGGTGATGGAGCAAGCATTGACTGTTGAATTGATGACCATGCTAAAAAAAGCCAACACCCCTCTGGCAGACATAACCAAGCACTGCTGATACCACCGTAACAAAGGCCACTTCACTGAAAAATGTACGACCCTTAAGGACAATATTGAAGACCTGATCAAGCAGGGGCACGTAAAGGACTATCTGTACAGGTCGAAAAGTAATCAGTACCATCCCGGCAGGAATGAGGATTACAACTATGATAACTAATCAGTTAGAAAGACTATTATCGACAAAGGAGTAACAAGCAAAGAAGCAGAAGTAGAAGCAGGTCTTGAGATAGAAGAGATAGTCAGCATAAAGAGAATCTTAAGAAGGTTAGCAATACATAGTGGAAGGCTTTGCGAGAGGCGGAGCCACATCTTCTTCTAGAAAAACGCATTTAAGGATAGTTTGGTCCATAAACTTGGTGGAGCCACATGCCAAGCCAAAGATGTTGACCATAACCTTCACTGATGATGACTTTCAAGTTGTAAATCCCGAAGAAGATGACCCTATGGTGATCAACATCAAAATAGAAAATTGCATTGTTCAGAAGACTCAAGTAGATTAGGGGAGTTCAACCGATGCATTATACTAGAAGACCTTCCAAGAGTTGGGTCTTTCTAAAAACCTACCCATGCCATATGATGAACCTTTGATTGGATTTTCAGGGGAAAAGGTGGCCACTGTTGAGATTGTTGGAGATTGGACTTAAAGCTTTGAAGGATGTGACTCAAGTCTTATATCATATATAAGTTTTGGTTTTGCTATTTCAATTCATTTTGCAGTACAAAACATATTTCTATAGGTGTGGTACTTGTGTTGATTGTTTTATAGGTTAGGCACGAGTATGTGATTTTAGAGTTCTTATTTTTGATATTTTCAATTGCAATTTGAATTCATTTCTTTGTTTTCAAGTTTAGAAAGCTATGATATCGAAATTGTTAAGTTAAATAATGATTTTATCTCATAGGTAATTAATTACGTAAGTTGGTAATAAATTACCTAGCTAACTTAAGCAAGAAAACAAGAGAATTCATTTTAGGATCATATAGTAATTGATTACTTTAGTAAAGTAATTGATCATATAGTAATTAATTATCTTTTCTTTAATCAATTACCTACAGAGTTAATCAATTATCATAGAGAACTGCATCATTATGTGCTATTTCAAAACACTAGGTGCAAATGGTAATAGATTACATTAGTTATAACAAACTTTTAACATACTTAACTACTCATAATTTCAAAAATTATATTGGAGATCAGATTTTCATACACCCGTTACTGTGATTTTGAAAGAAAATCTTCAAGAAACTCAAAGGAAAAAGCTCGAACATGCTTTGAATGTTCATTAAGAATTGTTGGTGAAAGTAAAGCAAGCAAGAACATATGATCTCTATTGAATTAAATTAGCAAGAAAAAAAAAAGGAAACTAGTGTTTTAAAAATATTATTTAAAATAATCTTTAAATATATGTATATATAAAGTTTAATTGGTATACACTATCAGGGTAAGGATTTTTACACTGACATTCAATCATAAAACAATTTAATATAAGAGAAATATGCATTTACTAAGTTATTTGAAATAGTTTAAAAAAATAAAGTATTACTAAAATAAGTTTGTATGCGGGACAAATTTCTTATTTAAACAAAATAACTTATAAGTCAGTAAGAATAGTATGAAAATTTTATTTTTTATCTCTAGTGACTAACATTTTGATAAAAAGATAAGTACAAAAATTTTCACATAATAAATTCATATAAAGATTTAATATGACAATATTCATCCTGATCATGAGATCCGGCACTTACTTACTACTTGTTTTCTTAAAGATAAAAAAATTACTTCTTTTTTTTCTTGAAAGTGCAAAATGCCTGTCATAATAAGATTTGAGAGGCTTTTCAGATTTGGGAATATATAGTTTAATGCAGAAGGGATTGACACAAATGTTGTGGATAAGTTGGTTAAATGTACAAGTGATTTGCACAGGTGAGGCCATGACCTTTTTTTACTTTCTAAAGTCAGGGATGATACCAATAAATGTAAGAACCTTTTGTACGCTACTCCAAGTTGAAGCAGACAAGATTCTGAATTTGTCTTGTGATTCAATGAGCTGAAGGGTGAGATAATATCATGTGAACATGGGTTGGGATATATCCAATCTACACAAACTCAAGACTCAAACGGGTTGGAATGAATTTTCACTTACTTTTTTTTTTCCCGAAAATTCAATTCAATTTAACTTTTATTTGAATGAGTTAGATCGATTAAGTCATAATTTTAAAAAATATTTTTTTACAAAAAATTAAATTATTGAATTATTTTGCTACTTTTAGGATCTTTTAAAAAATAGACTATCATTGTTATAACATAAAAATAAATAATAAATTGTAGTTATAAATTACATATCAAAACTAAAGCAAATTAAAATTAACATATAATTAAATTGTCAAGTAATAATAACTAAATAAACATTTATCCAAAATAAAAGTAAACGTAATTTGTCTAAACTTATCAAGTTATAAAAATAAATACAAATTACAGAATTTGTCAAAACTAATAAAATTCATAATATAAACACATATTTTAAATAATAATAATAATAATTAATTTAATATTATAGTCGAGTTAGGTCTCGAGTTCAATTTACTTAACCTGTCACCAATCCGAAGTGGATTAAGTTTGATTGAATTTGGTTGAATTTCACTCGGTCACAAGAAAAATTCAACCCAATCATATTCGATCTTCAAATCGTCCGACTCAATAATCACCCCTAATAATTAATCTACTTATGTGGGAACAAGGTTTTGGAGGCAAAGATCTAAAGTCTCTTTTAGTTATGTGATGGAGACTAAGGATGTTTAATTTTGTTTTTAGTTAGTTTAAAAAAACTCAAGTCAAATGAGCATTAAGTTCATAGTCGCGACCTGCAGTAAATGGTTGGTTGATGGTATTATGTAAAGCTAGCAATTCAGGTGGTCCAACCAATATTTTATTTGTACTACATAATTCTAAGTCAGTTTGCCCCTATATTTGATCACAGGGCCATCGGGTCAAAACAAACCTTTTTATAAAAAATTCAAATTCAAATTTTTATTAAAAATAAAACTTATTTTATAATATAAGTTCAAACGGATTCGAAATAAATAAATCCAAAACACATAATAAATAAGTCTAAAATAACATCAAAATATATTTATATGTATATTTTAATTTAATATACATTTTAGATCAACATAACTTCCATTTGTTAAAAATATATTATTAAATAACATCAAATATACTTTTATATGTATATTAATATGTATAAATTGACTTCACACCATACGTACTTTTATGTGTATATTTTTATTTAATATATTTTTAACAATATATTATATATATTATTAATATATTTTTAAAATTTATGTATTTATATTTGTATTCGGGTTGGTCTGTGACCTACCAAGCTGAGTTGATCCAAGTCCATTTACATAGTCAGGTCAAATGGACTGAACAAAAAAAGTTTGTTTTTATTTGAACTTCCTTTTTAGAGTTCAGCTTGACCCATTTTGTAGGCCCGCAGATCGGCCCAACAAGTCAGACCCATTTTGATAACTCTAGTATTATGCCTAATAAAGTGACACAATGATAAAATTAGTCTAACAACCATGTTTAATTGTATGTAATAATAAAGTGGTAAAATATAAATATAATCACTATTGAAATAATGTAATTTTTTGAGATTTCAAAAAGATATTCTTAATTTGTGGTAATTTTTATGTACTCATACCTAAACAAAAAAATTATCTTAATAAACTTAAATATAAATAAATTCAACTAATTTTGAACTATTTAATGTAATTATTTCTAAATCAGACATCATTTAATTTTAATTATGACTTTTTTATTTATGATATTAAGTCTCAATAATGTACATTTTATAAATAACCTTATTATTTACTCAGGTAAGTGAAATTAAATTATATTTTTTATGTGAATTTAAATATTTTTTGTTTGTATACGAGTGTAGAGAAGTTAAAAGTTGTTAAAGTAATTTATAGAAGAGAATAATTAATCATATTTATTTTATTTATATCATCTTAAAGTTTCAATTATTTGATGAAATAATCTTGTCAAACACATATCTAATAAACATTCAAGGATAGAAAATAATAAAGCTACAAAATTAGAAGCAAACATTTAAAAAAAAATACTACTTGACGAGTTGGACTAGTGTATATAAAAGAGGTTGAAAGCTATTAAAAATGAGAAATGTTAACTAAGGGTACTAGGATTTAAAAGGAGAAAAGGTATTCATGTTTTTAGTATTATTCAAAATCTTAGGTGAACGTAATTTAGTGTAAAAAAAACCCTCTTTGATAGCAGTGAGGATTAAATGTGCATTCTTTGTTCACTTCTCTTATTTTTTAACAAATTGAAACATCTTATAACTCAAGGACAATATATAAATTTTTATTCTTAATGTTTCACCAAAAATAATTTTTAGTAATATTTTTTAGGTTCTTATTCACTTTTAATCCTTCTTTTCCGGTTAATGTTGGAAAAAATAACTAACAAGAAGCACGTTTTTGTACTCGTGAACCACTCAACTCCTCAACCCTAGTCTCTTCAATCCGGTATAACCAAATATACCGAAACTTATAAACAGGCAACGTTAATATAAAAAAAAAATTTAAGAGCTAAAAAATTATTTTTAAATTTTAAGATCAAAAAGTGATTTTTGGTGAAACTTTAGGACTAACAAATTTACTTAAGTCGATAAATATAAAAGTAATTAAAATATTTATCAAATATAATATTTATCTTACTGTATTTTGAATTAGTACATGTTAGTCAAATTGGTAAAAAGGTATCTTTACGATTAAAATAATTTTGTCAAATTATTTCAACCTTTATTTTTTAATTTCATTTTATTTTTATCTATTAAATTTTCTTTAAAACAAGTCCACCATATTTCTCACTTAAATTCACACTAGTATTGCCTCTTAAAAGTGATAAACAACCCACTCTAACAATTTATTGCGAGATACTGTAATAAGCAAAGTAGGTAGAATGATAATTAAGCCTATAGACTTGCTCTTAAATGCACCCTACAGTAGGGAGTGGATTCTATGTTAAATTTTCACTTATATATTTTAATATTAAAATTTCTACCCTTAAACTTTTTTTTTTATTTTTTAATTATTTAAATTTTTTCTCTTTTAGTTTTTTCTTTTTTTCAAAAGACAAATTTTATTAATGCTTCAACAAATCACATATCACAAGAAATGACCCTAAGCTAATAAGAGCTTTAGCAGATTAACAAAATACAAATCAAATAGCCAATACAAGAAATTTTTAACACCACCATCTACCAACCGAGAACTTCCACTGCAATACTAAAACCAAATAACTATACTGTCAAAATGAATTGGCAATAAACCCCATAAGTTTAAATTGCACCCCACCCTAAACTATCACCTATTCATACTCAAAATCAGGTGGGAAAAAACCATTCAGCAAACCGAACCGTTGAAACTTTGCACTACTCTTTGATCCATTGCAGGATCTTTGTAGAGCCATATACATATTTCTCTCTTTTAGTTTTGATTCATGATGCAAACTCACCTAATCATAATATCACATTAGAACTTCCACTTGCAATACTATAACTAAATCACTATACTGTTAAAAGGAATTGGCAATAAACCCCACAAGTTTAAAACCCTAAACTATCACTCATTCATGCACAAAACCAAGTGGGAAGACCATTTAGTAAACAGAACCCTGAAACTTTACAGTACTCTTTGATCCATTGTCAGGACCTTTTTAAGGCTATCTGTCATACTTCTCTCGTTTAGTTTTGATTCATAATTCAAACTTACCTAATTATAATACTATACTAGAAAATTCAATTTCTTATCAAGAAATACTAACAACATATTTTTTAACATATTTCTTTAAAGATATTATATATTATTAGTTGAAATTTTTATCGAAAACAATAAATTATAAATATCTCAGTGGTTTGTAGTTTTTAAATTTTATAGTTTTTAAATTTTAATAAATAATAAAGAGTATATTTAAAAGACTTTGTGAGTGTCATAATAGTATGTCTCTTTTCCCATAAAGGGTCCTGCTGGCTTCATAAGTATGAAAAAGAAAAAAAGACCATATTCATTAAATGTTGGTCATGGTCAAGAACACCGTTGCCATTAAGAACGAGAACGAAAAAGAAAAAGAAAAGGCCTATAATAAATATGAAGCATTTGATAGGCATGGTCCGTCATTAAACATGTACAACTAGGATGAATCCTGGGGTTCACAAGTCCTATCTAACCTATTGATTTGTCTGATTTAGGTTGAATGGTTGGTTGTAGTATAAATCATTGGCCACATATTGATTCTTTTTGGGGAACCAATCAAATATAATACAGTACCTCATTTCTATTAATCAGAGTTAATTGTCAAACTCTTAAAATAAATAGTTGATTTAATTGACAATAATAAATGTTTTACTCAAAATTAGTAGTTTTTTCTCTTCTAATTATACATTTCATTTAATTAAAAATATTTAAATTTAAAAATAATTAATATAATAGACATTATGAATTGAATCTCATAAAAAATAACTAATAAGAAAATAGTATGGAGTATTCTTTTATTTTAGTAAAACCAATCAAAGCACAGCGATTTTAATTTTTACGGGGAGTGATTTTTGTATGAAAATTATTTGCATACATCTCTTACTTGTTTTATTATAGCTTCATTGTCCAGTATTAATGCAAGTAATACTACTTCTAATTGGAAAAAATACTAATACTAAAGAAATGTATTTTATAATAAAGTTTAATGGTGATATAATAAAAGTGTAAAATAATTATTCAGTGTCATTCAATTATAAATTGTTTATATTATTTTTACAATAACTTAATTTTAAAGTAAATAATAATTTTTGATTGAATGAAAATATGAAGATACAATCTTTTTTCTCTTTATAATATTAATTAGTTTTCTTTATAGATGTATATCCAATTCATATTATAGTATTAAATAGAAAGGGCTGAATTTCTAAAACAACAATAAGAACTCAAGAAAAGATAAGTTATTGTTTTATGAGTTTAATTGGTATATACTGTCAGTGTAAAGATTTTTACACTGACATTCAATCACAACCATTTATTCATAGTAAGTTTGTTGACTTTACTAATTAGTATTTTAAAAGTCAAACAAATAAAAAGTTATGATTGAATGTAAGTGTAAAAATCTTTTACACTAACCGTGTATGCCAATTAAACTCTTTTTTTATTATAATATTAGTGTAAAGTATTTATTAACTTGTTTTTTATTAACTTGTTAATGACTAATATTTTGTTGAGTTGGAATCTAATTAGTTTTTTGTTTTTTTCATGTGGTTCACACCTCATTAGGGTGGTGACACCCTTTTTGGGTTGGATCAATCTTAATCATAAAATATTTTTTCTAAATTATATTTTAAAAAATTACTTATTTATTATTTATAATTGTACTATCTACCCTTTACTCTTTTAGATAAAAATAACTCATTTTACTTTCTATATATATATATATATATATATATATATATATATATATATATATAATTTTAAGCATCGTACAAGTAATAAATAATTTTCTATTTTTTATCAAGACTTTGCTTAAGTAATTAATTTTCTATTATAATTATAAGTAATATGAGTCACACCAACATGTCAAGGAAGAAGTTAAATAATATAATTCATAAGGGTGTCATTTAAACTTTTTTCCAAAAGTAATTTCTAAAGCCTCTGCCAATGGATTTGATTAATTCTTGATTTATATTTTTTATGACTTTATTTCTTTTTTATAATTTAAGTATCACTATTAGTCTATATAATTATCACCTTATATAATTATAGGGTGCATTTAAAAAGTTCTTGCAAAAGTATTGGTCATGCATGTGAAAGGGGTAATGCATAAGGTCATTTCAGAGAATTATACGACTTTTATTTAGGGTAGAAGATCTTTGATGGGGTGGTAGTAATTAATGAGGTGGTGGAGGAGGCGAAAAGAAATTGAAAAGAGATGGTATGTATGAAGGCAAATTTTGAAAAGGCATATGACTCCGTAAGTTGGGAGTATTTGTGGAGATATTATGTGTAAGATGGGTTTTGGGGCAACTTGGATCCGATGGGTTATGGAATGTGTGAGTTCAGCAAAAATATCAATGCTTCTGAATGGAAGCCCCACAGAAGAGTTTGGAGTCGGAAGGGGTCTTAGACAAGGGGACCATTTATCTCTCTTTTTGTTCCTTATTGCAGCTAGGAGCTTAAGTCAAATGGTCCAAATTGCAGTGGGGAGAGATGAGATTGGTGTCTTGTATCTTCATTTTATTGATGATACGCTATTAATAGCTCACTTAGATGGGGAGACACTTCCAATAATGAAAGCGGTCTTATTCAATTTTGAATTAATGTATGGACTCAAGGTCAACTTCCACAAGAGTTAGGTCTTTAGAGTGAATGTGCATGGTCAATTTTGGCCTCAGTTCCAAAACTCTTAAATTGTAAGGTGGGAGACTTTCCTTTTAAGTATCTAGGTGTGTTGATGGGGGCCAATCCATCTAGGATGGCGACGTGGAAACCAGTGGTGGACAAGGTAAAAAAACAATTGTTAGGTTGGGAGAATAAATATGTTCCTTGGCTGGGAGGGTGGTGCTTATCAAGACTGTATTGTCCGCAATACCTATCTACTATCTCTCACTTTACAAGGTTCCTAAAGGTATCATGTCTCAACTTCACTCTTTGTTTTGAAAATTTTTATGAGTAGGGAATATAATAGGACAAAAGGTTAGCTAGATGTCTTGGGAGTCAGTATGTCGGTGAAAGGAGGAAAGGGGTTTGGGACTAAGAGACGTGCAAAAATTTAATTTAGCCTTGCTAGGAAAGTGGAGGTGGAAGATGAGGTTGGAATCGAAGAGTTTGTGGGTAAACAAAAAAATATTGAAATTGAAGTATGAGGGGGTAGAGGGGGTGTTGGAGGGGAAGAGCAGTCAGTGTTCTCGGTGGTAGTTTGATTTGACATCTATTGAAATAAAGGTAGGGACTAATCAAGGGTGGGGGTCGGGTCAGGTTAGTAAACGTATTGGTGACCAGAGAGATATTGCGTTTTGGAATGATAGGTGGTCGGGAGGGCAGAGCCTACAACATGAATATAGTAGATTGTTTAGGTTAGCCTTGAATAGGGAGGCATCTGTGATATATCGGATGAGGGAGATCAGAGGTGGAAGTGGTTATAAAGGCAAGAGCTATTTGAATGAGAGATAGAGTTATTGGAGGAATTGAGGAGTAGATTAGGTGATTTAGGAGTAGTCGATGGCGTCCAGGACAAATGGATTTAGAAAGCAGAGATATCCAAGGTCTACACTATCTCTTCCGCTTATAGAGTGTTGTCAGTAAATATGGACCAACAACAATAGGAATTTTTATCAAGAATATGGGTGAAAGATGAACCCCCAACCCCATGGCTCAAGTACTAGCATGGAGACTGGATGCAAACAGACTATCTACACAGAAAAACTTGGCAAAAAGAGGAATTTTGCATAGTGATGATGTTGTTTGCGGCATGTGTGACACAGGGCTTGAAACAAACTCTACATTTGTTTGTATCTTGCCTAGTGTCTACTAAAGTCTGGGATGAGATATGTGTATGGTAGGAAATCTCTAGTCTTTAATTTCAATAGCTTTTGTATGCATGATTTTCAATTTCTGGGTCTAGTCAACGACAATATAAGAACTCAAAAAGTTTGGTCCTTTGTGTGGTTTGCAATCATGTAGCAATTATAGAAGACACAAAATGCATAAGTTTTTAAGTCAAAACCTCTCGACATTCAAAACATCGTTTTGGTAGTTAAATTGTGTTCGTGGGAATGGAGTAGGGTGACAAAATTAACCTCACGCAATTTCTGAGAATGGATTATGAATCCATCCCTTTGTGTGTGATTGATAACTTCATATTGCTTTTAATTGTTAGTAAATAATTTGCTTTTCAAACTTTATAAAGAGATAGGATGACATACCTTATGCTATTTCTATTTCAATTTTTAATATAATTCAATTTACGTATATAAAAAAAAAACCGTAACACTCCTACAGTTATACAATCTTAAAAGGCAAATTACTCCATATTTCTACTAATACTATTTGTTTTCATTCTAACCACCCACCAACCATGGCCTTCCACTCCTATTCAACCGTCAACATTCTTACCCTCTCCTAAATTAATTTCAAACCAAACCCACCAAACAAAACCTATTTCTTTAGGGCAAGGAAACCAAGCAAAATGATACACAAGTATGCAACTTGTATTGTGGAAGTGGAGGTGGTGTTGATGCTGAAAAATAGGTCATTCCCAAAATGGCCACTACATTTTTCATTTCAACCTGGCCATCCGTTACTCCATCTTCGTCTTTATCTTCACTCATTGTAGATGCTTTTGCGTATGCTTGCATTGATAAGGCTTTCAATTTGCCATGTTTGTGCTTTTCCCTTTTTGTTGCTTCAGTTTGGCTTGTATAGTTTTACTATTTTCTTTTTTGTTAGTGTTTTAGTACAGTTGGGTCCAATTTTCCCCAAAGCATAGGTTGTTCATACCGGAAATCTTTTCAACGGTTGGTACGCGGGTCACTTGTCTTCAACACTGTGTTTAAGGTTGGAAATGGGTCAAGTACTCAATACGTTAGATTTTAATAGACTTAAAAGCTCGATTTTGTGTTTTGTTCTTGATAGAAATTGAATATGATGTTTTGTTCTTGATTTTGTGTTTGTTTTCCATTTTACTTACTTTAACTCTATCCAAAAGTTAGGAGTTTTTTTTTTTTTTTTTATTCCTCTAAATTAATTAACCAAGCAAAAAACTAACTAAGCTCAACTTGAAAAATATTTTAATATAATTTTATTTAATAATTTTAAAAATATACAATATTTTTATATTTTCTTAAAAATTATTATTTTATTATTTTAATATGACATTTAAAAAAATTAAATATAAATTTATAAGACCAAAGTGTATTTCAAAAATCACAATTTTTTTGTATAAAACCTAAATACAAAGTAAAAAGCACAAATACTTTTATCTCTTAAATTTATATTTAATTTTTTTAAATGTCATATTAAAATAATAAAATAATACTTGATAAGAAAATATAAAAATATTGTATATTTTAAAACTATTAAATAAAAAATATAATATATTAAAATATTAAAAAATAAATGATAATAATTTCTACACTATATTTTAAATTTAAAAAATAAATATTAAATATTATGAGAAAATTGAAAATAAATAAAATATTAATGCAATTTATTATTTTTCAATGTTTCAATTTATCTAAATAGAAAATAAATCTCTTAGCTTTTATAAAATGATTTACCTAAATATAATATTTTAAATATATTTTTTATTTTTATTATTTTTCTCTCTCTTTTTTTACATTTATGATAAGAGAAAAAGTGTTGAAAACATGTAGTAGAGAAAAAAAATCAAAATTGAAAGTAAATTTCTCTATCATTTCTATTATAATAATTTAAGAGTGTGGTTTCTACAATAGTGTTGCATTTATTTTATTTTCTTAACAGAAGAGTGTTACATTTATTAAATAAAAAAGAAAAAAGAATTTACATTTAATGTCAAATGTGTATATAGTTGTTAAATATAATATAAAATAACTTTGTTAAATTTATCTTATATAACGTTTTATGTAATAAACATTATATGACGTTTTATCTTATATAGCACATGCAAATAAATGTTGTATAAGTAACACTAATAGACACCACCTATTTACATAAATGTTGTATAAGCATTTCGTCTTTCCTTCTATAATGCACATGTAAATAAGTGCTATATAAGTGACACTATATATTTGTTATCTTGGCATAGTCACATATGATATCCAGATCACTTGTTGGAGCATTGTTGAAGATAAACAAGGCAAGCATTAGCAAGTAAATGGAAATCAATGTTATGTATTTTGGTGTTATGTTTCTAATAGATTGAATCAAAGAAAGTAAGATGACAATTTATTTGAGAAAATGCTTTATGTTTTTATTTTCTAAAAAGGATTTTCATTTTCAAGTTTTTAACATTTAAAAAATATGTTTGTTTTTATTTGATATTTTCTATTTTCAATAAATAATAAATAATATTATTAAATTTAATCAATTTTAGTAAAAATATTATAAATTATTTATATATAATTTAAAATACATTTATATTTTTTTTATATAATTACAATATTGTTATTAAGTTTTTACATAGTTTTAATTTTTTACAACACTAAAAACAAATTTTTTCTATTTTCTGTTTTCAGTTAATTTTTGAAAATATTTTCAGATAAACTATTTTTTCAATTATAACCAAACATATTTTTACTATTATAACCAAACATATTTTCACTATTAATTTTTATAAAAATAAAAACAAAAAACACTCAAAACCAACCTTAATGATTCTGATTTCTTATGGTTCTTAGTATTGGATATACAATTTTTTTTTCCTTATATGCCATTTTTCTGATTTCAAATCACTATTATTCTGATGGTTGAGTTGTGTTTCGGCCTAGTATGGTTTGAAGCTTAAAATTCCCTCGGCCAGTGTGCTTTCTTATATGCAAGTTTCAAAAGAAAAAAAAAAAAACAATGCTTTTCTAAGATGAAAACAATTTTGTAGTGAAGATTTTAAGCCAAGTCTTTTTAGGATAGTAACATCTTTTAAGTGAAGGCTCAATTTTCCTTATTTACTCTGTAAAAACAAAACAACACTATAGCAAAATTAACACAACAAGGAAATGGCAGAAAAAACACTATTGCTATTACATAACTCAGCCTGATGTATTATATAGTTTAATATACCTAGCTTAGAGCTTATTATATAATGACTCAACCCAGCAACACCACTGGAGGAGCTACCGGTACTTGAGAAAGCACAATGCTTATTTTTGTTCCTAGGTTTTCTCGTTGTTAGATTTTTTTTTTCTTCTCTCGTGGTTATTAACTTAACCATAACCAATATTATAAATAATTATAATAACCATAATTAATTAATTATAGTCATTTTAGAATAATCAATTGCCATTATAAATAATATTCAATTATATGACGAATTATATATTTATAATTAGTTACATGAACAAATATATTTAAAATCAATTATATAATTAGTTATAAATAGATAATTTGTTATTTAACAAATTATTTTTTTCATAACCTATTAAATAATTAATTTAAAAAATTATTTTTTAATTAACACATTTTTCATATGGTTATGATCAGTGGTACATAAGTATGAATACTTCATTGCATTATGACTTTTTTTTCACAAAGGAGTACTTCCAAATAAGTGTGAGTGTGATATTAGGAAAATTTTTCTTTCAAATTGGTTGTCTCACATGTTTGTGACTATTATCATATGAGTGTGAGCGGTGTCAGAGAAAGTGTATTTTGAATTAACTATTATTCAACAAAGATTTTGATTGAAAACAAGAATTTGACACAATAACTTAAAATAATCTGTTATAAAGTTTAATTATAATAATTTTTAATAAAATTAAGTTAATTAAATTAATCATATCCATAAAACATATTTTAGTTTTATAATAATATGAAAAGAATCAGTTATTATATAATTAGTTGTTACTAATTATAATTATTTTTTAAAACTAGATTTTTTAAACAACATTATTTGTCACCGATACTTAAAATTTGAGGGGACAACCGTACAATGTAACATGTTAACTATAAGAATAAGATAGCTGATAACCATCATTTAGAAGCGTAGAAGATCTATGAAATGTCTGCAAAGAACTGGCCTCGAGAATGATAAAAGTTGCAAGAGTTCTAATCAAAACCTGAAGAGCATAGTAATAAGTACTTCTTCCACTTTTTAACAAGTTATTAAACTCTAGAATCATAAAAAAAAAAAAAACAGTAATTAACAATCAGAGCTATGGTATTACAAATTAAGCTCTTGATCTAAGTTACTAAGCCTGAAAATAAGTGTTTGTGTCACATGTTTCAATGCTACTGATTGACTTGAAAAGATAGCATAAATATGTTTATAATTGAACATGTTCACAATTAAACCTTGCTGTATCATAGGTCGATGAGAAATTAAAAATGAGTTTTATTAGTGTGAGTTAAAAAATTTTATATATAATTTTTAAAATAATAATAAGTAAATTAAATAAAATTAACCTAAATAAAATATTTTAATTGAATTATATACTAATTAAACTCATAAAAAATAATATATTTAATGTCTAATTATATGATAAATATTTTTTATAATTAAAATTTTTACAATAAAATTTAAAAATGATTAAATATTTTTATTGAAAAAATATTATAATAATTTTGTTACTTTTTTAATTTATTTAATTGTTCTTAATTAGCAATATATTGTCAACAACTATAAATTTTTTGTTTCTAGTTGAATTTTAGTAGTTATATATATATATATATATATATATATATATATATATATATATATATATATATAAATCTAAAAAATACTCTTGTTTAGTAGTTATATATCATCTATTATTAACAAAATACATAATTATATTAAAGTTTACACAATTTTAATTCTTTGTTATTATTGCTAGTATACTAACTTTTAATTTTAATTGTTTTATAATTTGAATTTTTTATTTTGTTAGAAAAACAAACACTTTGAAATTTTATTCAACACAGATTTTTTACTGGAATACAAAATATATATATATATATATATATATATATATATATATATAAAATTATATTTTTTTAATCATATATCACATTTGGATAAAATCAATATAACATAAAATGAGATCGTTGATTTTATTATATCTATAAAAAATAACATAAAATAATACAAAAAAAACACACAAATTAAATGTTATAGTTAGAAAATTTTTGGGAACCCTTGCTAGTCCTAGAGCATGGTCGTTAGTCGTGAATGTTTTTCCTTTTCTTTTGTGTTGGTGAAGCATTTTTACGAAAAAAATATATTTGAGCATCACTAGCCACTTGAATTGGAGTTTTTGTTGGGGTCACATTATCTTTCCTATTACCTTTGCCATACCTAACAAGACCGATGAGAAATAACCTATATAGGTAAAAAACAAATGTAATGTTGGAATTAGTAAAAGTAATTCCTCTAATGAAAATATTTAAAAGTTATTCCTTTTCAAATTTTGTAACATCATTTTAACTTTTTCTTTTAAAGAGAATACTTTGCATCATATTATAAGATTCTTTAAAAAAAATATGACTATTAAAAAAATTAATTAATTATTTATTTATATTAATCTTGTTAATTATTTTTTTATTTTTGTAAAATTTCTTTATTTTTCACTTAAATTGTCCACTTAATTAGTTAATATTTGAAGAATTTTTTTATTAATATGGTTGCAATCTTAATAAGAGAGAGACACTATGATTTTAAAATCGGACCAGTGATCGAACCGATGACGATATTGGTTCATGGTTTATTAGTTTAACCGTTACTGAATCAATGGTTGAACCGGTCTTAATAAAATAATATTTTTTTATTGTTAATATACTATAATAATAATTAAGATTATAAAAGAAAAAATGTATTAAGATTATAATTATAAAAAAAGTAATTTTACTAAATACACCTTCATATTGCTAAGTTAAACCCCATTTTTATTAATTTTTTAATTAAAAATTGATTGATTTAGGAAAATGATGGATGTATTTATCAAAATCTAGAAAATTTAGAAAAAAAATACAAACTAGTCAAACCGATTTTCCGATTTTGTTCCACCGGTTTTCAAGATTGATCGAATTGATTACCAAACCGGTTCACCACTTTTTCAGTCAAACTGACAGGTCTGGTCCGATTTTCATAAATAGTTGTTTTGAAAAGATTTGTTAATTTATTGAAGGTGGGTTTAAAAAATACAACTAAAGCATCTTAGAATTAAAAAAGAATCTTATAAAAAGTGGCAAAAAAAAAAAGCTATGATAAAAGATATAAAAAGTACCACATCCAATCAATCAATATAAAAATAAAGAAAAACTTATTCATGAACTAACAATTTAAAAAAATAAATTTACCAAAAAACAAATGTAATATAAATAGTGAGTTGTGATTAAATAATAATCATTAAATCGACCTATATTTTTAATATATATGGTCAACCAATTTAACCAATAATTCACTATTTCAACTAGTCACCTATTAACCACTTTCTACCTCGTTCAATGATCAAGTTGATTTTAATAATTGTCACGCTTAATAAACTTTAAAACTAAACCTAAAAAATGTAAATAATTTATTCATCTAAAATTTAAAAGAGTAACAACCTACAAGACGAGGGAGAGAGTCAAGGAATTCAGCATCAGCCTTCTCCTCATCCGTAAATAGGTCATCTAGGAAATCCATGTACCGATCAGTAGAAAGGAAATAGTTGACCTCCTTGTTGGTTATAAAAATGGTTTCGGCTAGCCTTGGGACTTATCATGACTTTAAAGTACCCGGATGTAAAACCCTTGAAGGAAGTGGTGTATGATACAAACAAGGGATTATCGACCTTATGAAAAAGAGAAACCCACTTGCATTTCTCATGAGGCCGAGTGGTAAAGTAGCAAAGGAATGTACGTAAACAGACACAAGGCTTGGAATGCCTAGATATAGCCTTACGAGTTTGGATGAAGCTAACTGGTGGCACAATTTAAAACTCTAAGTATTCCCGTGACATAATCATCAAAGGGAAGCCTAACATATAAAATTGAAAACATCTAGTCATATACATAAAAGAAATCACTTTTATCCTCTAATGACCGACTCAGGAAGACAAAATCTGGGTTCGGCACAGAAAAATCTTTACAACGCTGTGCAAGAAAGGGAAACTCTTTGCAATCCTCAAAATAGCAAGTTTGGACTTTATTTACAAAGTCGCACAGGTTCTGTCTATTGCAGTACTTAGATGAATAAGCCCCTACTTTCCCAGGAGGGAATCAAAATGGGAGGGGATGGGGGTAATCCTTCTTCGAATTACCCTTAAATTTGCGTTTCATTGTTGTTTTGGCAAGAACGTTGGCCTTCCAGTGGGGCAGCAATTTCAGCCCCGCAGGACCAACATTGTCTACCTGCCCCTCTGGACATGCAACAGACTCATTATTGCTGCCTAAGCCAGAAGGAGAGACTTCGGTGGATTCAAAGGAACCACCGTAAGGAAAAATGACTTTGGAATTAGAAGAAGAAGACATTTTTTACCGAAATCAAGAAAAAAAAAGAGGCGACGTACTTGACTTTTAAGAAAAAGAGGCTAAAGAAAAGAAAATTTGAAGGAGGATGACAGAAATGACAAAGTGTATCTGGATTTGTCATTTTCTTCCCCCTTATATAGTAGTATGACTCTGGGAAAAATCACTTTCATCAGCACCGTTGATCTATATTGGAACAACAACCCATGACACTCGGCTGTTCATATTCTTTTTCCGCTACAGTTCCCAAAAACCTAACGGATCTTGTTTTTGCGCCCTCGGACACACTTGGCGGGAAAAAACCTCCCTGGACACCCTAAATTTGCTTCTTTTTTTTAACCTAGGGATTTCAGCCTCAGGTAACTAATCCGAAAAATGCAATGGTTTCAAAGGCTTTACCTTTGTACTTCAAACTTCGGCCAAATCCTGGGAGCAAGTGTATAGTCATAATATAGAAGGACCAAAATACCCTTATAGAAAAGGTATTAAAGGATAAGAGACTTTGGATTTTGGCATAGCCAAAATCCAGACAAACAAAAAAAGACATTCAAAAGGAAAAGAATTTGGACCAGCAACATGAAGGGGAAAATGCTAAAGAGAGAGAGATTTCAGATTTCGGTGAACTCCCACAACAAATCAGCAAGATTAAGCAAGAATATTTAAGAGATAAATTAAACATTATTGCTGATTAACGTCACCTTCAATAAAGTTGAACAAGGTAAAAGAAATGTCTGTTGAATAAAAGCCAAATACGTTGGATAAAAGAAATATACAAGACAGAGCGGATAATACTCACAGGTAAAACACACTTTTTTCTATAAATACCAGCTAGGAAGTATTTTTCATTGATTCCTTCAGGAACATTTATTACTCTTTATCTATTCTATCTCTTTCATTTATTAACTTGAGCATTAGAGTTCTCTCTTGTAACAGGTTCTCCCCCTGTCCCAGGAGTTGTCAGGACTTTTTCAAAAAGATCGTTAAGAACATTTCAAATAATTCGTAGTGAATCGTAATTAAATACTTTTCGGTAATAACAATAAATTATAGAACTTTTTTTTAAGCAAAGGAAGTTATGTCATATCCTTCGTGATAATTTTATCAATACTGGTAGGAAATAAAGTCACAAATATGGATTTACAAAGAAACTCAAAAATTCATGATAAGTTAGAATTTAGGAAGATAACACCATCTCTAGTTAATAATTATTTCATTGACATTGGACATCATAATGAAGAATTGCAGATATTACACTTGAGCTACTGCAGTCATTGCTATGGTATCATAGGATTCAAATTTTTCGTGGAAGAACCAAACACTTGAGATTGAATAAAATAATGTTTTTTTATATTTCATTAGTAAGTTGAAAACATACAACTGTGCTCGATTGTATTAGATAGAGAGAATAGAAACAGCAGTGTACGATGTAGAAGTTCAAAATATTAAATCGCTATTTCTTTACACAATAATACATGCTAGATTTCTTCATATAATAGGTGATAGGAAACTTAATTATTTATTATCTTAATTTATTGAATGATGTACTCTAAAATCAACATCAGGTTATGCATTAACTTGTATATGATATATATATATATATATATATATATATATATATATATATATATATGATGTCATAATGCATTAATGCAATACTAGAAAACATCTTTCTGCATTGAGCTCTTATTTTTTCTTCTTTACAGCCACTGATATTAGTTCACAGGTAAATGCTGATATGCAATATACTGAAGTTTTACATTTTGTGCCCTTTGATTAAGAAGTATTTAGGGACCAAGCAACTAGAATTTCTAAAAATGAGCATTTTTAAACTTAACTACATTTTATAAGGGTGTGAAAAAAACTAGTTTAAATTGAAATGGTTTTAAATTGATCTGAACTAGTTTTGAGTTGAACCAATTTAATAAAAATTAATCGTATCGTTTTTAAAATCAATTCGGTTTGAACTGAATTATTTTTAAACCAATTTGTTTTCAACCGAACTGGTTTTATAAATAGTAAAAAAAATATTTTTTTTTCGTATCCCACACCTCTGTGAAATGTGTTTACTAAAAAAACAATCTCTCTAATTGTCCACATTATTGTGATCATATCCATAACACTGTGAAAGAAGAATTAACAAAAAAAAATCAATTTAAAACAAGTTCATAACTAGTTTAATTTAAAATTGTTTCAAACTAATTCTAAACCAGTTGATAACCAATTTTATAAAAATAATTCATGGTTGCTTTTTTAAGTTTAAAAACCGCAGTTTGATTCAATTATTTTTAAAAAACAGTTTTTTCCCACCCGTAGACTTCTAAGTTGTTGGTTAATTTGTAACTTCAAGGGAAATGACCGAGACTCTCTTATATTATGAAATGCTACTTCCAACCAATAAGAATTGAAATATTATGTCAATTATTGTTTTGATAATGTTAAATGTCACATGTTTCAATTACTACCTATTTGTTTAAATGGTTTTAACATGTTTCATAAGTATATAACTCTGCTTTCTGAGTTAATTAATTCTGCTTGTTTATTATGTTGTATATAACAAATTGCTTGATTTCTAAATAAAATGTTATTTTAACATGACATACTATTATTTTTAACGTGAAAAAGGTTTTACAAAAGGAAGCACGGATTTGTCGTTACTAAATGAAAATTTGAGAAAGTTTCACATACAACATTGAAATAGAAGGTAAATTATCCTCATTTTGTAAAAGCTGCAAAACTATTTTTTATGATGCTTTTTTTTAAAAAAAAAAAACACTTATACACATTGTCAGTTTAAAAGAGTTTTACACTGGCGGTTAATTACAACTTTTTATGTATGATAAGTTTGTTGACTTTACCAATTGATACTTTAAAAGTCATTTAAATGAAGGGTTACAATTAACAACCAATATAAAGCTGACAATGTATAACTATTAAACTTTTTTTTTACACTATAAAATGATGCATTTTTTATGCACCTTTTTAAAGTTAGGTGTTATATAAGATATGGTATGATGCAAGATGTTGGTATATTCCAAACCCTATACTTGAAACAAACACCCAAATACAATATATCTTTTTTTATTTTATTTTAATTTTTTAATAAATATAATCATTTTACTTTTTTCATAGTTTTTAAAATATTACTTCTTTTTTATAATTTTTAAAACGAGTTTAAATAGTATGTACTGACATTGTAAATAATTTTACATAAACATCCAATTAAAATCTTTAATTTATGATATGTTTTTTTTTTTTTTTTTTATAAATTAATACTTTAAAAGTCAACGTCAGTCTTTTATACGTATACATTAAACTCTTTTAAAACACTCTTTTCACAATTTTAAAAATGACTTTATATTTTTTAAATATCATTTTTATATTATTTTATTCATTTCAAAATGTTCACACACTTTAAACCTATGCTTAAATACTTTTTAAATATCATCATTTTAAACCTTTTTGTTTTCAGTTTTTCTTATTTTTTGACATTTTGTTTTTCATTTCAATTTATCTTATATATTAAAACTATATTTAAATATTTGAATTTTAAAGATAAATAATTTTACTTTTTGTATTTTTAAATTTTTCATATTTTAAACTTAATACATTATTCTTTTATTTGACATATTTTTTAATCTGTATTAATTTTTAGTTTTTAACATTTTTTTAAAAAAAATTAACATTGACTTTGTTTTAAAATTTATTTTAAAAATTTTATAATTTTAAAACTCTTTGAATATATTTTTTAAGTTATTAATATTTTAGATTATTCTATAATTTTTAAAACTTTTTATTTTAGTGTTTTTAAATTTTTTTATATTATTCTATAATTTTTTTTAAAACTCTTTGAATATTTTTTAAGTTATTACTATTTTACATTATTCTATAATTTTTTTAAAGTTTTTAAAACTTTTAATTTAATTTTTTATATCTTTTTAAGCATATAATTTTTTAATTTTTATTGTTCTAAAAGTTTCAATATTACATTTTAATCTCTTATAAAACTTTACATTATATAAAAAAAAAAATCTTTTTAGACTTTGATACATTACTATAGGCATTTAAACTTCTATATTTTCAACAATTATTGTTTTGAATTTTATATAATTTTAAAATTTATTTTCTTACCTCTGCAGTTTTTTTAAATTTATTAAGGGAGACATTTGATTTAACCACCTTGATTAAACCTTTCCACCATAGATTCATATTACATACACCTCATCATCCCCATATAAAAGTTAACTTTCTGAGAGCTTTTTAGAAAATGTGTTGGCCCAATTTTCTTCTTTTAAAAAGAAAAAAAGCTAGACTAAGCATTACCTTAAACTTCATGTACAATAACTAATGAAATTTTTATGTGACAGATTTCTAGATCCATTGGCGATATATACCTAAAAAAGGCTGAATTCAACAAGGAACCATTGTATGCCAAGTTTCGTGTTCGAGATGGTTTTAAGAGGCCCATTTTGAGCTCTGACCCTTCAATTTCTGTTCATGAAGTTCAACAGCATGATCAATTTCTCATATTTGCTTCTGATGGTCTTTGGGAACACCTTAGCAATCAGGATGCCGTTGATATAGTTCAAAACAACCCACACAATGTAAGATTGTATATCCAATTTAACAGAGATTGAAAAATCGTTCAGTCAATTAGTACAATGTAACAAGTGACTTGGGGTATGTAGCTTGCGTGAGTTAAAGCATCATGGAAGTAGAGTACCGAAGCCAAAGGTGACCTTGAATATTTGATCATTAAGAGGCAATCATGTTTGCATCTCATATTTTTCTCATCCAATGGGGAGTGATTTCTGTAAGTTCGTGCACTCCTTTAAATGCATAGTTAGTTTGTCGCACCCTATAGGAAAACTAAAGACAAGTATCCAAAGTTCATATTGCTTGTTATCCTTATTTCTTTAAGGCTACCTTTCGTATAAAAGGATGGTAAATATGAATTTTGGGTCTAGTGGTAGGTACGGAACAGATGGGTATGCTGTCTTTGCAATCTTTAGATGGAAGTATGAATTGTTTCTATCACTTTATATTAGCATATCTTTATTTTTTCACACATTGCAATGTTTTCTTAATGTGATATTATTGGATCTTATAATTGCACAAATTTTTTATGACATAAGCCTGGCATGAACAATAAGTGGTATAATACGATGTAAGAAAATTTTCTAGGACCGGTCTAATTGTGCTGGTGGAGGATTAAGGTAATATGAACAAGGTATTAAATTCGAACTTTGGTGTCATTGTATTTTGAATGAAAAAAAAATTGTAAGAAAAGTAAAAGAATACCTATAGAAAAAAGAGAAAAATGATTGTGTATTGTTAGTGTAAAAATTTTTACATTATCTTCTATCACACATCTTTGTTTATAGTAAGTTTTTTTACTTTACCGGTTAATACTATAAAAGTTATATAAATAAAGAATTGTAATTGAATGTTAATGTAAAACTCTATTATATTATTAGTGCATACTAATTAAATTCTAGAAAAAATAAATATTCCAATTGTAATAAAGTTTAAATAGTCATAGAAAAATATATTTAATTACATCTTTTGGTTAAGTTTTTTCCAATTTCAAGATTATAAAAGTTTAGTTTTTTGCTATTCTTCTTTATATAGAACTTTCAATTTCTTGTTTTTTATTCAAATATTTTTGTATTTATGAATTATGAAGAATTAAAAGATGTAAAGTAATTTATGAATTATGGAGCTTATTTTACAATATAAATTTTTACTTTATAAATGTATAATTTTATTAGATAATAAAAAAGAATAATTTATTAATAATTTTTAATAAAAAAATTTTAAGTTAAACTCTAAATTCTAAATCTTAAACTACACATAACTTCACATTTTTTTTTTATTTTTCTACATTAACTTCTCTTTTAAGTTTAAAAATATTATACTAATGTTCTTTATAAGTTTGAAAATATTATATTAACACGAGACATTATACTAGCACACATCTCACATCTTACACTAATACCCCTTTGGAAAATGCAAGAGTGATGATTAAAAAGGTAGGAAGAGTGCATGTGTAATTATAATAAGCTTTACGAATGTTGTTGTAGTTTACTCAAAAAAAATAAATTGATAAATAATTTTTATTTATTTTTTAAATTCTAATTTTTTACTTTAATTTAAAAATAATTTTTAAACTAAAAATAATTTTGTGAAATGGTTATTTCATCCCGAATATAGGATATAGGAAAAGAGTGATGAATGGAAATGTTATAAAATAACATGTGGTCTCATTCTCTTGTATTCTCCTTTTCAATGCTAAAACTAGGACTATTATTTTATGTCCATGTCAATACTGATACTATTATTTTCTAGGCACCTTAAGTCTGTGCTCTTAAAGGAGAAACTATCCATATCCACATGAAATTTCTGAAATCCAACACCGTCAATACTAACAAAGCTCTGTGAACAATCGTATGATTCAAGTGACCCCCGAGTCTCTGACTTTGTTGATTGCTGGGATGAGTCAATTGGTCTAAGGAAACCCTTTGAAGAATGCTTGTAATTGAAGCTATCAGTTGAGTATAGGGCTTGTTCTAGTTCTTAACACACCTGGGTCATTGTTGGGCGATGTTTTGGTTCTACAACCACACATCTCAAAGCAAGTTGCCCCATCTTTAGCATAGCTTTCATGTTACATGGCTCACTTTGACATAGTAGATTTGCATCCATTATTTCTTCAACTCTACCCTTCTCTAAGCTTGGCCTTGCCTGCATGATATATCAATCTATTGTAATGATTCAAATGAACTATAATTATGATCTTAGTTAACTCTCAATTGACAATTAGGACAATAACTAAAAGGCAATCTTTGCAATAGAAGATTGGGGGTTATATGCATTGCTTACCCAGTCAATAATATGTTGATTTTGGTTTTCAGTGCAATCCACCACAGGTCTAGCTGAAACAAGTTGCAAAGGTATGATACCAAAGCTATAAATGTCACTGAATTTGTTCAAATGAAAGCTTGAAAAATAGGCAGGGTCAAGGTACCCTGGTGTGCCTTTGATTTGGCTGCTAACATGTGACTGATCTCCAATAGGCCCTAATCTTACTAGACCAAAATCTGAAACCTTAGCCTCAAAACTTTCCCCTAATAGGATGTTACTTGGTTTGATGTCACGGTGAATTATGCTTGGCTTCACCCCTTCATGTAAATAAGCTATGCCTATAAAATGTACAAGCAAGTCCATTTTAATTAAGAGATTTCTTGTTAAATCAAATGGGGACTAGCATTAGAAGGATAAACGTCTTGCTGCTCCCATTGCTATGTTTAGTCTTTGCCTCCAAGTTAAGCTCGTTTTGTTTCCTACAAAGATCAATATTCATAACCATGCATTTATAGTGTCAGAATCAAAGATAGAACTTAATCACGAATTTTCTATTCATGGCTAAAGTCCTTTTCATGTGGTCTGTGTTTTAATTCTTGTTGCCTTCTTTTTTCATGATTTGGAAAAGGATTAAGGTGTTTAAGTTAGGAGGAAGCACGTTAGAGGGGAAGGAAAATTCTTGAGCCTACATATAATAGCTTTGAATATAGTACGGTTTAAGAAGGATAAACAATAAACTTACCCATAATGTACTCAAGCAGTGAACCATTTGGAACATATTCATAAACTAATATTTTGGCTCCATTTCGTTTTGATAGACATAATTAGTCAGACCATGTTAGCATAAACTTGTGTTGGAATAACTCCCTCAACACACTGAGAATTGCTGATGCATATCTAAACTACTAAAGCAATGTGCTTTTACAATGAATATCATTGAGATTAAGAACATCAACAGCTGAAAGAAGCCTGACTTCTGCCAAGAACAAACAAATAATTGTCAATAATAATAAATTGATTTTGTTTTCTGCGGGCATCATGGTTTGCAGTTGTGGTCACAGTAGCACTGCAATCATCAAACTTGCAGTATATTTATGACCACAATTGTAATTCCAAAACCATGATCTGAGTTGTGAGGAGAATAGGCATGAGACAAACAGGTAGAATTATCTTCATTGAGGCTAACCAACCATTTCTGAATTCTTCCACACTTGAGAATGATTCAGAATGAGCTCTCTTAATGGCTAATGTTCCATCTAAGTCAAAGGTTCCTTTGTAGACATTTCCAAATGCACCAGAACCCGGCAAGTAATCTTGGCTAAAATTTTTGGTTGCTCTCTCTAGTTCCTTAAAATCAAAATACTTCAATGATATTTTATCGTACTCAAAGCTTTTATGTTCCTTTCCTGCAATGCAACAATGAAAAAAAACATATCTTAAAAGATTCAGTGTCACCTTAGGTGAAAGAAATACTTGGATTTGTAAGAATTTCTGCTATACTTGGTTGATGATTTTTTATTTATTTGATTTTACAACTGCAGCTCACTAACCTTCCAAAGTCTTTCGTTGCTTAAGAAATGGAATGATCTTTCTCCTAAAGAGGCAATAGAGCAAGGCCACTACCATTGTTGTTAAAATGCTAGCAATAAATTCCAGCAACATCTTTAGTACAGATCACTCCTATTTTTCAAAGGTGATTGTGTTATTGCAGGTGCTAAAGCCTCCACAAAAAAATTTTAACATCAAAATTTGCAACCAACTTAATGACTTTCTCCAAAAACTACTAATTTTGTGACATTCCTTATGCTAGATTCATTTGGGAACCATGTTACATAGCAGATTGTTGCATGTCCTTGTTTTTTAAAGGGCACTCACAAAATTTGGCTTACTTGGTCATATCTTGGGCCGGCATATAAGCCAAGACATTCCCATTTTGTAATAATGAAAAACATAATCTATCACAAAGCATCCACATTCATCATCAACAAACAGAAGAAAACAAATGATAACTTATCTATTAATAGAGTGACTCTAACAGCTTATTTTTTTATTAAGGTGTAATGGGAAATCAGAAATAGATAGTATTATAATACTATTGAGGAATAAATATTCGTACCTCTTGTTACATTGTGCATGCTTACGAAGTTGAATATACATGCCGAAATAGACTTCAATATAAGTATCCCAAGTTCACTATATGATATGATAATCATAGTAATATATGGGACTGACCAGATAAAGTTTGTTTGATTAGAAATTTGCTAACGTCCTTTAGTATTTGGCTTGCCCTGCATAGTTCGCTTATGTTTTTAGCTTAATTATTGTAATGGCGTAATCGATGTTATTAATTATACTTTATTGATTTTCTTTTGTCATTTTGTATTTATTGACCGTATTGTTTAATTTTTTAACTTTACTCGAATAGTTCCTGTGTTCTTTTTGGTGGAGATTACATATATACTCCTCTAGAAACCATCTAGATAGAGTACTGTAGGATCACATCCAAAATTAGTATGAGCTAAAACTTCTTCTTCCAAATGATGTGGCATCACATCCAAAACTCGAACCTCGTAACTACTAATTAAGAGTGGGAACAACCGATACCATGTGCTCATTTTGCATTTTGTGTAAAACAACAAAATAACTCTCAATAATAGTAAAATATCGAATCTGAAGAGAGAGAAAAAATATGCAGGACTGAAAATAATCAATACATAACTTTTTTTTCAAATTTTTTCCTACCTGTATCTATTGTTATGAAAACCGGTTTAGTTACTAAGGTAATGAACAATGTTAGATCGCTATTTTGTAAGTGTCGAGCGGGTAAGTCAGATTTGGTGGTACCTAGATTTTAAATCTAGCTTAGTAAAAATTCTAGTTGAACCCAATTCGTTCAATAACTCCTTCATAGTGCGAATGGGAAATTGGTCTTTAATAATAACCACGTTCACTGCCTTATAGTCAACACAAAACCTCCATGTGCCATTTTTTTTAACCAACCAAACTGGCGAAGAAAAAGGGTTGTTACTAGGAACAATTATGCCATCTGTTAGCATGTCTTGGATAATATTTGTCATAGCTTCTTTTTGGGAGTATGGGTATTTGTATGGTTAGACATTAATGGGTGGTGTGTTAGGAAGTAGAAGGATATAATGGTAATGAAAACAGGAAAAAGGTAGGCCATGAAGTTTTTGGAAGATTGTAGGGTAGTTGAGGAGAAGCATTTGGAAAGCCATAGGTAAGTGTTTGAAGGAGTCAACAAGGTGGGGTGTTTCAAAAGTGGTTTCAATAAAAAAGTTTGATGAAAGGTAAGCAATCAAAATGAAGCAATGGAATTGGTGTGAAAGGAATGACAAAGTTTGGGGTAGGATGAAGGTGTTGAGGATAGAGGTGTGGAACCAGTTAGGGTGATCCAAGAAGCATTGTGGTTAAAGGAAAAGCCAGGAACAAAAAAATAGGGCCTAATGTAGATAACCATTCTAGACCCAAAATAATATCAACGCCCTCAATTGGGTAAAGGTAAGAAGGAATGTTGAATTGATGGCCTTGCAAAAACCTGCACACTTTAAGTGCTCTCCATTTCCAACCGTAACTTTCAAATTGGGGCTAGGGTCAATTTGTAGTGCCAAATAAGTTGCAATTTGTGGCCATAAAATATTACGAGAGCTTCCTGTGTCTAAAAGGACCATACCTTGCAACCCAACAATATGACCATGAAACTTTAAGGATTTAGCTAAGGATTGACCTAACAAAGCTTGGGGGATAATTGAAAGTGAATGGTTGTTGAAGTGCAAAGTTTCTACACTACTACTGGCAAAGGGCATTAGTCTTATGTAGTATTTGATAAATATCGAGACAATCCCATAAGGACTTAGATGATACTATGAAAACTTTCATACTTTTTACTTGTAACAAATAAAGGATGAATTTTTATACTAACAACTACTAAGACAAATGTAAATAGAAGCATGAAGTAAAGTAATTCGTTTAGGGTTTAGGGTTTAGGGTTTAGGGTTTAGTTGAGTTTTGATTTCACCGTACCATCCCTTAAATGCATATATGAACTCAAAATCATCATTTACTACTCATGTTATTATCACTCATACAAGTACCCTTAACCCCAATTCCTTGCAAGCAAGGGACTAAGCTATTTGAAATTTAGATTATCGATCTCTCGCATAATTTAAAGTTAAATAACTTGCATTAAACATTAGAGCTCAAGACGACCAATGGATTTAGTCTCTCCCGAGAAATAAATCACATTGGGAGCTCTTCTTATTTTACAAGTCAAAATTCTTTCTCAAGCTCATTCAACAAGTAAAATCCACAAAATACAAGGACTAAAACATAAGGTACATAAGAACACTAACAATGTGTAATAAACTTTGATTAAGAGAACAAAATATACGAAAGAGTTCAGGTATATTTACATCAAACCCTAACCAATGATGTGCCTAACCATGAGGACGGATGACATGATCTATGGATGGGAGGTACAAAAATGGAAGAAAAAGTGAAAGAAAGGGTGGAAGAATCGGATTTGGAAGTGCCTCTGGATGTAAAAGTACCTTTAAATAGGCCTCAGAATGCAACACCACCACCCAACATTGACAAAGTAGTCGTTGGGTGCCAAGACAAACTTGGGAACTAATTAACCTAAGTGCTAGTGACTGCTGGGTGTTTGGGTTGTAACGAATGTAATGCTCTCTATTTTTACGGTGTTGGGTGCCCAGAAGGTGTGAACTAGACGTCTGGAGCTTGGTCACAACGCCAAAAATTCTGATTCTTCTGACATTTTTCCCCTCTTTCTCAAAACTTGACTCAAAAAATAGAGAAGCAGGAAAATAACGGTAAAATATGCATAATTGTAAACCTAAGACTAATTTCCTAATTAGATCTAATTTTAATTAAAAATGGAGAAAAACAAGATCTTAAATGAGATGGAATTTGGATAATTGCTCTATTTTACCTATGTAAAAATGGGTAATATAGGCAGTTATGAATGGTCTTGATAGATTCACTATTGGCTAAGGTTCACCTTTAGGGTCAATTTCATGATCCATAAGAATTAGGAAATAAGTATTATAACACTTGTGACCTACAACAAATTTTTCATCATAGTAATAACGAAGTTCTTGTGCACGATGTTCTTACATATGGGTTGAGGTGATTTTTTTATGGGATGGGTTAGGCAGTTTGGTTGGGTGGATAGTGGTTATATGAATATGGTTAGTTGAAGGGGGTAGTGATAGGGTAGGATGGTCTAAGTTTGTCTTCAATAAGTTTAACCAATCCTATTGCATGGGCAATTGAATATGGATGAAGGATAGCTAATTCCTTGCAAATTTTTGGAGTAAGTCTCGAGATAAAACAATTAAGAATGGCCTCTTGACTTAAGCCCACAACTCTGTTACATAACCTTTCAAAAGCTGTTTGATAATTTGAGATAGAACCAATTTTTTGTAACTTAAATAATTTAGCTGGGTGATTTTTAAAAGTTGAGGACCCAAAACATAACTCCAACGACCAAATAAATGAACTCGAATAAGAAAATTGATGATTCTAAGACATCCATTTAAGCCAACTTAGGACATCACCAGACATATAAAAGGCAACCATGGATAAATGATTCTCAAAGGGAATCTTATAGTAATTGGTTAGCTTGGAACAACCAATCAAGGGGTTTAGAGCCATCAAAAGAGACAAGGGCAAGGTTAGGTGATTGTAAAGGTGGGGTTAGTGGGGTAAGAGGTAGGTAACATGGGGTTGAAAAAACTAGGTTGGGGACAAGTGTAGGGTTTGGCTGAAAAATGGTGGAAATAGGAGTGTTGTAAGAGGTGTGGTCACATAATGTGGTGTGTAATTGGGGGAAGTAACAAATGTTATTGGGGACGATAATATTGGGATGGGTGTTTGAGTAAGGATGAGGTTAGCCAACTTATGTTATAGTTGGCTCAGAATGGATTGTAGAGACTCCTGCATGCTTTAATCACATTTTGAAACTACAGCTGACTGACTGCATGTTGCTGCTACTCAGAATTAATTTAGAATTGCAATGCAACCACCTTCTTCATGAGAGCTAGGATGGCCTCACTTAGATCCTTGTGTTCAACCTAGAGGAGGCATGTTGGCGATTGAATAAAAACACCAATGGTAGACTTGGAAAATTGAGCTGAAACTAGAAAATACACTAAGCTAAGAAGATTAGGGCAAAAAAGAGGCTAAATATTTCATTCTCTCCTTCCCAAGAGAGTGAGGAACCATTTATAGGAAATATAATTAAAATCCAATGGCTAACTGTGAAATAGACTAAGCCCATAAGGTATATAAACATTATAGTTAAAACTACAAAAACATAACAAGGATGCTAACAAATTGCTAACAGTAACATATCCAAATGGGCCTACTATTGTTGTGTTTGGGCTTGCTAACAGTTAGTGAATTATTGGTCGAATCGGTTAATCCAGTTTAACATGATCTATATATAAAAATGTAATATATATATATATATATATATATATAACAATTTTCACTTCCCACATTCGCAAATCGCATTAAAAAATGAAACGAAAATAAATAAAGTAAGAAACAATATCATTTTAATTTTTTTAAAAAAAAGGCCCTAGCTCAACCCAGCTTAAGTCAACCCGATCCAGTTGCTAGTTTTTATAGGAATTGGTTGGTTCGAAATGAGTCAATTGCATATTTGATTTGTCGAAGAAACCGTCCTAGTAATGTGACAGGTCTGATGGAACCGATGCGAACTGATTTTCACAACTGTGCATGTATCCTCTAATATAAACATAATACTCCCTCCATTTTTAATTAAGTTGCATTTAAGATTAAATTAAAATAATTAAAACAATTATTGAATTTTTTTTATTTAATGAAATTTATTGCATTGGCATGATTAAAATGAGAGATGAAAACTTTCTTAAGAAAAAAAAATCATCTTCTATTTACTAAAAAGCAGCAATTGTATCATTGAAAATAATTAATATTATACTGAACCATGAAAAGAAAAAGAAAGATAATAAAACAAATATTCTTAAAAATCTGACAGTAAAAGAAAAAACACCATACTATTTGCCTCTTCTCCTAAGAAAAAAATAGTATGAGTTGAAAATAGTTTCCGCTTCCTTCCTTGTGACGTGTTGAGTCAATATACGTATCTTGCACTAATTAAATCATAATTTGTATTTTTGTTTGCTCTCATTTGCAATTTTTTTCTTCACCTGTTAAAATTTCAGTTTTAAACTTTTGTCTCACTATGCAGTATACATTTCTATTCCAACATTTTTAATGCATAATAATCTAATCTTAGGTTGTCTTTTTGTATATTAACTTTAACTCTGCTCTATTTTCTATCCTATCTTTCTACAAATGGACTCCATTCTAGATTAACTTTACATAGTGACAGGTACTGACATTCAGGGACGAATTTTAGAAACTTAACTAAAAATTGAAACAAAAATATGAAAATCCATCTTTATTGTTTTTATTTTTAAATAAGGTAGAAGTTATTATAAAAATAACTAGAAAAAATTCACAATTAGTTTAGCCAAACATATTTATGTTTCCAAAATGTATTTCAAAACTAATTGCAGAAACTGCCAACCACCCTAGACAGGGCTTAAATCAATGATTTTGTGTTGATTGATATTTCATAATTATACATGCGATTATCCGTCTTAATATGTGGATCTTCACCACCTTTGATTTGTTTATTTTGTGTTTATTCACATAAGGAAATGCTTGAATTGAAATTTTCCAGTGTTATAGCACACATAGGGACAGGGTGTGAAATTGCAGAAGCATAAACCATTCACAACCCTTAACCAAGTTAAATTTATGGCAATTCATATTAAAAAACTTTGTTGCAATAACAGCAATTATCTAGCTTAAGCAGGAATGACTGTTCTTGTTGTGCAACCCCATTTAAGTTTATAAGAGAGGCCAATCCAAGAGTACAATATTCTTTTAATCACGGTAAAGATATGTGCTTCATGGCTTGATAACATCAAAGGAGGAAAACAAACACATGCTTGATATGTTGCACGGTTTATACTAATGGTATGAACACATGAAAATTCTTAGAAAATAATTAAACAATAACATTAGAAATAAAGAGAATGAATCAATTGACTTCAAGAATAATTTAGAAGAGTTACTTCATTGTCAAACTTCATTTTTTTTGTAATTCAATAACTCTTAAGAATACTTATTTTAACAATTAGATTAGATGAAGATGAGGAAGAAGATGGAGAGTTATTCTAGGAGTCAATTGATCCCCTTCACAAATAAAATAAGTATAAAAAATTAAATAACATGTTGTTTTAGATTTGTTGTAATATTCAGACAAGTAGAAAGCACAAGAACTATATTTAGAGACAAGAAGGAAGTACTAGTAATACATGAAAGCTTAGCTTGGTATTCTAAGGTTTGTTTAGGCAAGATCTTATCTTCTTTATTGTATAAGTATCAGTCTTGAAAGCCTTGGCAAGGATTACATCATCAATTCCTGTACTAAAAAGAGAAAGGGGTATTGAAACTGTTCCAGCATTTGCACTTCCAAAAGCTGATATAGCAGTGGCTGAAACTGATTGTGAATTATACTGATAATGTATCAAACCTTTAGGAAATATGAACATATCACCGGGTTGAAGGTTTTGTGTGTAGAGTGTGCGTTTAGTGTCAACAAATCCTACTTGCAGAGAACCACTTACAAGGAACAGAAGCTCAGCTGCACGCGGGTCATGCTCACATTCCCATACACTTTAAACAACGATTGGCAACAGGATATCCCGGGTAGACGTATTCAATTATGTACTCTGTTACTATATTCAAAGCTGGAAAATTAATTATTGTTGGGCCATGCGAATGTCAATGAAGGGAAAAAAACCCAAACTATTTTAGGTAATACGCAGTATCTGGAATGTTAGAGGTAGCACCAATACTTCAATTAGACTAATCTAGCCAGATCTACGGTATCACTAACATAGTTACACAAATACAATTGTTATAGTTGTATTTCATTTATAGACCACTTGAGCGGTTTTTGTCCAACAGAGCATAAAAAAAAAGAAAAATTACGAATTTGAAGTGCTCAACCCAAATATTATCAAAATTGTGTAATTTGACAGGTGGGATTGGGACATACATTGTGTTGAACCTATGGGATTGGGTTGTTTGGGTTGTCAAAGTGAAAACAAGGGTGCCGAATGACGATTTTTATCATCTGGGGTCAATGGTGTATTTCATAATCAACATTCTCCACAAAATCCAACTGCTAAAGCATTATAGCTACAACCTTAATTAGTTTTTGGGTATGTGCTTCTGTAATAATGTCCCTTTTTCTTATTCATACATCAATTTCACAACCTTCAATTCTTTCTGTAGGTCTTATTATAACTATCCCACTTTGAATACATTCCATGTCAAAAACCCACCAGTTGACTGAGTTTGAAGCAAACAAATTGAAGTAATACTTAATTGTATATAATTACCTGTCAAGAAATTGCATTATGTGAGGAAAAAAATGTAGTTTTTTGGATATATATATATATATATATATTTTAATTTAGGTGAAAGAGTTAATAGCACTCAATTATGTGTCACATTGGGATGGTTGTCCCCCTAGACTGCCTAATATATAATTTGTCTTGCGTGAGTATCCCACAAATTTTTATTAAATATATTATTACCAAGAATTTTATGACTAGTGTATTTTTACAACAGAACTATACTGATTTGTCGTAGCTCTAATTACTCCAATCGAAAGAGTGAACGATATGACAACTACACAAGCTAAAAGCACACCCCACCATGGTAGTTGGAGTTGATGGTTGAAGTATTCACATATAAATATAGTTGCCATGATGTTGAACAACAAAATGCAAAGAAACCACCATTCAGGAACTTGTTTATAATGTTTTCTCATGATCTTGGTGTGTATATCTATCTTATTCTCTTGGAAAGCAGATTTACTTAGCTGCCATATTTCACTACACCATTAAAACACATTTCAATTACTGAACGCACACAAATAAAAAGGGTAATTAATTAACCATTAACAACGTGATTTACTTCCCATGGAAGAACAATACATGAACAAGGGTAGCAGAAAGGCAAGCAAAACCATTGACATATGACATAGCAAACATGGTGCTAAGATAAAGAGGGTTCGGGCCCTCGTGTTCAAAAGCCTCCTTGTCAAGGTGAAAATTGGAGTCTATTATGGTTGAGATATTGTACTTTTTACCATTGGACTTAAATAGATCATCTGAAAATATGGGAAATCTTCTTGCCTTGTGAAGGTTGGACCAATAAGCAATTGGCATAATGACATACACAAAAATGGAAAGACCAGTAGCAACGTTAGCATTAGCAAACCATGGACTAGCCAAAGGGCTACCAAGAAAAGAACATATACTTGACCAGTCAAAGCCAATAGCAGCAAGTCCAAGACCATGTAACCTGAACCTATTTGGTGTGCTATAACTGAAGTGGGAAATATCCAATAAATCCATGAAATTGATGTTAACATTGGGAACAAGTAACCAGGAAAGACATAGTAAGCAAAACTGCACAACTATAAGGAAAAACTAATTCCATGTTAACCCTCCCTTTAGTATCTCTTCTTTCTTTGGCAGTGCCCTGAAATTCTTTATGAAGTGTAAAATCACCGTGATATGGAATTAATATCCATATAATAGTTGTTAATAAATTTGATAGGATTAAATGAATCAATCTTACATTAATATTTAATATAACCATTAGAAACAATAACATCACAAAGCCTTTAATATAACTAAAAGATGGGGGAAAAGTTTTTCATTTAAATTAAGAGGCACTATCATTATTTGTACACAATAACATTTAATTACAAACCTTTTTTTAGATAAGTTTGATTACTTTACTATTATATTTTAAAAATTATATAAATAAAGAGTTATAAAATTCTTATACAATATTAGTACGTACTAATTAAACTCTTAAATTAATCTTTCGTGAAATTAACATCATTTTTGTACATGTGAATCATATTTTATAGAAATAAATTTATATACATTTCATAATTAAAGTAATAATAGTATAAAGTCATTTGCCAAAGTTTACATTTTCTTAAAAAAGAAAAGTATGTAAGTTATTTGCTTTTTAATTTTTGTTGTTGTTTCTAACTAGAATATTTTCTAAGAGACAATTTTTAGTATTCTCTCATACTAAATGCATGTACATTAATCAACAAAATCTAAAAGCTTTAATTTTTTTTATAATTACACATGAATTTTTTTAATAATTACTTCGCTTTATTTTAGGATGTCAGTGTAAACTTTAAGTTTAAAGAAAATTATGTTTTAGGATGTCAGTGTAAACTTTAAGTTTAAAGAAAATTATGTTTATAAATATATAAAGGAATATTAATGAAATATTTTTAAATTAAGAGAGTTAATATAAAAAATAAAATGATAAAATTATATGTAATCTGATAAAATTTTATAAGGTGTTATTATCTTTGTTCAAATTTAAATTATAATTTGTGAGAAACTAGTCTTTTTTTTTTTTCTGAAAATTTGTGAGAAACTAGTACATTTACATATGTAGAACTTCTATTATTTTATTTTTTTCATTCGATATAATTTAATAAGTAAAAAATAAAGTTAAAATGATAATATTTAAATAAATTGATGGTTTGTTTTTAATTTTGATTGTTATTATTTTATAATTTTATAAAATTTTATTGAGAACGAGTAACCTTTAATTAAATTTTAAAAATAGAATTACCCAAAGTTGATAATAAAAATTTGGTTTGAATAAGATTTTATAATTAATTAAAAAAAACTTTTTATTTTATCTCAAACTAATTCTAGAATAAAATAAAAGTTAAAGGACCATGGGGCTGGACTGTGAAGGAGTGAAGGCATTTTCAATTACCAATCACTGCATAAAAGGGTTTAGAGGGTTTTGTTTCAGAGTGAACGTATTTCCTTTCCTCAAACTCTTCCTCTCCCTTCGATCTTGTGACGAATCACTGCACAAAGACGCTCTCTCCTTCCAATGGCCATCAATCAAGGTAAACACACATTTCTTTTTCTTTTTCTTTTTCTACGCCCTGATTTGAAATGTAGCATGGAATTTGTAGTTTCTGATTTGAAATTTGTGGTCTGTTCGCAGGTACGAAATGGGTGTGGCGAATCGGAGGTCTTAGGGTTTTGCTGACACGGAATTTTTCTGACAAATCCAACCCAAAACCATTGGACACCTTGGCTATGGCAATGTAATTCTTTCCCATTCTTTGGTTTGTACCCTTTCTCTGTTTTTGTTTTTATTTTTTACCGTCCCTGTTTTTTTTTTGTTTCCCTTAGTTTGGATTTCACCTTCTGATCAATGGTGAGCCTGCTTAAATGCTGTAATTTGTTTGATTCAATTTAATGCCTTGATTTTATTATTTGTTTGTTTGAACTTTGACACAGGTTAGGAGACTCGTGGGGAAGGAATTCCCTCAAATCATGCTGAGTCAATAACTGAAGTTTTGACTGACGGTCTCCAGAATGTGTCACAATCCATTCCTTTAAAAGGAGAAATGCAGAGAGTAAGACCCTCTAGTGCTGGGTCTGGTTTGTTTTGTAACTATGCATAGTATGTACCAATATAAGTTTTGTTTTCATTTTTTCATTAAGATTCAAATGATGCATGAAGCCAATCTCGCAAAGTATAGAGTAGAGTTTGAGAGAAAACAGGTATTCCTTCGTTACATTCTTGCTTAGATTTTGTAGACCTTTGCAAACTGGGTTGTACTTTTCTTTATCCTATAATTTTATTGATATTAAGATAGTGTAGCATGCTGAAAATCACTATGCATAACCACCATTTTTATCCCTTACAACATGAGATAGAGAAACTTAGGAATGATTTTGCGAAGATAAGAATGATATCAAGATGATGTAGAATGATATTAACATGAGGCATTGTGACTTGAAGAATGATATAAATGACTTGAAGAGTGATATCAAGGTGACCTTTAACAAGTTGAGGTATGCTTTATCAGTTTGAGTTTTAACTTCTAACAACTGAGTTTGAGTTTTAACTGAGTTTGATCAACTATTGATGACTCATTTGTTCTTGTCATGAGAAAAAGAGTACAGAGGGAAGCCAACAAATATGAAGTCACAAAATACTGCATAGGAGTTCTTTCATTTGCTGCTTTATGCTTCACCGCAATACGCATCTTGAGTTAGCTGCATTGTAAAAAAAACTGTTTTCTGTCATAGGAATTTATCATACATTGTAAAAAAAACTGTTTTCTGTCGTAGGAATTTATCATACTAGTCCTAATTTCTTTTTTTGTATTACTTCCACTGTGGCCACTGTTGCTTCGGGGACTCTTTTTTAAGTTCATCCTATGTTCTTTGTTAAATAGATATTGTTAGACCTTTGCTTCAAATTTCATGATTACTAGTAAATAGATATTGTTAAATCGATATTGGGAACACTTTTATTTAATGGATTTTCTTAACATAAGCACTAGTTAAGGAGTTATGAGAACTTCTAATAAAAATTATATGTTATGTTTATTAAAATTCACAATTATGTTCGGGATATGTTTTATAAAAATAAATCAAAACACTATGAAATGAGAAAAGCACAACAAATATTGGTTAAAAAAGCAACTGCATATATTGGTCAAAACACTCTGAATGATTTTTTATTTTTTAAAAATATATTGATTAAATTTTTTAAAAATATAAAATCTAATTTAACAAAACCAAATGTTCTTTTAAAGATGATGAAATGTATTTCATAGCATTTCTTTTATAATTTATATGTTATGTTTATGATATATTGCCACTTTTTTTCTTTTAAAAGATCAATACATTAATCTATAGTTGATACTTGAATTTTACATAGTTTTAAAAATCAAATTGGATTGGTCAATTCAACATATTGAATCGCAAATTGAATTAGAGTTTAGTCCAATATTTTTATTTTTAATTAACTGTTAAATTAGGGGATATGTTCATGATTTTTTCACGAAACATGACACGCTTGTACAGGAATGAATTTTTTAAAATATATTATTAATTTTTGAAAAATATAAAATCTGATTTAACAAAATCAAATGTTTTTTATTGATGATGAAATATATTTCATAACAAATATATCAGAATTTTTTTTATATGCTATGTTTTATAATGTATTGACATATTTTTCTTTTGAAAGGTCAATACATTAATACATAGTTGACACTTGAATTTTACATAAATCAGATTGGATTGGTTAATTCAACTACTTGAATTGAGAATCGAGCTAGTGTCCAGCCAGCCCAATGTTTTTAATTAACTGGTTCATGATTTTTTTTTTTTACAAAATTATTTCTACCCTTACCTTAAAGATATAAAAAAGTTTAATTTATAAGTATTGCTAGTTGGTACAAAACATGACACGTTAATTAACATGGAGGGATGAACTTTTTAAAATATATTGATTAATTTTTTAAAAAATATAAAATCTGATTTAACAAGATCAAATGTTTTTTTTTTTTTTTTTTATAAATGACAATATATTTTATAAAAAATATATCAGAATTTTTATATGCTATTTATGATGTATTGACATTTTTTTCTTCTGAAAGATCAATACATATAGCTAACACTTGAACTTTACAATCGCAGTTTTGAAAACCAAACTGGACTCGTTAGATCAACTGGTTGAATCGGGAATCGAGCCAGTGTGCAATGTTTTCAATTAATTGGGAGTTGAGGGAAAAAAATTCATAAAAATTGAGAGATTTGCATTACAACAGTATCCATGAAGCTCAAGTTTATGTGAGTGAGACTTTCTCCACTTGCTGACCTCTTTAACAATCCTTAATCACAATTTAGTTAAATACCTCTCAGAGTCATTTTTGGCAATGTGAGATTATACCTCCTTGTAATATTATAAAGACAACAACATTTACACTTAATAAGATGTATTTTAATTTTGAACTACAAATTAGATATAAGTTAGTTTTTGCTTAGTATATTACTAATTACTATATTAGTGAAAAATATAAAAATATTATTTTGTTGAATTTAGTTCAACTCCAATTAAACCTTTTTGGACCCTAAATTCATGTCTTTACTGATTCAATGACCGATTTAATATTGAACAAATTGCTTCAAGATAAAAAATAGAATAAAAGATAATTGAAGTTTCATTCATAGGCCTCAGATACATTCATTCCTGTAAAGGACAAAAATTTCAAGTTTTATTATTTTGAATAAAATATCAAATTTGTATTTAAAAAATGAGTCAATTAAATTTTAATAATATTAAAATCTGGCATTAATTTCTAAAAATAATAAATATTACTTTTATTAATGCTAAGTAACAAATATTTTAACTTCTACGAAAATTAATGACTAACTTTGTAACTTTTAGAAGTAAGCATTTATATTTACTTTTATTTTAATTGATCAGCGCTATAATATCATTTCTTTATTACGTATTATTATTTTGAAAATTTTATACTGACATTTAATCACAATCCTTAATTTATGATAAATTTGTTAACTTTATCAATTAATAATTTATGCTAATTAAATGTAAATTAATTTTATTTTAATTGCTTTATTACACTTACTTCTCTCTCTTTTTTTATTATTTTTAGTTCACTCAATGATGGTTGGTATAGTATATTTTGTGGGCGTAAGAGTGAAGTTAGTGTAATAAAAGTAAAAATATAGACATCGATTTAATTTCAAACAACTATGAGGGAGCTTTGTAGAATTTAAAAATAGAGAAGCGTTAATTGTAATAATATAATTTACTCTATCATTTAACACTTGTGTTTGCGTTCATTTGTAATGTGTTTTCTCTTTGTTGGAGATTTTGGATTTTTTGTCTTATTATGTGATTCACTTGAGCTCTCTTTCTTTGGTTCAAAGTTTTTCTCTTTTCAGTGTTTAGGATATATCATCCTTTCATTATGATAATATTTTAGGAGAAAAATTACTTATTTAAATAGGATAATCACTTATTATAATTTTTTAGATATTTAATTAAAATTTTATAAAAAGTAATTAAAAGCTGAAAATTAAATTCTCAAAATAAACTTATGCAGAAACTATTTTATGAAAAAACTACTAATGCAAAAATTATTTTATGAAAAACTGAAAAGCTAATAATTAAAAGAATTATTTTTTATAATATATTCAAGCATAAAAAAATTCTACTTTATAAAAGTAATTTTTAAATAAATTAATTTTTTTAATAATTTATTTTTAAGTTTAAGTCAAAGAAAGAGACTCATTCAGATTGTAAATTTCCTACCCTTTTTTATAGGAACATTTGGTGCCCACCGTGGGGCCGAGTAAGGAATACCTGTCAGCCCCAAAGAACCGATTGAGCAAGCAAGCATGAGAGCTTTCTTGGAGAGAAAGAAGAAGTAGTGAGGATCATGTCGCCATCATCCATGACCACCAATCCAGGATCGAGTCCGAGGTCTCCAACATTTGTGGTGACACCCCTTTGAGTTCAAGAGCAGCACTGAGCGTGAGGAGGTTTCCAAAAGACACAACACCGCAAAATTCTTATGCGTAAACGTGACTCTGTTCCCTCTACCGCCAATTTGCCGGCAAAGAATGAGAGTTGCCTAGGGAGGTTACTTCGATTCTAGCCCTTCATGAAGAGAACTGAAATTGCAAGGACAAAGGATTTTTCAAGCATGCTTTGCAGGGAATCTGTCTGTCTTGGCAATGTAGGAAAGCCACCTTTCCACTATGATTTCAAGTTCTTGAAAGACCCTTCAACATGTAGCTACCGGTTCTTGATTATTTGTTTTAATATGATGTTGTTGATATTGCTAGCAATCATTTTGATCAAGAAATCTTTATTTTGTCCATTCTGGGGTCAGTTTCCTATGGAAATATGTTGAAACTTTTGAAGTTATTCTTTGAAAAGCACCAAGGAATTCAGAAAAAGGGATTTTGATCTTTGATCCAACTAGAAAGGTAATGTAGCATGTTGTAATTTTTAATCAACAAGATTTTGGGGAACCAATGACCATGAGGCAGGACTAAGTAATAGAGATGCATCCAACCTTCCACAAGGTTAATATTTAACCTCATGCAAAGGGATAATTTTTCATCTGACAAAAAGTAAATCGCAATATCAAAATTGAGTAAAATATGTCTATAAATATTTTATGTTGAGATTTAATTTCCATCTTCTTCTTTTTTTTTTTTAATTTAAACGCCCAAGTTAGTATAATAATAAAAAAACAATTTGAATTTCATAATATATTCAATGGAATAGGGTTATCTTGATTTAGGAAATACCCCATTTTGACGTCCACTTTTTTTGGGTCACCTCTTCATATGGTATTAGATGTTTAAAATTATATTAGTAACTGGTTTTTTTAATCAAATGTTACATATGTAGCAGGTTGCAATTTTGAACGAACAAGATTTTCTGCCGCTAATGACTATGAGGCAGGACCGAGTAATGTGCATGCATCTAACTTTCAACAAGGTTAGTATGATATTTTCTACCACTATTATGATGACCTCATGCAAATGGACAATTTCTCATGTTACAAAAACCAATGACATAATGTCCATATTTTATATATATATATATATATATATATATATATATATATATATATATATATATATATATATTATACTTAAGAGAGATAAAGGAATGTATAGTATAAATAAAAAGCATACGTTCTTTATCAAAACAGTTATTAATTATCGTGACAAAATTATATTTATCATGAATCTAAATTCTTTTATCCCTTCTGTAACTTTAATTTAAATAATGTATTTTTTTAATAATACAGAAATCCAATGGACATTTAGACGAACACATAGTTGTGCTCGGTATTTTCAAAACAGCATGACAATGGTCACATTTCAATTACCTACCCCAACTACATGTACATGGTGTAATGCATTGTTTTACCATGAGTCATGTGACACATGTTGTTCTCGTGGGAAAATGTCATTTTCAAATGTTAGTGCTCCTACAGAGTTACTTGAAATATTCTCAGATGCTTCATCTGAAGAGAGACATTTTAGACAACATATTAGAAGTTACAACCATGTACTTTCATTCACTTCACTTGGAGTTCATATTGATGAAAATATGATTGCAACTAGACATGGTATATATATTTTTCGTGCTTAAGGTGCAATATATCATAACAAACGAGGATTCTATCCAAACGAGGGTTCTAGGCCACGTTTCTTGCAGTTGTATATCTATGACATAGAACATGAGTTGCAAAATAGGATGTTGGAAAATCCCCAGCTTCATCAAACATTGGTTTATAAGTTGCAACAAATACTTCATCGATACAACACATTTGTGCATGTATTAGACAACTTGCACTACGTGAAGATGTCGATCAATGTAGTTTACTTATAAAAGAGTGTCCAGCTAATCAACCACATTATAATCTCCCAACTGCACCACAAGTTGCAACAATTATTGTCGGTGGAGATGTTGAATCAATGACACGTGATCGAGATATCAATGTTGTACGCCATGAGTGAAATTTAATGAGGATTCAAGAAACTGTTGGATATTATGATCCTCTACAATGTCCTTTATTGTTATCTTTTGGGACGTACGGTTGGGACCTTAACACAAAAAACCATAATGGTGAAAGTATATCTTGCCGATAATATTACAGTTACATGTTTCAGGTACTTATCTCAACGTATCTACTATACATCTTACCCATTTATTCATAAAATTTAATTTCGATTCATAATAAATATTTTTTATTTGATTAATTGTAGATATGTCCTAATCATTAATTTTTACTATTACAAGCGGGACGACTCTTACAACAATATGTTAAAATTATAGACAACTATGTTAAAATTGAAGCAGAGAGGTTAAGGTGGATTCAAACTCATCAAAATAATATTCGTGCTGAAGTGTATCAAGGCTTGCAAAATGCTTTACATATAGGAGAAACAACTACAGGTATTCATTATGATATACATTCTCACAATATCCAGACAAACAAAAAAAGACATTCAAAAGGAAAAGAAACTGGAAAGATTTTGGACCAGCAACATGAAGGGGAAAATGCTAGAGAGAGAGAGATTTCAGATTTCGGCGAACTCCCACAACAAATCAGCAAGATTAAGCAAGGATATTTAAGAGATAAATTAAACATTATTGCTGATTAACGACATCTTCAATAAAGTTGAACAAGGTAAAAGAAATGTCTGTTGAATAAAAGCCAAATACGTTGGATAAAAGAAATATACAAGACAGAGCGGATAATACTCACAGGTAAAACACACTTTTTTCTATAAATACTAGTTAGGAGGTATTTTTCATTGATTCCTTCAGGAACATTTATTACTCTTTACCTATTCTATCTCTTTCATTTATTAACTTGAGCGTTAGAGTTCTCTCTTGTAACAGGTTCTCCCCTTGTCAGGACTTTTTCAAAAAGATCGTTAAGAACATTTCAAATAATTCGTAGTGAATCGTAATTAAATACTTTTTGGTAATAACAATAAATTATAGAACTTTTTTTTTAAGCAAAGGAAGTTATGTCATATCCTTCGTGATAATTTTATCAATACTGGTAGGAAATAAAGTCACAAATATGGATTTACAAAGAAACTCAAAAATTCATGATAAGTTAGAATTTAGGAAGATAACACCATCTCTAGTTAATAATTATTTCATTGACATTGGACATCATAATGAAGAATTGCAGATATTACACTTGAGCTACTGCAGTCATTGCTATGGTATCATAGGATTCAAATTTTTCGTGGAAGAACCAAACACTTGAGATTGAATAAAATAATTTTTTTTTATATTTCATTAGTAAGTTGAAAACATACAACTGTGCTCGATTGTATTAGATAGAGAGAATAGAAACAGCAGTGTACGATGTAGAAGTTCAAAATCTTAAATCGCTATTTCTTTACACAATAATACATGCTAGATTTCTTCATATAATAGGTGATAGGAAACTTAATTATTTATTATCTTAATTTATTGAATGATGTACTCTAAAATCAACATCAGGTTATGCATTAACTTGTATATGATATATATATATATATATATGATGTCATAATGCATTAATGCAATACTAGAAAACATCTTTCTGCATTGAGCTCTTATTTTTTCTTCTTTACAGCCACTGATATTAGTTCACAGGTAAATGCTGATATGCAATATACTGAAGTTTTACATTTTGTGCCCTTTGATTAAGAAGTATTTAGGGACCAAGCAACTAGAATTTCTAAAAATGAGCATTTTTAAACTTAACTACATTCAGTTATAAGGGTGTGAAAAAAACTAGTTTAAATTGAAATGGTTTTAAACTGAACTGAACTAGTTTTGAGTTGAACCAATTTAATAAAAATTAATCGTATCGTTTTTAAAATTAATTTGGTTCGAACTGAATTATTTTTAAACCAATTTGGTTTCAACCGAACTGGTTTTATAAATAGTAAAAAAATATTTTTTTTTTGTATCCCACACTTCTGTGAAATGTGTTTATTAAAAAAATAATCTCTCTAATTATCCACATTATTGTGATCATATCCACAACACTGTGAAAGAAGAATTAACAAAAAAAATATCAATTTAAAACAAGTTCATAACTATTTTAATTTAAAATTATTTCGAACTAGTTCTAAACTAGTTCATAACCAATTTTATAAAAATAATTAATGGTTTCTTTTTTAAGTTTAAAAACCGCAGTTCGATTCAATTGTTTTTAAAAAACAGTTTTTTCCCACCCGTAGACTTCTAAGTTGGTGGTTAATTTGTAACTTCAAGGGAAATGACCGAGACTCTCTTATATTATGAAATGCTACTTCCAACCAATAAGAATTGAAATATTATGTCAATTATTGTTTTGATAATGTTAAATGTCACATGTTTCAATTACTTTTTTTTTGAAAGGCAAAGGATATATATTCAATAGAGAAACAAAACGTTTCTTAGAATACAAACACAATTACATACTCCTCCATAGTGGAGCATGCTCAAACTTATCCACCTATACCATATTTAATAGACACATTCTAGGATTAACGTACCAATCCGAAAACACACACCCTCTGTTAAACCCAATGGAATATGATAGCCATTTCCACGAGAGTACCTTTATAATCATCATAATGTCTACCGAATCCAGCGGTATGTTCTAAAAAACAATTTGATTTCTAGTAATCCAGATACCCCAACATCTAGCCAGCCAGAAAACATACCTGAGCCTCCTCTTCCTCTTTCCGACGACCCAAGCTGACGATGAAAGAAAAAGTTGCTTCAAATCCCCCGGAATAGGTCCTTGGATTCCCAGTCAGCCGATAATGTTGTTCCACACATATTGGGCGTTGGTACACGTTAAGAACAAATGGTTCCTCCCTTCCATAGCACTTTCACAAAAAACACATATAGCATCACGTCTTGGAATCTCTACACCTCTCTTCAATAGTACATGTTTCAATTACTACCTTTTTGTTTAAATGGTTTTAACATGTTTCATAAGTATATAACTCTGCTTTCTGAGTTAATTAATTCTGCTTGTTTATTATGTTAGTATATAACAAATTGCTTCATTTCTAAATAAAATGTTATTTTAACATGACATACTATTATTTTTAACATGAAAAAGGTTTTACAAAAGGAAGCACTGATTTGTCGTTACTAAATGAAAATTTGAGAAAGTTTCACATACAACATTGAAATAGAAGGTAAATTATCCTCATTTTGTAAAAGCTGCAAAACTATTTTTTATGATGCTTTTTTTTTTTAAAAAAAAAGAAACACTTATACACATTGTCAGTTTAAAAGAGTTTTACACTGGCGGTTAATCACAACTTTTTATGTATGGTAAGTTTGTTGACTTTATCAATTGATACTTTAAAAGTCATTTAAATGAAGGGTTACAATTAACAACCAATGTAAAGCTCTTTTACACTGACAATGTATAACTATTAAACATTTTTTTTTACACTATAAAATGATGCATTTTTTATGCACCTTTTTAAATTTAGGTGTTATATAAGATATGGTATGATGCAAGATGTTGGTATATTCTAAACCCTATACTTAAAACAAACACCCAAACACAATATATCTTTTTTTATTTTATTTTAATTTTTTAATAAATATAATCATTTTACTTTTTTCATAGTTTTTAAAATATTACTTCTTTTTTATAATTTTTAAAACGAGTTTAAATAGTATGTACTGACATTGTAAATAATTTTACATAAACATCCAATTACAATCTTTAATTTATGATAAGTTTTATTCTTTTTTTACAAATTAATACTTTAAAAGTCAACGTCAGTCTAAAAGTCTTTTACACGTATACTGATTAAACTCTTTTAAAACACTCTTTTCATAATTTTAAAAATGACTTTATATTTTTAAAATATCATTTTTATATTATTTTATTCATTTCAAAATGGTCACACACTTTAAACCTATGCTTAAATACTTTTTAAATATCATCATTTTAAACCTTTTTGTTTTCAGTTTTTCTTATTTTTTGACATTTTGTTTTTCATTTCAATTTATCTTATATATTAAAAATATATTTAAATATTTGAATTTTAAAGATAAATAATTTTACTTTTTGTATTTTTAAATTTTTCATATTTTAAACTTAATACATTATTCTTTTATTTGACATATTTTTTAATCTGTATTAATTTTTAGTTTTTAACATTTTTTTAAAAAAAATTAACATTGACTTTGTTTTAAAATTTATTTTAAAATTTTTATAATTTTAAAACTCTTTGAATATATTTTTTAAGTTATTAATATTTTAGATTATTCTATAATTTTTAAAACTTTTTATTTTAGTGTTTTTAAATTTTTTTATATTATTCTATAATTTTTTTTAAAACTCTTTGACTATTTTTTAAGTTATTACTATTTTATATTATTCTATAATTTTTTTAAAGTTTTTAAAACTTTTAATTAAATTTTTTATATCTTTTTAAGCATATAATTTTTTAATTTTTATTGTTCTAAAAGTTTCAATATTACATTTTAATCTCTTATAAAACTTTACATTGTATAAAAAAAAATTCTTTTTACACTTTGATACATTACTATAGGCATTTAAACTTCTATATTTTCAACAATTATTGTTTTGAATTTTATATAATTTTAAAATTTATTTTCTTACCTCTGCAGTTTTTTTAAATTTATTAAAGGAGACATTTGATTTAACCACCTTGATTAAACCTTTCCACCGTAGATTCATATTACATACACCTCATCATCCCCATATACAAACACAAGAATTTACCTACATCATTTCCACCCTTGCACCCATGTTCGCCTTCCAAAAGCTAGATGGTAAGTTTCGTGTTCGCCTACAATATTTTTTTTTTAAGGTAAAGATAATACATTAAACAGCACCAAACGGGCGAAACTATGTTCGACTACAATGAATCCATATTTGTTTTATTCAATGGAAATTACCATAGAATTATTGGAACTTAATATTGCAAGCCACTGTTTTAAATTGTTAAAGTTTCTCAGTGTTTTTTACTATGGGGCATTTTAAGATATCCAAGTTTCACTTGTGGGTAGATTCTTGTGTTTGTATATGGGGATGATGAGATGTATGTAATATGAATCTATGGTGGAAAGGTTTGATGTAGATGTTTTAGGATGTAAAACTTTGAGATACAACTTCCAGTGCAAATCAAAACATTTTCAATTCATCTTAACAGATCCAACAAAACAATTTAGATAATAATCGAGTACAAAATGACATTAGAAAATTAAAGAAGCAAGCTTCGACAAATGATCACACCAGCGATTATTACTAGCAACACCTTGCACCCACACTTTCTTAACTCAAGGCTGGATAAAATTATTCTAAATTCTATTTGGGCCATATTCTTATCCCAACATATTAAACATCAGCAAACCCTTCATATTTGTGTTTCATCTTGAAATTAGCATGTCAGGCTACATTTTCCTACCATAATTTGTCCAAATAATTAATTCAGTCATGATAATTTCCTTATCCTCTATTGAATATATATTTTACCTTGTTGACAGAGTGTATATTAGAGAAGTCACTATATATATTTGAATATAATTTTTTGCACACAATTGAAGAAAGATTGGTCACCTTTACTCTGTTTTCACATATTAAAATGGTCTCTCACACAAGCGACACGTGTCTATATATATATATATATATATATATATATATATATATATGGCATTAATGTCTAAAAATAATAAATATTATTTTTATTAATGCTAAGTAATGGACACTTTAATTTTTAAAAAAATTAATGACTAACTTTGTAATTTTTAGAGATAAGCATTGATATTTACTTTTATTTTAATTGATATGTGTTACAATATCATTTTAAAAGTTTTAATTAATATACTGTAATTTAAAAGTTTTACATCGACATTTAATCACATTCGTTAATTTATGATAAATTTATTAATTTTATTATTTAATACTTTAAAAGTTATATAAATAAAATTAAACATTAATATAAAACTATTTTATACTTTCAATGCATACTAATTAAACGTAAATTAATTTTATTTTAATTGCTTTATTACACTTACTTCTCTTTTTTTTATTATTTTTAGTCCACTCAATTATGGTTGTACCCTATGTTTTTGTTTTTGTTTTTTACCGTCCCTGTTTTTTTTTTTTTTTGTTTCCCTTGTTTGGGTTTCACCTTCTGATCAAGAGTGGTGAAATGTTGTAATTTGTTTGATTCAATTTAATGCCCTGATTTTATGATTTGTTTGTTTGAATTTTGACAAATAGAGTTTGAGAGCAAACTCCTTCATTGTATATCTAGGTGTGTGTATGTCGAAGGGCTTGGGTACTTGTTGTGAAAATGCTAGGGCTGAATGATGAATCTGTGTGTACTTACATTCTTGTTTAGATTACATTTTTGCTTAGATTTTGTAGACCTTTGCAAACTGTGTCGTAGGGCTTGGGTACTGGTTGGCAAATACATAGCATATATGATTGTTTTTGTTGCATTATGACATTTATGCTGGGAGGACATCCATTTGCATATCTTAATTTCACTTTTCTTTATCCTGTAATTTTATTGACATCAATTTGTTTGTTATATCAATATTGATGAGTTTGGTTTGACATCAATCTCTGTTTGTTATATCCAATTTAACTTCCACAGCAATGTAAAAAAGCTTCCACTGATACTAAAGTTTTGTGGTTAAACATAGTGATATATGATATTTGGATCACTTGCCAGGGCATGGTTGAAGATAAACAAGGCAGGCACTAGCAAGTGAATGGAAATCAATGTTATGCAGTTTAGGATCATGTTTCTAGTTAGTTGAATCAGAGAAGGAAAGTTAATGATTCTAGTTTTTTATGGTTCTTTGTATTGGATACACAATTTTCTGTCCTTATATGTCATTTTCCTGATTTCAAATCACTATTATTCTGGTGGTTGTGTTTTGGCGTGGTATGGTTTGAGGCTTAAAATTCACTGGCTATGGTGCTTTCTTGTTTCCAAGCCCAGAAAAAAAGCAATGCTTTTCTGACCTGGAAACAACTTTGTAGTGAAGATTTTAGGATAGTGACATCTTTTAAGAGAAGGCGCATTTGCCTTATTTAATCTGTAAAAAAAAAAAAAAACTACAACATAATTAATAAAAGGAAATGGCAGAAAAAACACTGTTGCTATTACTAACTTAGCCTGATGTATTATATAGTCTAATGTACCTAGCTCAGAGCTTGTTATATAGAGACACAACACAGGGGGGTCTTATTATTAAGCTTCTCCTAATCAGAGCTTGTTATATAGAAACACAAACAGCAACACCACTACCGGTACTTCACTTCAGAAAGCAAAATGCTTATTTTTGTCACTGATACATAAAATTTGAGAAACAAACCATACAATAAAACATGTTAACTTTAAGATAGCCAAATTAAGAAGCGTAGAAGATCTATGAAATGCCTGCAAAGAACTGTCATGGAGACTGATAAAAGTTGCAAGGGTTCTGATCAAAACCTGAAGAGCTACTTAACCTAGAGTAACTGAGAAAGATAGTTGTTATTAAATTAGAATGATAAACAAAAATAGTTATTAACAATGAGAGTCAGTGTATTACAAATTAAACTCTTTATCTAAGTTACTAAGCATGAAAAGAAGTTAAAAAACATTCCTATTGCTCGTCAATCTAAAAATATACATGATAACTTAGTTCATTTTGATCTGCATGATCTGTTATGCTTGTATGTTGTGTTAAAGATAGTTTATTAATGAAAACGTATTAAAAAAATTATTAGTGTTCTTACCAAAATGAGATAGATGGTCGAATAAGTTGACGAAAATATCCTTGACTTTTTTATCTGAAACAGGGAAGAGTCTGCAAGAAAAAGACTTTGACAATTAAGTAAGAAAGTGTTCAGATTGTTTTAAGAGCAAAGATTAAATACTTCAAGATCATTGACATGTATATCAGTACAACGATTTATAGGTAATACATAGCCTTTTAGTTGACGGGTATTACTTGTGTTGAAAAGGATTTTACTTTTTTTTTTATATATTATCTTTGTCCAGTAAATATGTAATTTATCTGTTTCAGTTTTATTGGACAGTGATAATATGAATATTTTAATGTTAATTTTTTATTAAGATTAATCAATTTACCATAATGGATTTCCAGGTTTTGGTAAGGCCGAACTCTAATAGTTTTTTTATATCTTATTTCCTTTACTTCCTATGATTAGTGATTATTTGGATTTCGACATCTGAAATTTTTCCTTATTTTGACCGTGTTGATATTCAAAATCCTGAATGCTCTTTATGTTTTACAGGATATTTTGATTTGTAAATTCCACTGCCCGTACCATTAGTGTGCAAATCAAACTATTTGCACTACGTTAAACTTAGATAGGTTAATCTCATCAGCACACAATATAATCTCACTTTTATGGTGGCTTTAGTTCTTTAAGAGTTTGATGTCCTTGTCTGAAATATGTATCTGTGTTACAAATATAAGGGTGCGCACACGTTTCAATAATACTGATTGACTTGAAAAAGTCATCAGCATTTAGCACAGAACACGTTTCCAATTACCCTTGGCATATTTAGCACAAATATAATATATTTGATATTTAACTATATAATAAATATTTTTTATAATTGGAATTGTAACAATAAAATTTTATTTAATTGTTCTTCTAGCAGTAAATTATCAACAACTATAATTATAATTTTTTAGTTTTTAGTTGAATTTTATGTGTTAATTAAAAATATAATTTGATTTTTATATTTATACATCTAAAAAAAAATACTCTAATTCCGTTGCTACATCTATTGTTAACAAAATACATAATTTCATATTAAATTGTTAATATACTAAATTTTAATTTTAATTCCTTTATAATTTAAACTTTTTATTTTGTTAAAAAAAATAAGCACTTTGAAATTTATTTAACATAAATTTTTCAGTAAAATACATAGAAAATTATACTTTTTAATAACATATCACGTTTTAATTTAGATAAATTAAATCAATAAAACATAAAATGAGGGAATGATTTTATTATATCTATAATGATAAAATCAATACAACATAAAAAAAAAACACACAAATTATGTTATATGAGTTTAATTAGTATACATTATCAGTATAAAAGACTTTTATACTGATATTCAATCATGATTTTTTATTTATGTGATTTTTAAAACACGAATAAGTAAGGTCAACAAATTTAATAAAGGATCATGATTGAATATCAGTAAAAAAATATTTATAATAACAATATATATTAATTAAACTTATGTTATATTTAGAAAAACTTTTGGAAGCCATTTTTAGTGGTGGGCCTTGGTCTTATAATGTTAAATCATGGATGCTTTTCCTTTTCTTATTTGTTGGTGGAGCATTTAGTCGTAAAAAATATTTTTGAGCATGACTAGCCACTTGAGTTGGAGTTTTTGTTGTGACCACATTTCTTGCAATATCTTTCCAATTACCTTTGCCATACCTAGCAAGGCCGATGAGAAATAACCTATATGGTACAAACACAAATGTAATGTCAGATTTACTAAAGATAATTCCTCTAATAAAAATATTTAAAAGTTATTATTTTTCAAACTTTATTACAGAGAATATTTGTATCATATTATAAGATTCTTTAAAAAAATATGATTATCAAGAAAAACAATTAAATTGGTTATTTATAATAATTTTATTAATTATTTTTACTATTTTTGTAATGTTTCTTTATTTTTCACTTAACTGTTCACATCTAATTAATTAATTAATATTTGAAGAATTTTTCATTAATAAGTTCCAATCTTAAAAAGAGGGAGAAATAGTTCTGAAAAGATTTGCTAATTGATTAAGGTATGCTTAAAAAATATAACTAAAGCATCTAAAGATTAAAATATAATTTTATCAAAAGTGGCAAAAAAATAAATAAATTATGAAAGTAAGTATAATTTTATCAACTTAATTATAATAAAAACAACTTTTTGTTTGAAAGAAAGATGTTATATATACTTAAAGATAGAAGGAGTAGAAATTGAAAGAAAGAAACGGGGCCAACATACCTTTGCTCTTCCACGGTCCATGTTACCCGTTTCTTGCGGCCACCGGGTGCGGCGGAACCACCTTTATGCGGCGGCAAGTGATCGTGTTGTGGATTGAGATGCATGGTGGGCATCAGAGGTTCTTGATGATCTTGAATGACATCATCGTAAAATGAGGGAAAGTTGGTCTCTGAGAGCAATGGTTGATAGGGTTCTGCGCTGTGGAGAAACGATTGGTAATTGAGCATTGGTTGGTAGGGTTCTGCTTTTCCCACGCTGTTGATCACTGGTTTAAACTCAGGGCTTGTTTGGTTCATCGTCGAATTCCCATACACGTTCTGTGAGAACAAAGGAGAAAGATTTTTAGGGTTTCCCATCTCTGAACCAAAAACATCATCAAGAGTGGCGTATTCAGTGACGCAGAAAGAGTAGCTGCTATTCTGCCACTCGTTTCCACCATTGCTAGGAAACTCAGACATTCTTTTTTCAACTTATAATTCTTTATTTTCTTCTTTGCAAATTCCTTCTCTTCGATTCCTTATTTATAAAAGCTCTTTCTGTTTGTTTTTCCAAATATTGCCGCCAAAATCATTCTTGAACTTTCCTTTCTTTAGTTATTTCTTTTCAATTAGATTTTATTTCCAAAATCTTTTGCTTGTATATAGCTTTATCTGCTTTTAAAGTTCAAATCTTCTTTAAATTATATCCTGGTTAAATATTCTTGAAATTTTCTAATTAATTAACAACATATATATATATATATATCTTTTAAAGCCTAAGCTCAGAGATAAATACAAGTCTACATAAATCAATGAATTTCAAAACTTACCTTTTAAATGTAAATTTAATATATAAATATATAGAACACATCTATGTAATCTAATAATAATATATCAAAAATTAGTTAAGGTCAAAGATAAAATATAACGCTGTATCAATCAATTTCAAACTTCTTTAAATTACATCTAGTTAGATATTCTTGAAATTTTATAATTAATTACAATATATATATATATATAAAAGCTCAAAGATAAAATACAAGTCCAAATAAATTAATGAATTTCAAAACATACCTTTTTAATGTAAATTTAATATATAAATATATAGAACAACATCGTATCTATGTAGTCTATTAAAATTTATATTTCAAAAAATTTAACTACTATTAGAAGGATTAGAAAAAAAAGAATATATTTCAAAAATTAATTGAGGTCAGAGATAAAATATAAGCCTATATAATCAATCAATTTCAAAATATCAAAAGTATCTAATATAATATATATTTAAGAATGTAACGTCAGAGATACAATAAATAAATTTCAGATAAATCAATGAGTTTCAAACTTTTTTTTTAACGTAAATTTATATATAAAAAAAATATATAGATAAAATAAAACAAGTACTAATTGGTTGGTATAAAGTGAAAGGGGTCAATTATTCAAATCTTAATAATGTTATATTGGGTGTGAAATAATATATCATACATGGGAGAAAAATATTTTTTTAAAAAAAATTATTGGCCAATATCTTTATGAATTAAAAAATATAAATTTGTGCTTACTCAATTGAATTTAAAAATACTAGATCTTTTTTAATAATTAAATTGTGTTCCTAGCATAAAAAAAATACCCTATACGTGTATCACTCTCTTAATTTGATAACCCTGTTAAAAGAAAATAATTAAGTAGTTTGAGGATTTGATACAACGGTAGCATGTGTTTAAGAAGAAAAAGCATGTATTATTTATTCTAAATTATATCATAATTAAAATTTACATTTAAAAAATTAATTAAGGTCAGAGACAAAATATAAGAATATATCAGTCAATTAATTTCAAAACTTCTTTTTTTATTATAAAAATAGCATCTCATAAACACTTAGCTATGATTAAAATACCGAATCATACCCTGAAAAATCGGTGAATTGGTTTGGTAACTGATTCAATCAATGCAAAAAATCAGCCAAACAAAGAATTGGTCTTAAAAATGGAAAACTGGTGAAAATCGTTGGTTCAATTGCTTCAACCGGCTCATAATTTTTTTAATTATTTTAATTTTGCTAAATGCATTCCTTTTTTTCCTAAATTCACCCCTTTTTAAATTCAAAAGATAATAAAAATAGGGGTTAACTAACAATATTAAAGTGTATATAGTAAAAATACTTTTTTCTTTTATAATTAACTTCTTAATAATTTTTTCTTTAATAATTTTAATTTTTATAATACATTATAATAAAAATATTATTTTAGTACGAATGGTTCAACCACTAGTTCAATAATGATTGAATCAACCATGAACTAGTATTTTCTTCCCTAGTTCCATTATTGATCCAGTTATACGGTTAATATAACAGTTTCACAATAACTATGTGTATATGGTTAGTTAGTTGATTAATTTTATCAATTAATACTTTAAAAATTATCTAAATAAAAAATTCTGATGTTTAAATGTTAGTTTAAAACTTTTTTACACTATCATAGGTGTTAATCTCATAATTTTATCTGATATATATTTTAACATAAAAGGTAAGAGATAAAATATATTTCAAATAAATCAATGAGTTTTAAATTTTTTTAATGTAAATTTATATTAAATAAATATATACATAAGATAATCTAATAAATAAAGTATAAGTAACAATATTTGTGGGTATAAGTGATACAGATTATTTATAATTAAATTGTGTTCCCTACGTATAGCATAAAAAATACTTTTATACGTATTACTTCTAATTGATAACCCGTTCAAAGAAATTAATGAACTAGTTTGAGGGAATTTGATATAAGTATGTTCTAAATCATTTATTTTAAGAAGAAATACGTTCTAAATTATATTATAAATAAAGTTTATAAAATAAATAGATATTTAATATATGTATTAGATTTTATAATAAATGTAAATAATTATCACAACACATTCAACAGAACAAAACAGGTGATTTTGTTAAAAAAAGTTTTAAAAACGTCATAATTTCTTCACTTCTTTACTTTATCCCTTTAATTATTTATTTTATGTATATAGGTTTCATGGCTTGCATGAACAAGTGGTTCAATTGAGTTCTGAAGAAGGAAAAAAAAAAAAAAAACAAACTCAGCTAATTAAATGTTAGAGAGATCCACGATTTCTTGGAGGGTGCTTTTAGCATTTCTACTTTCATTTTTATAGGAAGTTTATTTCTATTCTAAAATATGAAACATGTAAGCAATGGAAAAGGGATAAGGTGTAACGTCCGTGGTTACAGTAAAACCAAAAGAATAATAATAAGTAATTATTAAAAATAACTAAAATCTAAAATAGTATTAAATCTTTATTTGTTTTATCTTATTTCTATTTTAAAGAGAATATTATCTGAATTTGTTATTCAAAATTACTGACAATTTAATCTTTTAATTATTTTTTTTAACAACTTAATCTATCTTTTCTTAACTGAATGTTTATTTGAATATTTGTATTTTAAAATTTGAGATGTTACACAAAGATAGGGACTCGAAGCCCCCCTCTCCACTCCAATTTTTTGTTGTTTTTTTTTTATAATTACATATATTAAGTATTAAATAATAAAATATAATTAGTAAAAATATTATATTTTAGTAATTTATTATCTTACACTACTTATTTTTTAAATTAAATAGATTAACAACTTACATCTTAACTGTATCTAAATAAATTTATAGATATCGTTTGTTAAGTTATTAGTTTTAAAATATAAGTTGATGTAAGTTTGTAAATCCAATAATTATAAATATTTGTTAATTTATACAACTTAAACTTTATAACAAATAAATTGGCAAGTTACACAAATTATGTGTATTTTAAAAACTTTATAATTAATTAGTTATAACTTGTTAATTTACTTTTTCTAAATAATAAATTAATGTAAACTAGAAAATCTTTAGATTTTAATATTTAAAATACTTGTACTTGTTTATACCATACTTGTATATTTTATATTTATAGACTTTTGACAATGACAATAACAACTTAAATATATAAATCCAGGTATTAAATTTTAAAATTAGAGAAACAAAATTATAAATTTTGAACAGAAATAAAATATATATTTTAAATAAAAAATTAAAATTATATTTAAATAAAAAATTTATATCATAAATATATAAATTAAATTATTTTATCGTACAAGATTTGGGTCAAACTCTGCCGTTGAATGGAAAGAATTTTATTTTATTTACATGTTACAAGAACTCTTTAATTATCTTTACAAATGTACTATCATAAGTCACTTTTTTTATATTCTAATTGTTATTGGTTTCATTTTCTCCATTTTTATTTTATTTTTGGCTAAATTTCTCCATTTTATCCAATTAAGTTTTATTTTTATTACATGTTTGAATTTTTTTCTTAGACTTTTTTCCTTTGATCTTATTTTACTTCTAATCCAGGAACAATTGGTCGACATCTTATAATTAGTATTTCAAATAGACATTACATTATACAAACTTCTTTTGTTTTCAAGAACATAATTATTTTGTATTTAACATTAATAACCATACTATAAGATATATTAAATCTATTGAAAATAAATAAAAATCAACTCATAGTAGAATTTTTCCAATGGAAAGTACAAAACATTTCGTCTTTCTTTAAAAAATTATCAGTGCTAGTACTAATAAAAAAAAAGAATAAAAATTATGAATACAACTTAATTTGTATCTTGTAATGTTAGATCGTGAATGCTTTTTCTTTTCTTTTTTGTTGGTGAAGCACTCTGTCGAATAAAATACTTTTGAGCATGACTAGCAATCTGACCAGGAGTTTTTGTTCGAACAAAATTTCTTGAAATATCTTTCCAATGACCATTGCCGTGGGTATTAAGTCCCAAAAGAAATAACCTATTAGAATACAAATATAATGTAAAAATCATTAAAAAAATTCTCTCATAACTATAATATTTAACAATTATTAATTTTTTAAAGAAAAATTTCCTCCCTCATAAAACATCTAATAAAGAAAACATTTATTATAAAAAATAAGTTTACTTATTCCCATTAAATTTCTTAATTATTAATATTTTTTAAATTTTCCTAATTTTTCCACTTAAGTATACACATAGAGAAAGAAATGTTTCTTTTTATTAACAAAGTCACAATAAATCTTGACAACGAGGGAAATAGTAAAAAAATTGTTAACAATGTAAATTTTTTTTTATTAAAATTAAAAAAATTATTTTTTAGAAAAAATATCTTTAATTGAACTTTGTCTGACCCTATCCCTTATAAAACTACATGATTTAGAAAAAAATAATTAGTTTAATGGATGAATTATTAAAATTATCCTTAATTTTTGTTTTTGTTTTTAATTAAAGTAATAAAAATTGATATTAATAAAATATCATAACTATAAAAGAGAGAAAGAGTAGAGAGAGTCTAACTCAATTGGGATGTGATACTCTCTATGAGTGTGTGGGACCCACTTATATGAGTGAGTGCCACATACATAAGTCTTTTTCTCTTTTATTCAAAATTTTTATTAAGATAAGTGAGTAGTTGTAAATGTGATACCCTCTTCAAACTTCTATCAGACCAAACAGAAAAAATAAAAGAGAGAAAGAGTGATAATAGTTAGGAGACACCTGTGTTCTTCTTTAGTCCATTTTTCCGGTTGCTTGCGCCGACACAGTGCCGATGAAGCACCCTCTTGCGGCGGCGGCAACTGTTGTAAGTTCTTCGATGATCCAACCTGACTCAATTCAATGGGCATTGCCTCCCCAGTGATGGCATTGTAAAAGTCACTAAAGTTCATTTCACGGAGCAATGGTGGTTGAACCTCAGTGCTGGGATTCATCGGAAAAAGATCAGCAATGGTAACATGTTGAGGGGAAGAGAAAAATGCACTACCATTGAACTCAGTGTGGAACTCCTTTTCATCAAACTCAGACATTCTTCTCACTCAAAATTTCCAATAATTTTTAATTTCTCCTTATTTATAAAGTTCTTTCCTCTTTAGTTTTCTTTCCAATATTTGGTACTCAAAATATTATACTTATTTTATCTTTAAATTTTTAACTTAAGTCAGGTTAGCTGTTTTTTTTTAACTTTTCTTTATCTGAAATCAAATATCTAATTAATCTTATTAAACAATTTGTTTTTATATTTTTTTTTGTTGATTCAAAGTTTGTTTGTATATAGATTTATAGAAAAACATCTAATCGATCTAATCTAAATTTTAAAAGGGAATTAATGTTAAAAGATAAAATATAAGCAGACAGATTAATTAATGAGTCAAATAAATAGATTTTAAAACTTGTCTTTAAAGTAATTATAAATTTAATAACTAATATCTTTTTGAGTTAAAAGTAAAATTATGTTTTATCAATTAAATTTAATACCCTCTATCTTATATAACTAATTTATAGTTTTTTAATTAATTATAAGTAGCACTTCTAATTGATATTGTTAAATAAAGAAATTAACTCGTTTGAACAATGTGATGATACTTGAATGTTACTATGCAACGGACAAGAAACCAAAATCATCTGCACTTGATAAATTTATAATTAGCTTAAAGAAAAGTTTTGAAATTTATTTATTTATTTGAACTTATAATATTTATCTTTTAAAGTCATTAACAATCTACGGTTATATTTTATCTCTAAGCTTGGTTCCCTTTTAAAATATAGATTAGATTAGATGCTTTCTATATATCTTTATACAAACAAACTTCTAATCACAAAAAAAAAAATATACACAATGTAAAGTTTGTTTTATAAGATTAATTAAATGTTTGATGGTGAAAAATTGAAAAATAACTAACCAGTAACTAAAAATCTGAGATTAATCTTAAGATCAGATAAGTTTATACTAAATTTTTAAAATAAAATATTTGAAAAGGGAAAGTTAACGAATTTTTTCAACGCCAAATATTGGGAACAAATTGGAACCGGAAGACTTTATAAATAACGAGGAAAAGAGAGAAAAAGGCATTATTGGATTTTTTTTAATAAATGTATTTTTTTATTAAAAATTTTTATAAGGGGGAAATTTTTTTTTCAAAAGAAACAAATTGGAATAAATACTTTTTAGTATAAAAAAATGAAAATGATAATTGCTAAATATTTTAGTTAAGAGAGATTTGTTTAACAATGTTTACGTTACATTTTTATTCTACAAAGTTATTTCTCATGGGACTTGGTACCTACTTCAATGGTCATTTTGAAAAGGCATTTCAAGAAATGTTGTTCCAACAAAAACTAATTCCAAGTTAATTGCTAGTCATGCTAAAAAATCTTTTTTTCCACTGAGTGCTCCACCAACAAAAAAGAAAAGAAAACACATTCCCAATCTAACGCTACAAGATACAAATTAGTTGGCTTTTTATCACATTTATCAATAAAAATGGTTTAAATGTCATAATTTTTTCCATTTTTCACTTCATCTCTTTAACTTTTTCTTTTTCACTTCAAATACACTTTAAATTATGCAAACTATTTTTTTTTTCAAGAACATACTTATTTTGTATTTTTTTATTATCGGCATACATATTTTGTATGTCACACTAATAAATACACTAGATATATTAAATCTATTGAAAAATACATAAAAATAAATTCATAAACAATTTTACTCATAAAAAATACAAAACATTTTTTTTTATGAATGGTAGTAGCATGATCCACTAGAAAAAATTTGATTATCAAACGTCAAATGCAATTCAAGTTCTTTGCTTAATAAACAAAAACAAACTGTGGAACATAATTAAAAACATTGTTATGTTGGAGCATAGACATGCCTATCTTTCCAATCTGCCTATAGATTTTATCCAAGATGGAAAAGTACACATGGGTGATGGCACAACCCTTATCTAGGAGATTTATCATAGATAAAGAATCATACTCAATCGTAATGTTTTGGAAGCATGATCATATGCAACTTCTAGAGATTTAAGAATGGCCAAAAGTCTTGCCTTATCCACGTCACAAAAAGATATTTTACAAGAAAATCCAAGGATGAAAATACCTCTGTTATCACGAACTATACCTCTAATAGCAGCATCCCTGTGGGAGCATTTCACTGTAGCATCATAATTGATTTTAAGTGTATCACCAAATGGGTGCTTCCAAGTTGACCTACAAAAGAATTCAAAGCATTTCACAATTGTGTCCTTCAACATTAAACCTGCAACTCATATATGTGGTGAACTTCACAAAGAAAGGATTTTACATTATTGGCAACTTGTTGATTAGATTAGCTTTGCTATTAAAAACATAATCATTTCACCTATACCACAACTAGTCTAGGACAACATCAAACACTTGACTCCAATTGTCAACACCACTATGTTTCTTGTATCTCATATTAGTTAGGAGACAATACTCTGGTATCTGATGGGAGAAAAAATTGGGGATATTGCTAGCCCCCATTTTTGCAGTCCCATAGTGCATGCGACATGATCTCTTGATGATAGCCATAGAGTGAGATTGATTATCATATGTCTACTATATAGTATATATCAACTCATTGGTCGATAGAATAGAATACTCCTCGCCACCTTCCATATAAGGACACAAATTCGTTCTAGACCTTCCTAATTCCGTAACTTTTTTCTAAAATGGATCTTCCTTGGGTTTGGCCATGACAAAGTAGTCTCTCATAGGCAAATTTAGTGTAGAAATTACTATCCAATCCTTTCTCCCAGCAAAAGCATCATCCTCCATATCTCCTCTAGGCAGATGAATTTTGTAAATATCTCTTACCACATCAGCTAGCAAAAGAGCTTCCAATTTTGACACATCCCAAGATCCGTCAAGAGCCACAAAAAAATAAGGTTTGGGCTCAACTTAAATTCTATTGATATCAGTACACCATTCCTCAGCCAGACACGAAAGTATCAAACTTGAAATCTATCCTTCTACCATTCCCCACTTGCCAGACTAGATTTCTATAGACATTATGCCAGGATGTAGTTATGTCTTTCCAAAAATGTGTTCCCTGTCCAAATGAATCAATGATTAGTTTGATTGTCTCAACACACTTGTATTTGGACCGAATAAGGTGGACTCACATGTCCTTTTTTCGAATGAGTAAGTGTCATCCCAATTTCATGAGAATGGCTTCGATTGCTTGTTTCATCGCTTGCAAACCAAGGTCACTCACTATTTTTATGTGCACAGATTCTGCCATGTCAACCAATAGACTTTCCTAATTTCATCGGTGTCACCCCAAATAAAATTCCTATATCTCTTATCAATTACATTGCACACAAAGACTGGTAACAAATTTGTTTGCATCACTTAAGTAGACATTGTTTGTACAACTGACTTGGCCAATTAGAAACTGATATGACTAGGGGTGAGTATATGGATCTATCCGACCATGAAGCTCACATTTTAAATGAATCAGATAATTAAATCCAATCTACTAAAATAAATGGACTTTTTTGCAAGTACATATCCAGTCCGCGAAATTCACGACCTTAATAAATCAGTCTGCAGGCTAACATATACACATATATTTTTTAAAATAATTAAAAAAATACCTAATATTTTCTAAACTAACTAAATTATAATATATCATACTAAAAGCTATATCATTATTTATAATAATCTAAAATATTAAATATTTTCAATATTAAAAATGTAAAATATCACAATTTATAACAAAAAAAGTTACAACATTAACACAAACTAATAACTTAAATGACAATTTCACCCTTTAAACAGGCTACCGGCCAAACCCACAAAATTTACGAATATTAGAAACTAAATTCAAATTTTTTCTATAGTTATAATTATTTTAAAAAAAAGTTCAACCGCACAAACTCCCGCTAAACCGTATGTAAACTTGAGTCCGTAATTAATAAGAGATGTAGGAATTCCCTGCTATAACAGTTCAAACCATGATTCACCTGTTACAAATTAACCTCGTGCAAAATCCCCCGTGTCCGTGTACTAGGGCCCACGGTCTTTTATTTCGTGGCATGGAATGGC
>JAYMYS010000032.1:20000-21934 GCA_037954015.1 Psophocarpus tetragonolobus | reverse complement strand
AGGAGACCCCGTTGGCACCAACACGTTGCATTCAGGGCATGACCGACAAGCGATGCCCCTACATCCTCCACACTTGACTGGGACCAGCCAAGGTTCCGTGTTCACAAAGGAACAACGTTGGTCTTGGGGCGGGCGAACCACACACCCCAAAGCGCCTCAAGAAAATCCCAGGGTCCAGGGGGCGTGAGGCGCTCCACCCCCCGTGAAAGCCACGTCGGCAATGCCAACGAGTTGTCTTCAGATTGTGGCTTGGTCGGCCACAACCCTACATCCACCTACTTGACCGGGATCAGCCAAGATTTCGCATTTTAAGGTGCTTGGAGGAGACCTCGTAGGCACCAATGCGTTGTTTTCAGGGCATTTCCAACAAAGAAAAACCCCTACATCCATCTCACTTGACCGAGGAGCTGCCAAGATTCCACATTCATGAAGAATGATGTTAGCCACAGGGCTGTGGATTTCCCCACAGGGCTGTGGATTTCGCCACGCCCACCCCGAACTCGGCCGGCAACGACCAAGATTTCCCACGATCATGTGCGTAAAAGCATCACGTGGTTGTGTTGAGGCGCGCCCAAGGCAGCCACAACGCACCTCAGAAAAATCGAGTTAGGGTCCAGGGGGGTGTGAGGTGATGCACCCCCCCTATATATAGTTAATATGCCATTTCCAAATTTGTAGAAACAGATAACCTTTTTCCCAGCAGACATAAGTTTTCTAATTTGGCAATAACTTGATCTAGAGATCGAATTTTCATGAGATTTTTTGCAGACATGCTAAGAAAAATGCAAGGATGAGTTCTGGAAAGTATGAACAATTTTTGCCCAGCAGATTATTTTTTATTATTTTTTAATTGACGAAACTTGAAAAATTCAAAAAAAATAGCTAGAGGATGAATTTTGATTCGATTTTTTTCACAAAATCCCATAATAATACATACAATATGTTTGTAAAGTATCGTTGAATTTTGACAAGTTTTGCTTTATGAAATAAAAAATGGATTTCCCACACCCCTGTGGTTGTTTCCACACCCCTGTGGGAAAAAATTTTCTTTCCAAAACCAGGAACGTTTGATGCCCATAGGTAGCCCCTTTAATTTAGTACGTAAAAATGGTTTGAGGGCTAAAAAAATGTTTAGAATGCTAGTCGGGGGCTTAAATTTTTTGAGTCGGGCGCACAATGGTGCACGCTGGCGCGCGCGCAAGGGCGCGGGTGCGCGCGCGCACGCTGCCTGCCAGGGCGCGGGTGCGCGCGCGCGCGCATGCCTGCCAGGGCGCGGGTGCGCGCGCGCGCGATGCCTGCCAGGGCGCGGGTGCGCGCGCGCGCGCATGCCTGCCAGGGCGCGGGTGCGCGCGCGCGCGCGCGCTGCCTGCCAGGGCGCTGGTGCGCGCGCGCGCGCGCGCTGCCTGCCCATGCGCTAGCGCGCGCGCTGGCTGCCCGCGCGCTAGCACGCGCGCGCGCGCTGCCTGCCCATGCGCTAGCGCGCGCGCGCGCGCTGGCTGCCCATGCGCTAGCGCGCGCGCGCGCGCTGCCTGCCCATGCGCTAGCGCGCGCGCGCGCGCTGCCTGCCCATGCGCTAGCGCGCGCGCGCTGCCTGCCCATGCGCTAGCGCGCGCTGCCTGCCAGGGCGCTGGTGCGCGCGCGCCTGGGCGCTCGTGCATGATTTCCCACAACCCTGTGCCTTTTCCCACACCCCTGTGGCAAAATCGATTTTTCTCAAAATAAGGAACGTTTTATTCTCACATGTAGCCCCTTCTATTTAGCACGTAAAGATCCTTTCAGGGCTAAAAAAATCTTAAAAATGCTAGTCGGGGGCTCAAATGCACTGTGCCTTGTACGGCCATGGGCCATGCACTGTGACTTGGGCCATGCACTGTGACTTGGGCCTTCATGGGCCTTGTGACTTGGGACTTCGGCCTTGGGCCATGCACTGTGAC